>CANOBC010000034.1:0-50999 GCA_947563755.1 Lochmaea crataegi
AAAAATATTGACCATTTTTGATAATTATTGACCATTTTTCCAAATTTTTGAGAATTTTTGAAAATATTTGGCAATTATTAACCATTTTTTCAAAATTTTGACAGTTTTTGACAATTATTGACCATTTTTCCAAATTTTTTACAATTTTTGACCATATTTCAAAATGTTTGACAATTCATTATCAAACTAAAACCCTAGAATTTTTTTCACTTAGTTATTAACTAAGTTATTCTTAATAGGCCGTTGTAATAATTTTAATTTCCTCTTTTTATTAACAATTGAAAATTATAAATTGAAAAAAGTAAATAAAAAAAATTATTTTTTCGTAAATCTTGATTGTTTCGATGTCTAACGATTAAAAGCTACATAAAAATATTTTTTTTCTATTTTTTACTGTTATTGTTTAAAAAATTGTTATAAACAAATCCGTTATTTATTTAAAAATTTTTGAAAATTTTGAAAAACTTCCAAAAATGGTTAATAATAATTGTCAGAACCAATCAAAAATCGTCAAAAACTGTCCAAAATGGTCAGAAATTGTCAAAAATTGTTAAAATTTTGAAAAACGGTCAAAAATTGTTAAATAATTAAAAATATGGTCAATGATTGTCAAAATTTTTGAAAAATTCTCAAAACTGGACAATAGTTGTTAAAAATTGTCAAAATTTTTGAAAAATTTCCAAAAATGGTTAATAATTGTCAGAACTGTCAAAAATACTCAAAAATTGTCAAAACTGTCAAAAATTGTTAAATATTTAAAAAATGGTCAATAATTGTTAAAATTTTGAAAAATGGACAATAATTGTCAAATTTTTTGAAAAATTGTCGATACTTGTCAGAAACTGTCAAAAATAGTCAATAATTGTTAAAATTATATACATACTTGACAAGATCACGTCATTAAAGTTTAAAAATTTTTAATACTTTGTTTATAAAAGTTAACAATAAATGACTAATTCGCCATCTTTTGCTAACTTATATTATTATAAACAAAGTATTGAAATTTTTCTAAATATCATTACGTGATATTGCCAAGTTATGGGGGCATCCGTTAATTACGCGAGCCCAGAATAGGGGGGGGGGCCCAATGAAATCTCACCAAATCTCATTTAAACCGAGGGGGGATAATAGAAAATCTCCCGTTATAACTTCAAAAAATATAAAATATTACAGATTAAAAAAAATTATTTTGTCCGCTAAAACAAATCTAATGGCTATTAATATCATTTAGTACGAGAGTATTTATTTAATTTATGTAAATTAAGTATAGTAAACCTGAACAATTTATTATTTTCCCGAATAATGAAAATTAATTAAGTTTAAAATATTTTTAGCGTTAATCTCACGTAATGGGGGGTCCAGGCAAATCTCATTAAATCTCATTTAAGGGGGGGGGGAAAGGAGTCTAAACTGACCGAAAAAGTGCCTACGTAATTAATGTATATAGGAAGGGTTCCACGAAGCGAAACATTTTCATTTTGATGACTGTGGAAAATTTACCTGTCAATTTGACGTTCATACAATTATTATTTGGTTAATATCTCTAAAAAATCACTTTCAAATGGAATGTAACAGAATTTTTTCACCCCACCATGGAATAATACACCCTTCAGGTAATATTATTACACCTGACAGTCTGAGTCATGTACAATGGGCAGTTAACCCCAAGACTTATACAGGTAGATATAGCCGAGTGGATTGTAATATACACAGACAGAAAGCCAGTCGAACCAAGAGACCCCACATCTATTTAAAGGCAATGACCACCTGTTTCGACAAGGTAACCACCCAACAAAATGGTCAAAACTGGTTGTCAGTCAATTCGTCTAAGTTATATTTAAAAAAAAATTAATAACGAGATATTTAAAGAATGTTTTGATACAACTGAGAGGAATAGAAAATAAAAGAAGAAGAATGAAGCAAAATTTAAGTGAGAAATATTGTAAAATGTACCGGGGGGGCTATTAATTAACATTAAATAATATAATAATAATGAAGGCAATTAGTGAAAATGACGTAGCCTAAAAATTGTCAAAAATTTTGAAATATTGTCAAAAATGTTCAACAATTATCAAAATTTTGAAAATAATCGATAATCGTTTAAATTTTGAAAAATGGTCAAAATATTTGAAAAATTGTCAAAAAATGGTCAAAGTTGGTCAATAATTGTCAAAAATGTTCAAAAATTTGAAAAAATGGTCAAAAATAGTCAAAAATTATCAAAAATTTGGAAAAATTGTCAAAAATGGTCAATAATTTCGAAAATTGGTCAAAATGGTCTATAATTGTCAGAATTGTCGAGAAATTGTCAAAATTTTGAAAAAATGGTCAATAATTGTCAAAAATTGTGGAAAAATTTGGTAAAATGGTCAATAATTGCTAAAAAGGGTCAATAATTATCAAAAATTTTGAAATATCGTCAAAAATGTTCAATAATTGCCAATATTTTGAATATTGTCAAAAATGTTCAATAACTGTCAAAAGCTGACAAAATTTTGAAAAATAATCAATAATTGTCAAAAATGGTCAATAATTGTCAAATATTTTGAAATATTGTCAAAATGATCAATAATTTTGAAATTGGTCAAATCTGGTCAAAAATGGTCTATAATTGTCAAAAATAGTCAAAACTTATCAAAAATTTGGAAAAATTGTCAAAAATGGTCAATAATTTGAAAATTGGTCAAAAATGGTCTATAATAATTGTCAAAATTGTCGAAAAATTGTCAAAATTTGAAAAAGGGTCAATAATTGTCAAAAATTGTGGAAAAATTTGGAAAATGTTAAAAAATTTGGAAAAATGGTCTATAATTGTCAAAAAACTATCAAAAATTGTCAAAATTTTGAAAAAATGTGGAAAAATGGTCAAAAATTTTCAAATACGGTCAAAAATTTTATAATATTGTCAAAAATGTTCAACAATTATTAAATTTTGAAAAATAATCGATAATCGTTTAAATTTTGAGAAAGGGTCAACAATTCTTAAAAATAGTGAATAATTTTGAAATTGGTCAAAAATGGTCAATAATTGTCAAATTTTTAAAAAATGGTCAAAATTTTGAAATATTGTCAAAAATGTTCAATAATTGCCAAAATTGGTCAAAATTTTGAAATATTGTCAAAAATGTTCAATAATTGCCAAAATTGGTCAAATATGGTCAATAATTGTCAAAATTTGAAAAAATGGTCAAAAATTTTCAAATATGGTCAAAAATTGTCAAAAATTTTAAAATATTGTCAAAAATGTTCAACAATTATCCAAATTTTGAAAAATAATCGATAATCGTTTAAATTTTGAAAAATGGTCAAAATATTTGAAAAATTGTCAAAAATGGTCAAAATTGGTCAAAAATGTTCAAAAGTTGTCAACATTTTGAAAAATGGTCAAAATATTTGAAAAATTGTCAAAAATTCTTAAAAATGGTGAATAATTTTGAAAATTGGTCAAATCTGGTCAAAAATGGTCTATAATTGTCAAAAATAGTCAAAAATTATCAAAAATTTGGGAAAATTGTCAAAAATGGTCAATAATTTCGAAAATTGGTCAAAATGGTCTATAATTGTCAAAATTGTCGAAAAATTGTCAAAAATTGTGGAAAAATTTGGAAAATTGGTCAATAATTGTCAATAATGTTCAAAAATCTGGAAAAATGGTCTATAATTGTCAAAAACTATCAAAAATTGTCAAAAATTTTAAAAAAATTTGGAAAAAATGGTCAAAAATTTTCAAATATGGTCAAAAATTGTCAAAAATTTTAAAATATGTTCAAAAATGTTCAACAATTATCAAAATTTTGAAAAATAATCGATAATCGTTTAAATTTTGAAAAATGGTCAAAATATTTGAAAAATTGTCAAAAATGGTCAAAAATTCATAAACATGGTGAATAATTTTGAAAATTGGTCAAAAATGGTCAATAATTGTCAAATTTTTAAAAAATGGTCAAAATTTTGAAAAACGGTCAATAATTATCAAAAATTGTAAAAAATTACGAAAAATGGTCAATAATTACCAAAAATTGTAAAAAAATTAGGAAAAATTGTCAAAATTTTGAAATATGATCAAAAATTGTTTCTGAAAATCGATTTAAACACGTAATTTATAAAATCGATCCACTAAAAATCGATTAATATTACCATAAAAATCGACAACTAAAAATCGATTATAAAAAATAATAATCGATTATTTTTTAACATCCCTTGCGCTCAGTCGTATATAACGTATTATTAGCAGTAATTGTATAATATTTCTGGATCGTTTCTTAGTTCAAGAAAAAAAAACAAAAATATTTCTCTTTTGGATGATTGGGTGAAACCGAAATTTATTTTGTTTTTCATTTTCTAATTCCTCTACTTCTTTATCCATGTTTAGGAGACAAACTAAAGACACTCGTCACTAAACACACAACAGCAATTACAGTATTTTTTAACAAAAATATGAGGAGTTGATAAGCGTCCTTCTGGAGAAAAGGGTCAATTTTATATCGGGTCCTTCAACCGTAGAGACACTAGAACTTCTTTTTCTACCCAACCAGAACCAGTATGTGAACAAAAGCCACAAAAATGAAAAAAAAGATAAAAAAATAGGGAAAGAGGAAATACCGAAATACCCGTTGACGCCTGCCGTGACAGGTCACCGAAGTGAAGTCACAATGCGTGTTTTTTCCCTATAAGGGTCGCTTTTATCTATTTTATTAATCAGTTTTATAAAAACAAGGGGGGAATAATTTTATAATGCGCACTATTTTTCTGGTAAAACGCGTTAACAAATAATATGGAAATATTTAAGGGTTGTTTTATGCAAGGGTGAGTTTTAATTAACGAATTAATAATGTAATAGGGTAAAACAACTTTGAATATTTATGTCACTTATTAAGTATAAAATATCACGCGATATAGTCCGTTTCCAGTTAATTCGTTTCGTACAATAATAATTTTAATTTAATTAATTTTAATAACCTGCGAATAACGGCGTCCATTAATTACGTGAGGAGTTCAAGGGGGGGGGGGGTGGGGGTCAAGTAAAATCTTTGCAAATCTCATTTGGGAGAGAGGGGGGTTTTAACAAATATCACGTAATTTTTTTTCAATAGAAAACCATGTAAAATTGTGTAAAAGTAAAGTTAAATTAAAGTAAAAAAATTTTCTAGAGTAAAAATATGGCGAAATTTGATTTTATCACAGTGATTTTAAACTACGGCAATATTCTCAGTCTTTGCTAGTCTTAAATTAAAGTAATAGAAAAAATTGTTTTTTTTTAAATCCAACGGGTTTACAGCCGGGGAGGGGGGTTGTAAAGGAAAATCTTACGAAATCTCACCAGGAGAGGCGGTGTTTTGAAGAGATTCTTCATTTTGCAACTTTTCTGTGTTTTCAGTTTGATTCACTTCCTTCTCTAAACTATTTATTTCTTTCAAAATGCTAGTGTAAAATCCAAAATCAAATTTAAATAAAAAAAAAGCGCAATAGAATGCGATGTTGGGAATTACATTAGGCCCAGTACGTTCTATTAAGTTTTATTTTATATTTTATTGACCATTTTTTTAAAATTTTGACAATTTTTGACCATTTTTTCAAAATTTTGACAATTATTGACAATTATTGACCATTTTTTTCAAATTTCTGACAATTATTGACCAATTTTGAAAGTTTTGACAATGGTTGATCATTTTTGACAATTTTTCAAAAATGTTGACCATTTTAGACAATTTTTCCAAATTTTAACTATTATTGACCATTTTTGAGCATTTTTGAGCATTTTTGACAGGTTCTGACAATTATTGAACATTTTTGACAATTTTTCAAAAACTTTGTCCAGTCTTCAAAAATTTTGATAATTTTTAACAATTATTGACCGTTTTTGACAGTTTTTTATAATTATTGACCATTTTTTCGAAATTTTGACAATTTTTCAAAATTTTAACAAATATTGACCATTTTCGACAGTTTTTGACAATTATTGATTATTTTTGACTATTTTTTAAAAATTTCGACAATTTTAAACAATTATTGACCATTTTTGACAGCTTTCAAAATTTTAACAATTATTGACCATTTTTGACAATTTTTCAAAAATTTTTACAATCATTGACAATTTTTTAAAATATTTAACAATTTTTGACCATTTTTTCAAAATTTTGACAATTTTTGACAATTATTGACCATTTTTGAAAATTATTGACCATTTTTGAAAATTATTGACCATTTTTGAAAATTATTGACCATTTTTTCAAATTTTAACAATTATTGACCATTTTTGACAATTATTGACCAATTTTAACAGTTTTGCAAGTCTTAAATTAAAGTAATAGAAAAAATTGTTTTTTTTTAAACCCAACGGGTTTACAGCCAGGGGGGGGGGTTGTAAAGGAGAATCTTACGAACTCTCACCAGGAGAGGCGGTGGAGTCGAAAAATCCTAAAAAATGTGTTAATCAATAAGCAAAATATAGAGATTGGATTAAATTTACGCCACTGAAAAAAGTTTGGTAATGTCGTTTGTCATTTTGACAAGCTACTGAATATTCTGGACGTACATAAACAATGAATAGCAGGTTGACTTAAATTTCCTTCCAAAAATAATTGATTATACTCCATTCCAAGATATTTCGTTTTGACTTGATGATTCAACGCAGAAAACCCACAGCAGGTAGTCGTTAAAAGCGAAAAGATAATGCCTAATAGTATGATTATTTTACAACTGAAATGTTTGGCTGGTAAAATAATATTTGAGACTAATTAATCTACGTTCTTTTCATATCCCCTTTCTATGCCACTGTTCCATTATGTTATTACATTCGTGGGTGTGTACAATATTCCTATAAACACAAATGAAAAATTTGACACGCAATCACGGGTAGGTACAACAGAGATAGACTATCGCATGCAGACGTATATAAATAAATATTAAGTTACCTTGGCACTTTTTTTTTTATTTTCGCTAAAGATGAGACTGCAACATAAGGAGAAGGTTACGAAGACGAATCACGCAGTAACAAATAGTTAGAAAGTCAATATGTTTTACCACTTCTAGGATGTTTTCTTCTATTTTAGTTTTTGTTTTTACAATAAAAAAATTTTTTTCTATCAGTACCTAATACCAATGGTTGACATAGCATTATCCAAAAATTGTCATAATATGTCCCCAATAACTGACATTTTATTGAAGAAGTCAACCGGTGAATCCGACGTCATCGAAGACCCTCGCCTTAGCCCGGTCGGCCAACGAAAGTACTTAGATTGTTTGGATATACTAACAGTAATAAGCCACTTGCTAGGAGAGTTACAAACAAGCTCACATACAGGTGAAGCTAAAGAAAAGCGTATAAAAACTGCTTGAATTACACAGACAAAATGTAAAATTCTAGTTTCTGAACAAAATGCAAAAACAGCTACGTCGGGGTACAATTGCGGCGCATCTTCATCTGGTATGCAATTTGTTAATAAAACCAACTTCTACATCACATAAACATTTGGACTGTGAATCCCTTATAAGTTTGAATAATTGTTCACATATTGTAATGAATCCATATTGAAATCAAAAATAATTTAGATTTAATAGAATTTATATATTTGTGTTGTAAAATTCTATAAAGATTTTTGGCATTATTTAAATTTTGTTATGAGGTCATAGAAAAAGTATAGTGTTGAACTCGTCGAAAGCATTATCAAACTCGGCTACGCCTCGTTTAACTGTTCTCTCGCTTAAAAAAATGTAACTTTTGTCACTCGTTGAACAATATACTATTTTCTCCGGGGTCCGGTAAGGTTCGCGACCCTCGGAATTTTGAAACGATTTTTTTGTATTAGAAAGCTCTATTGCTATAGAACATTTTAAAAGAAAAAAAAAGGTGAGCGCCAGAAGCTTGCTTCTTATGCACAATAGAATACGAGGTTGGGAAAACCATCAATAAAAATACGCGCAATAGAATGCGATGTTGGGAATTACATTAGGCCCAGTACGTTCTGCTTAGTTTTATTTTATATTTTATTGACCATTTTTTCAAAATTCTGAAATTTTTGATAATTTTTTCAAATTGTTTGACAATTATTGACCATTTTTTCAAAATTTTGACAATATTGACAATTATTGACCATTTTTTCCAAATTTCTGACAGTTTTTGACCATTTTTTCAAATTTTAACAATTATTGACCATTTTTGACAATTATTCAAAAATTTTGACAATTATTGTACATTTTTCAAAACATTCAACAATTTTTGACAGTTTCTGACAATTATTGACCATTTCTGACCATTTTTCAAAATATTTAACAATTTTTGACCACTTTTCAAAATTGTTACAATTATTAACTATTTTTGACAGGTTCTGACAATTATTGACCATTTTTGACAATTTTGACCAATTATTGACCATTTTTGACAGTTTTTCATAATTATTAACCATTTTCTCAAAATTTTAACAATTATTTACCATTTTTGACAATTTTTTTGAATATTTAGCAATTTTTGACAGTTTTTGACCATTTTTCAAAATGTTTACAATTATTGACTATTTTTGACAGGTTCTGACAATTATTGACCATTTTTGACAATTTTGATAAATTATTGACCATTTTTTCAAAATTTTAACAATTATTTACGATTTTTGACAATTTTTCAAAATTTTAACAATTATTGACCATTTTTGACAATTTTCCAAAAATTTTGACAATCATTGACCATTTTTTTAGATATTTAACAAAATTTGTCCATTTTTCAAAATTTCAACAATTTTTGAGTTTTTTATAATTATCGACCATTTTACAAATAATTTGACCATTTTTGATAATTTTTCGAAAATTTTGACAATTATTGACCATTTTTGACCATTTTTTCAAAATTTTTGACAATTTTTGACCATTTTTTCAAATTTTAACAATTATTGACCAATTTTAACAGTTTTGACAATTACTGATCATTTTTTACAATTTTTCAGAAATTTTCACTATTTTAGACCATTTCTCCAAATTTTAACAATTATTGACCGTTTTTGACAATTTTTTAGCTTTTTGACAGGTTCTGACAATTATTGACCATTTTTTCCAAATTTTGACAATTTTTGACCATTTTTCAAAATTTTAACAATTATCGACCATTTTTGACAGTTTCTGACAATTATTGACTATTTTTCAAAAATTTCGACAATTTTAAACAATTATTGACCATTTTTGACAGTCCTTTATAATTATTGACCATTTTTCCAAAATTTCAACAATTTTTGACCATTTTTCATAATTTTGACAAATTTTGCCCATTTTTCAAAATTTTAACAATTTTTGACAATTATTGACCGTCTTTGACAATTATTGACCATTTTTCAAAAATTTTAACCATTTTTCAAAATTTTTGACAATTATTGACCATTTTTTCAAAAATTTTACAAATATCGACCATTTTTTCAAAAATTTTACAAATATCGACCATTTTTGACAGTTTTTGTCAATTTTTGACAATTATTGACCATTTTTCCAAATTTTTGACAATTTTTGACTAGCCTTCCCAAAAGTCCTATGTCGTGCAATAAGAAGCAAGCTTCAATTTAAATTTCATTGGATTAGTGGATTATTCAGAAATCTGGCAACACTGCCGCGTGACGGTCTTTTTCGTAACGGTTACACGTTTTACGAGTTCATTAGCCTTCTCAAAAGTCCTATGTCGTGCAATAAGAAGCAAGCTTCAAACATTTTTGGATCATGCACTTTTGAAAGAGAAAATTGCAATTAATTTTCGACAATTTTTTACAATTTTCGACAATTTTTTACAATTTTTTACAATTTTTTACAATTTTTTACAATTTTTTACAATTTTTTACAATTTTTTACAATTTTTTACAATTTTTACAATTTTTTACAATTTTTTACAATTTTTTACAATTTTTTACAATTTTTTACAATTTTTTACAATTTTTTACAATTTTTTACAATTTTTTACAATTTTTTACAATTTTTTACAATTTTTTACAATTTTTTTACAATTTTTTACAATTTTTTACAATTTTTTACAATTTTTTACAATTTTTTACAATTTTTTACAATTTCTGGCAATTTTTGACAATTTTTGACAATCACCTGATCTCACAACAATCTTAATTTGTGAACATAAGATTTTAGTGCGTAATTTTATAACCTATAAGTGTCGAGTGGAAATAATTATGCTTGAATATATTTCTAAAAATTGGCAAAATTTAAGGTTTTTTTGTGTGTGAAACTTTCTTACATTTAGTTTAAGATAATAACCTATAAATATATATAAATAAAGTGAAAATATTCATCGTAAAATATCATTTTAAATGGTGTTTAAAAAAAGTATCATTTTTTGAGCTAAATTCTTGATTTTTAAAGTAATTACTGAATGATCCAGCGAAATTTTTGTTCTAACCTGCTTTATTTAAGGTAAGCTATCAAACAAATTTAAAATTAACATAAAATTCCGAGGATCGCGAAGTCTACCAGAACCGCTGATTCTTCCATATCCATTTGGCTGTTATACAAATCAATAATTTCAATTTCTCTCATTTTTTGATAATAAACTGTCAGCTTGACGTTGTTCTTAAAATAACAATGCTTAAGTATCGAAATAAATTTAATAAAATCCAAGAATAAATTCTGAGGGGAGGAAAAACACGGGATGTAAGTATGATGATAAATAAAATATTTACTAAATTCCAAGCAAAATACGTAATTGGTCACTTCATTATAAGTACGAACAGACTATACCTGATTATATATTTAACCCGTTTCAAATTTATTCAAGATTATTAACTATGTCGTATCGATTTTACTCTTCAATTTAATCAAATCATATACAAAAATAAAGTCGTGAATAATTCGAGGTAGATCGTCGAGTTCAACGGGCTGGAGAATGATACGAAAATTAACGGCATCTAATTGTTTTGCTAACGGATATCGAGGCTTGAATGTGAAAAACTCGCGAATAAATACCGAAAAGGTATTTTCAACATGCCATTAATTTTCTGACGGTAAATTGTGGTTACCGAAATGCACAGTTTATTAACATTTCGAATTCCGCGGTTTTCTAAGATAGAAAATCGTATACAAGGTTAAATCGAAAGAGTTTTGTCACGTGGACCACTGATTCTGAATTCTGAAAAAATTTTGAAAAATTGTCAAGAATGGTCAATAATTGTTAAAATTTTAAAAAACGGTCAATGATTGTCAAAATTTTTGGAAAATTGTCAAAAATGGTCAATAATTGTTAAAATTTTGAAAAATGGTCAAAATGTTTGAAATACGGTCAAAAATTGTCAAAAATTTGGAAAAATGGTCAATAATTGTCAAAAACTGTCAAAAATTTGGAAAAATGGTCGATAATTGTCAAAATTGGTCAAAAATGGTCAATAATTGTCAAAAATTTTGAAATATGGTTCAAATTTTTGAAAAATTGTCAAAAATGGTCAATATTTGTCAAAGTCGGTCAATAATTGTCGAAACCAATCAAAAATCGTCTAAAACTGTCAAAAATGGGCAATAATTTTCAAAAATTGTTAAAATTTTGAAAAATGGTCAAAAATTGTGATATATTTAAAAAAATGGTCAATGATTGTCAAATTTTTTGAAAAATGGTTAAAATTTTTGAAATATGGTCAAAAATTATCAAAAATTTGGAAAAATGGTCAATAATTGTCAAAAACTGTTGAAAATTTGGAAAAATGGTCAATAATTGTCAAAATTGGTCAAAAATGGTCAATAATTGTCAAAAATTTTGAAATATGGTTCAAATTTTTGAAAAATTGTCAAAAATGGTCAATAATTGTCAAAGACGGTCAATAATTGTCAAAACCAATCAAAAATCGTCAAAAACTGTCAAAGATGGGCAATAATTGTCAAAAATTGTTAAAATTTTGAAATATGGTCAAAAATTTTGAAAAATGGTCAAAAATTGTCAACATTTTGGAAAAATGGTCAATGATTATAAAAAACTGTCAAAAATGGTCAATAATTGATCAAAATTGTCAAAAATGGTCAATAATTGTCAGAACCTGTCAAAAATAGTCAATAATTGTAAACATTTTGAAAAATGGTCAAAAATTGTTAAATATTTTGAAAAATGTACAATAACTGTCAAAATTTTTGAAAAATTGTCAAAAATGGTCAATAATTGTCAGAACCTGTCAAAAATGGTCAAAACATGGTTTAAACATCAAGTAGGTATCACATAAAATGTAACTTTTGTCATTCTGACGATGATATGTCAATATCGAAAAAATTATCAATATCTTAGATTTTTAATAATTTTTTCATTAAATAGTGGAATTAATTAGAAACACTTAGTTTCATTTAAAAAAGTAATATTAATTTATCTACGACCACCATTAAAATGAAGCATTTACAAACTCATATAAATACGTGAAATTACATTTTATACAATGCTTTTTAAATGGGATAATCATTATAACACTCTTTTTGATGTGAAACATAAAAATTGTCAAATATGGTTAAAATTTTTGAAAAATTGTCAAAAATGGTCAATAATTGTCAAAGACGGTCAATAATTGTCAAAACCAATCAAAAATCGTCAAAAATTATCAAAAACTGTCAAAAATTGTTGAAATTTTGAAAAATGGACAACAATTGTTAAATATCTAAAAAAATGGTCAATTATTGTCAAAATTTTTGAAAAATTGTCAATAATTGTTAAAATTTTAAAAAATTGTTAAAAATGGTAAATAATTGTTAAAATTTTGAGAAAATGGTCAATAATTATAAAAAACTGTCAAAAATGGTCAATAATTGGTCAAAATCGTCAAAAATAGTTAATAATTGTAACAATTTTGAAAAATGGTCAAAAATTGTTAAATATTTTGAAAAATGTACAATAATTGTCAACATTTTTGAAAAACGGTCAGAAATGGTCAATAATTGTCAGAAACTTAAAAATTGTTGTATGTTTTGAAAAATGTACAATAATTTTCAAAATTTTTGAAAAATTGTCAAAAATGGTCAATAATTGTCAGAACCTGTCAAAAATGGTCAATAATTGTTAAATTTTGGAAAAATGGTGTAAAATGGTCATAATTTTTGAAACATTGTCAAAAATGATCAATAATTCTCAAAACTGTCAAAATTGGTCAATAATTGTCAAAAATGGTCAATAATTGTTAAAATTTGAAAAAATGGTCAAAAATTGTCAAAATTTTGAAAAAATGGTCTAAAATAGTCAAACTTTTTGAAAAATTGTCAAAAATTGTCAAAAATGGTCAATAATTGTCGGAACCTGTCAAAAATAGTCAAAAACTGTCAAAAATTGTTGAATGTTTAAAAAAATTGTCAATAATTGTTTAAATTCTGAAAAAATGGTCAATAATTATAAAAAACTGTCAAAATGGTCAATAATTGTTGAAACTTGTGCTAAAATGAAACATTTTAGTGAAACCGCATGTTTCTATCTCAAACCGTTTAGAAGTTATGGGCAGTTAAAATGAGGGAAAATAAAGATGGACACCCTGTATATAGCGAGAAAATTTTCTCGGCTTAATTCCATTTTTCGACTGTCTCATTAAATTTAAAGATTCAGTTTAGGTGTACTTTTAAGCGGAGCGGTCTGAAACTTTAACTGAACTTGACAGTTGATTTTGACATCTGATATTTGTTGACAGGCGTCAACTATGTCTCAAAAAACAACCCTCGTATCATTTGTCATTGTATTGTCATTATTAGAATCATCCCGTAAATTAAAACAAATGTTTGTTGTGGTAATAATGATTTTATTAAATTATAATATAAATTAATTGATTAATAAAAATATGATTCGTGTAATAAAGATCAAAATAAAAATTAATATATTCGATATTGAGATACCGGAATTTTTTGATGAAATTGCCTACAATTCATGAATACTAAAAGCTTTTTCATAACGAATTTGTCGAAATACTGAAATATTCGACTTTCATTACATTGTAATTTCTGTCATCCACCGGCTATTTATAGGTTTTTATAATTAAATCGGTATCGGTATTGAGAGGAGTTTATATAGGGTGATTTAAACGTCCCGACTATCGATATTTATCGATAGTGCTATTTTTACTATCGATTATTATCGATAATTTTCGATAGTTTTACTGTTGGTAACATCATTGTACAATTTTTGTCAAAATGTTGAAAATATACGTAAATATACATATTTATTTCAAAACAACCTATCATCTTTGTCAAAAATTTTGAAAAATTGTAAAAATTGTCAAAAACGGTCAATAATTGTCAAAAATTGTCAAAATTTTTGAAAAATGGTCAATAATTGTCAAAAATGATCACAAATGGTCAAACATGGTAAACATTTTGAAAAATGGTTAATAATTGTCAAAAATGGTCAAAAATTTTGAAACATGGTCAAAAATGGTCAATAATTAATGTCAAAAACGATCCCAAATGGTCAAACATTGTCAAAATTTTGAAAATGGTTAATAATTGTCAAATTTTGTCAAAATTTTGAAAAATGGTCAATAATTGTCTAAAACTGTCAAAAATGGTCAATAATTTTCAAAAATTGTCAAAAAAGATCAATAATTGTCAAAAATTTCGAAAAATGGTTAATAATTTTGAAAAATGGTCAAAAATGGTCAAAAATTTTGAAAAAATGGTCAATTATTGTCTAAAATAATTAATAATTGTCAAAAACAGTCAGAAATGGTCAATAATTTTGAAAAATGGTTAATTATTGTCAAAAATAAAATTGTCAAAATTTTGAAAAATGGTCAATCATTTTCAAAAATTGTCAAAAAAGATCAATAATCGTCAAAGATTTTGAAAAATGGTTAATCATTTTGAAAAATGGTCAAAAATGGTTGATAATTGTCAAAAATGGTCAAAAATGGACAAAAATTGTCAAAAACTGCCAAAAATGGACAATTATTGTTGAAAATTGTCAAAATTTTAAAAAATATTTGATGATTGTCAAAAATTGTTAAAGGTTTTGAAAAATTGTAAAAAATGGTCAATAATTGTCAAAAAGTAGTCAATAATTGTCAAAAATGGTCCATAATTGTTAAAATTTTAAAAAATGGTCAATAATTATCAGAAATTCTGAAAAATGGTCAATAATTGTCAAGAAATGTCAAAAATGGTCAATAATTGTCAAAAATGGTCAATGATTGTCAGAAATTGTCAAAATTTTGAAAAATGTTCAATATTTGTCAGTAATTGTCAGAAATTGAAAAAAAAAATGGCGGATTTTTAGTACTTTTAATAGCAATTTTCTCTTCCATAAGTGAATTTTTTTCTTTTAAAATGTTCCTATAAGCAATGGGGCTTTCTAATAAGAAAAAAATGCGTTACAAAATTCCGAGGGTCGCGAACATTACCGAATCCCATCTATGTCTCATCTTTCTCTCTCTCCCTCTCTCTCCCATCCATTTCTCTCCCATCTCTCTCTCTCTCTCATTTTTCTTTCTCTCTCTCCTATCTTTCTCTCTATTTTCTATCTCTCTCTTTCTCACTCTCTCTATCCCATCTCTTCCTTCCTTCCTTCTCTCCCCCTAACCATGCTCTCTACTACTCCACTCACCTCCATCCATACCTCCTCCCCCCTCAACATTATCTCCACCATGTTCTTCCAATAAATCGCCTCCCCCAGTTGCCTAGGATGCCTTCGATTTAGTGGACTGGAATTCTATAGGATGACTGGTTCTCTCGCATAAATAATAACTGTATTTCGTTAACAATTCAATAAACTCTAACGTCGAAACGCCTACTTCAACTGCCGAAGAATAATAGTAAATATTGCAAGGCGCCGATCAGCCGCCAGGGAAAGAAAACAAAACGCGATTTTGAACTAAGATAGAAAAGAACTAAAATATAAATATACGAATTGTTGAACGTGTGGTTTCAACATGGATGGAGCAATAAAATTTATTGTTTATTTCTTTATAGTCTACCTCTCAAAAGAATCGTTAGTGCAGAGCTCTCCTTTATTTTATTTCATCTCCCATCCTGAACAATGTCTCTTATGTAACCTTAACAGTACCTAATCGTGAAATAATTGTCGATTAGAGTTGGAAAGATTCTCGATGAGATTGCGGTGGTATTAGGAGGGCTCGAATTGTACTCGGGAAATTTAGTTAAATGTCAAACTACCCTCGCCATAAACTAAAATGATATCGTTTAATTTCAAATCTGTACGTGATACATAACCTAGGGTTGCGCGATACACTAGAAAGTATCGATATTAGGTATCGATACGGATCGGAACGTACAGTATCGATACAGTAGAATATCGAATATTAATTTATCGATACTCGAAGTATCGATACGTTAACGATCCGAGATTTTGCTAATTTTGACGTTTTTTCGGTAAAAAACACCTTTTTGGGGGGTGGAAAAAGACATTATTGCGATTTTCGGCCAAAGTTTAGTTCCTAGAATAAAAAGTTGATTATAAAAGTTGTAGATTATGGGAAAATCTGCAACTTTTTCATTAGTGACTTTTTCACATAACCTCAAAATCAGCTCGAAAAACGCTAAAACCTGCATTTTTCGTTTTTTATTTTTGGTTTCGTTAAAAAATGTTCGATTTTGATGAAAATTTAGTAGAAGGTAGCTTTGATAGTCACAAACCATGAAAAAAAAAATTCAAATTAAAATATTGGAAATTTCTCGAGTTATGACGTTTTTTCGGTAAAAAACACACTTTTTTGGGGCGGTGGAAAAAGACATTATTGCGATTTCCGGCCAAAGTTTAGTTCCTAGAATAAAAAGTTGATTATAAAAGTTGTAGATCCTGGGAAAATCTACAACTTTTTCATCAGTGACTTTTCCACATAACCTCAAAATTAGCTCGAAAAACGCAAAAAACTGCATTTTCATTTTTTATTTATGGTTTCCTTGAAAAATGTTCGATTTTGATGAAAATTTAGTAGAAGGTAGCTTTGATAGTCACAAACCATGAAAAAAATTTCAAATTAAAATATTGGAAATTTTTTGAGTTATAATGTTTTTTCGGTAAAACACACTTTTTTTGGGGGGTGGAAAAAGAAATTAATGCGATTTCCGGCCAAAGTTGAGTTCCTAGAATAAAAAGTTGATCATAAAAGTTGTAGATCTTGAGAAAATCTACAACTTTTACATCAGTGATTTTTTCACATAACCTCAAAATTAGCTCGAAAAACGCAAAAAACTGCATTTTTCGTTTTTTATTTTTGGTTTCCTTAAAAAATGTTCGATTTTGATGAAAATTTAGTAGAAGGTAGCTTTGATAGTCACAAACCATGAAAAAAAAATTTCAAATTGAAATATTGAAAATTTTTCGAGTTATAACGTTTTTTCGGTAAAACACACTTTTTTTGGGGGGTGGAAAAATACATTATTGCGATTTCCGGCCAAAGTTGAGTTCCTAGAATAAAAAATTGATTATAAAAGTTGTAGATCTTGGGAAAATCTACAACTTTTTCATCAGTGACTTTTTCACATAACCTCAAAATTAGCTCGAAAAGCGCAAAAAACTGCATTTTTCGGTTTTTATTTTTGGTTTCGTTAAAAAATGTTCGATTTTGATTAAAATTTAGTAGAAGGTAGCTTTGATAGTCACAAACCATGAAAAATAATTTCAAATTAAAATATTGGACATTTTTCGAGTTATGACGTTTTTTCGGTAAAACACACTTTTTGGGGGGGTGGAAAAACACATTATTGCGATTTCCGGCCAAAGTTGAGTTCCTAGAATTAAAAGTTGATCATAAAAGTTGTAGATCTTGAGAAAATCTACAACTTTTTAATCAGTGACTTTTTCACAAAACTTCAAAATTATCTCGAAAATCGCAAAAAACTGAATTTTTCGTTTTTTATTATTAGCTTCCTTAAAAAATGTTCGATTCTGATGAAAATGTAGTAGAAGGTAGCTTTGATAGTCACAAACCATGAAAAAAAAATTTCAAATTAAAATATTGGAAATTTTTCGAGTTATAACGTTTTTTCGGTAAAACACACTTTTTGGGGGGGGGGGGGGTGGAAAAAGACATTATTGCGATTTCCGGCCAAAGTTGAGTTCCTAGAATAAAAAGTTGGTTATAAAAGTTGTAGATCTTGAGAAAATCTACCACTTTTTCATTAGTGACTTTTTCACATAACCACAAAATTAGCTCGAAAAACGCAAAAAACTGCATTTATCGTTTTTTATTTTTGGTTTCGTAAAAAATTGTTCGATTTTGATGAAAATTTGGTAAAAAGTAGCTTTAATAGTCACAAACTATGGAAAAAAATTTCAAATTATAATATTTGGAAATTTTTCGAGTTATAACGTTTTTTCGGTAAAAAACACACTTTTTTGGGGGGGTGGAAAATAATGGAAATTAAAACAGAACGGATTACGATAATATCAGGTTTATTTTCGATATTTCCAAGTTGTTCTGAAGTAGCATGAGTAAATATATAAATTTTGCTTAATTGCAATATCATCAAGGATTAATAAACAATAATAAGCATTACCAAAGGAAGAGGGAAATTTTTTACATTTTTTCATTTGGCTTGAAAAAAAATCGTGCCGGTACGCCACTGTATATAACGATGAGAAGGAGGCGCGGACGAAACGAAACTTTACTTCCATCATTTAATCTCGTAGCTAAACTACGACCCATTCGAGTTTAATAATCATAAGATGCCTCAGACATTATCAAATATACGAACCATTTTGTGAAATAGGGTTAAAGTTATTGCCTATTTCAGAGGTGGTGATGAGCTTCTTCTCAGATAAAATTAAAAAACAAGGAAGACACTTTGTGTTGTTTTAAGCAATATTTCGCGAGATATTACTTTCGGCAACACAGACACGAATCGTGAATTGTAATTAAACTGGATTTCTTTAGGTTAGGTATAAATTAGGTTTTTGCAATTCATATTATTGTTGCGAAGTCACCAACTCAAAGCCGGCCCTGTCTCTCGACTATAAATTTTGGCGAATGCGCTCCTTTCGAGAACATTCTGGAAGACGCTTTGTTTACGCATAGGACGAGCGTAGAAAACTCAAAAAGAGGTTATGTTATTGGTGATCTCAGTTTAACTCGATGGCCAGGTAATGCGCATGAGTACAGACTACCAACCTAACGAATTTTCTCTGAGTCGTACTTTATTGAGCTGAGTTAGGAGTGGCTCATTTGAACCCACCCTTAAGCTTTTATTTATATTTCAACGAATTTTATAAATTTTGTTGTAAATCAGATCACAATATCTTGTACTGCCCTGTACAATTGCTCCACTATCCAGCAGCTCGTCTAGCCGGAGATAATGACTGTTAAAATTTTAAATTCGAACTAGACGAGAGATAGAGAGAGAGAGAGAGAGAAAAAAAAACTCGACTCTATTCGCCCTTTAATGAAGTAAGTTTCGTGAGCAACTTTGTTTAATTGGAAGTGTCAAACGAGCCGTGAAAGGAAGAAGATTAAAAACAAACATGGCCGAAAGATTTTCTTCAGGTTAAATAGAGATAAAATTTTAGTCGACCTCAAAGGGTACTAAACTTCATAGAGTGTTTCTGGCGACTGTAATATTTCGAAATAAAACATAATGACAATTAAATTTTAGCAATTACATTTTAGTGTCGTTGAGAGAAAGAGCTAGACCAATAGAAATACATCCTACTTTTTTACGAGCTAGTTAATCCACCCCTTCATTGCCTTTATACAGGGTGTCCCAGGACCAAATACTTGGGAGTTGAAAGAGAGACTAAAAATAATTATATAAAATGTTTTCCTTACGTTTCCTTCGTTTTGAAAATATCTGTTTTATACCGGTAAAGGAGTGGTAGGGTTCGAAATTCAACATCGACTCGACTCACTGAGCTAGCCTCGTAAAAACCAGGTAGATAATGCATTTAGGCGCGAAGTGTGCGTTTGGTCACGCCGAAGAATAATGGTAAACATTGCAAGGCGCCGGTCAGCCGCCAGGGAAAGAAAACAAAACGCGATTTGAACTAAGGTAGAAGTATTTTGCGCGGCGGTAGGAATTTCGAAGTGCTCCTTTTTATGCTTAAATGTATTTGTCTCCGCAGTCTTTTGCCGTTATCGTTCTTTTCCAGTTTGTTATTTCTCGGTTATTTTCTTCTTTTCCTCCTGTAATGTCTCGATAAAATTAACGGTTTAAGAGATACGGGTAATTTTATGTCGCACTGCACTATTCCAATATTATTGTCATACTTTCAAATCTCCCGATGTACACCTTGTTTATCGATAGCAAAAATTTCTTATCGCTATTTTACGATTCCTCATTTTATAACGTACCATAAATTTTATTCGCGAAAAAGCGCTACCGATGTGCGCACATGAAAATTACTAATAATCCGACAGACACTGCAAAGTCGATAAATTTTCGTGAACCGTAAAACCATAATACGGTTCTCATTTAACACGGTATCGATCGGGAATAGTACTCGAATAAAGTAAGTTTAATAGTGATTGGACTAGGAAAAATATGGAATGTTTTCTTCAACTCCATATTGACTGTAATTCCGTGGGAAAAAAAGAAATTGGCAGCCATGGGAAATGTAAACAGTAGTGAGAACAAAAATATATACACCCCTTTTGAAAATTCAATCGTACGCCCATGGTACAACGCAAACTACAGATACTATATGTGATTTTATGTACATCGAAACTATGCCTATGATAACGGAAATTTTTGCAAATTAAATAAGCCCTTTCAAAAATTTCATTGCACGCCCATGATGATGGAAATTTTTGCAAATAAATTTATTTAAATAGTTTTTACTCTCGAAGGGGGTAACGGTGAGTTTGAGGTGGGTTTGGTTGTAGGCATCCCCCTTGGGATGTGTCCAACACTATTTGGGTCCTGGACTCATTCGAACATGAGTTTCCCATCTCGACCCGAAAAAAAAAACACTACTATGGCTAATTACTATTGATTTATTTATAGAAACACACTGTATTTATATACACAATTTACTTAATGTATACTAATTTATTTACACTCGGTATAATAGTTCTAATTTATTTTTACCACTTGAATATTACACTATTTATCTTCATTCACTGTCCGATCGATTACTTCTGTAAACTGTCTGTGAACTCTCTGTAAACTGTGTTAAACTTAATTTATATACACGATTTACTTGATGTATACTAATTTATTTACACTCGGTATAATAGTTCTAATTTATTTTTACCACTTGAATATTACACTATTTATCTTCATTCACTGTCCGATTACTTCTGTAAACTGTCTGTAAACTCTCTGTAAACTGTGTTAAACTTAATTTATATACACGATTTACTTAATGTATACTAATTCATTTACACTCGGTATAATAGTTCTAATTTATTTTTACCACTTGAATATTACACTATTTATCTTCATTCACTGTTCGATTACTTCTGTAAACTGTCTGTAAATTGTCTTTAAACTGTCTGTAAACTGTCTGTGAATTGTCTTTAAACTGTCTGTAAACTGTAAACTGTCAGTATACTGTCTGTAAACTGCCTGTAAACTGTCTGTAGACTGTCTGTAAACGGTCTGTGAATTGTCTTTGAACTGTCTGTAAACTGCCTGGAAACTGTCTGTAAACTGTCTGTAAACTGTCTGTAAACTGTCTGTAAACTGTCTGTAAACTGTCTGTAAACTGTCTGTAAACTGTCTGTAAACTGTCTGTAAACTGTCTGTAAACTGTCTGTAAACTGTCTGTAAACTGTCTGTAAACTGTCTGTAAACTGTCTGTAAACTGTCTGTAAACTGCCTGTAAACTGCCTGTAAACTGTCTGTAAACTGTCTGTAAACTGTCTTTAAACTGTCTGTAAACTGTAAACTGTCTGTAAACTGTAAACTGTCTGTAAACTGCCTGTGAACTGCCTGTAAACTGTCTGTAAACTGTCTGTAAACTGTCTGTAAACTGTCTGTAAACTGTCTGTAAACTGTCTGTAAACTGTCTGTAAACTGTCTGTAAACTGTCTGTAAACTGTCTGTAAACTGTCTGTAAACTGTCTGTAAACTGTCTGTAAACTGTAAACTGCCTGTAAACTGTCAGTATACTGTCTGTAAACTGTCTGTAAACTGTCTGTAAACTGTCTGTAAACTATCTGTAAACTGTCTGTAAACTGTCTGTAAACTGTCTGTAAACTGTCTTTAGACTGTCTTTAGACTGTGTGTAAACTGTCTGTGAATTGTCTTTAAACTGTCTGTAAACTGTAAACAGTCTGTAAACTGCCAGAAAACTGTCTTTAAACTGTCTGTAAACTGTCTCTAAACTGTCTGTAAACTGTCTGTAAACTGCCTGTAAACTGTCTGTAAACTGCCTGTAAACTGTCTGTAAACTGTCTGTAAACTGTCTGTAAACTGTCTGTAAACTGCCTGTAAACTGTCTGTAAACTGTAAACTGTCTGTAAACTGTCAGTATACTGTCTGTAAACTGTCTGTAAACTGTCTGTAAACTGTCTGTAAACTATCTGTAAACTGTCTGTAAACTGTCTTTAGACTGTGTGTAAACTGTCTGTGAATTGTCTTTAAACTGTCTGTAAACGGCTTGGAAACTGTCTTTAAACTGTCTGTAAACTGTCTGTAAATTGTCTGTAAACTGTCTGTAAACTGTCTGTAAACTGTCTGTAAACTGTCTGTAAACTGCCTGTAAACTGTCTGTAAACTGTCTGTAAACTGTCTGTAAACTCTCTGTAAACTGCCTGTAAACTGTCTGTAAACTGTCTGTAAACTATCTGTAAACTGCCTGTAAACTGTAAACTGTCGATAAACTGTCAGTATACTGTCTGTAAACTGTAAACTGCCTGTAAACTGTCAGTATACTGCCTGTAAACTGCCTGTAAACTGTCTGTGAACTAACTCTGTAATAACTGTTAACTAACTCAAAAACTCGCGTCTTATATATAGTATTTCTCAATTCTCGAAGGTTCTTGAATTTACCACGCTCCTCGTATGCCTAAACAACGACCTTCCTAGAAGCTTCTAGAAAGCACATTCGCCAAAATTCATAGTTTACTGACAGGGCCGGCTTTAAGTTGTTGACTTTGTAACACATAATGCAGCTGAGGCGCAGCCCGTCACTTTAGCATGTCTGCTCCTACCACAAATCGCTCAAAACGACTAGAAAGTTTATACTTGAAAAAATGTACTTTTCGCTTACTTAACGATAATCAGTAATTTAGCATTTATCTTATTTTTTTTAAGAAATAATTTCCACCGATCTATAATAAAACTTTCTCCTAAACCACCCAGAAAACGTACGGCGATAATACCGACACTTTCACCTAAGAATTTAAGGGTTGTCAGTCTTGTACATACTTAATTTTACGATCAACCTTTGCCGACAAAAAAAAACTCCCCAGACGCCGAAATTCCGATAAGACTTTATTTAAAAAGATCAAAACGGTAGCGACCTCTACGCCATTCACTCTTCGAACCGTCCATATAAAAGAGTCTTTACGCTTTTTCTAATACGAATCGAATTCGAGCTAAACAACCTCCTTAGTCCAGGCACTATAAAAATTCAGAAGATTTATAAAAGACATTCAAGTGTCAAAATCGAAATGCGAGCTCCATTTTTAATCCCACACGGTAATTAGGTCCTATAGTTGTTCTAAAGTAAGTGTAATGACATTGAAATTAATCAATGTTGTCAGATATATTTTCTAAAATAGTTAGGCTCACTGTACTGATGATATTCTTAGAAGGCTAGTTTGGAAATATTTAAAAAAAGTACATAATATAAATTTATTTGTAAGCATAAAAATAAGTCGCTTAAAATTACTGGAAAAAGAAAAATTAATTAGAACCACTTTATGTATGTTAGTATATTTAAGAAAATTTTGAATAGCTGGCAATGAAGCAACAGTGCAATGGGGAATCGAATAATCCAACTCCAGTATTTGGCATAATATAACGAAGTAACCGGACAGTTTTAACTCGGCCAACTGGGACATAAAAATGTAGAATATCTGCCCTGTCCTGGGCTAGAACATCCAGGGGTGTGCGTGAATTTGTTGGTTTAGTAAGGTTAGTTGATTAAGTGGCGTGAGTTGCATTGTTATTAATATAATATTTATTTGTTCGTAGACGTTAGGGTAAGTTTTACAAATATAATTAATTAATAATGAATTAGAATGGCATTAACAATTAAAAATATGGGTAATTACATTAGGTTTAGTTATACTATACACGATACATCTCTCGTCAACATTAACGGTAGCGCCATCTATTGTCATCATTATGTGTTTAAATTACTGTATTTTGAAGTAGGCAGTTGCTACATCTGAAAACGATTTAATGAATCCAGAAATGATTTGATTTTTGACATTTGACGTAAAGTTGACTTTATGAAAGTAGTGGGATGAAATATGGAGTCCCATACAATTTACTCGTTGCTGGAACACTGTATTATCAGTTTAGAATTTTCAATTAGACTTGCTGGAACGGCAGGTTCTGAACCGTTCTCGATTACATTTTTGGGAAGTTTTTAACAAAATTGTGAGACTTTTCTTCTTACACAACAAAAATTTACTTTAATATAATATAATACGTAAAAATACAATTTATACGATTGTACTTCACTTCCTGGTTTATTTCCTAACTTGATCCTTTTTTAAGTGAGAAAACGTAACATAAAACACCAAAAAAAGGTCCTTTGGCGCTTTAACAACTTTCGCACCTTTCCACGATAACTCCCGAAAGGTTATGAGTGTCTATAGATAGAAGACGGGTCGGTCATCTTTTAAAGATGATGTAGGTTAATGCAAATACTTCACTTGATAGAGGTCCATGTATAATTAATATTTATATATATATATATACTAGAGGACCCGACAGACGTTGTCATGTGCTAACCTCTTTTTGATAGAAGGAATATATTTCCTGAAAATTAGACTCTCCCGATTTTTTCTTCCTTACATTTTTACGGGCAAACATATTTTTTTGAAAGAATTTGACGCGTTTTTTTGAAATTATCGTACCAAAAAAACTCTGTTGCAAAAACTCAACAAAATCGGACCAACCATTTAGGAGAAGTTCAGTATTAACACGATTGCAGCGCCACCTACTGGGACTAATTGTGAGTCTAAACCATCCAATTACTTACTCAAACACACAAAATTTCATCAAAATCGGACCAACCGTTTAGGAGTTGTTCATTATGAACCCGATTGCAGCGCCACCTACTGGGACTAATTGTGAGTCTAAACCATCCAGTTACTTATACAAACACACAAAATTTCATCAAAATCGGCCTATACATTTAGGAGTTGTTCATTGTGAATTCGATTGCAATGCCACCTACCGGGACCAATTGTGAATCTAAACCATTCTCGAATCCACTTGTACACACACAAAAAATTTCACCAAAATCGGTCCAACCGTTTAGGAGGAGTTCAGTGATATACACACGAACAGTAGAGTATATATATACATATATATATATATATAGATAGATAGATAGATAGAAAGGTAGTCATTGCTGATTAGTTAGAATCGAACCAGTAAATAGTGGGTAAAGCAGCAAAGTAAAAGAGAACTCTTTAAAGGTTTTCCACGTGTTGGCTGATGTTTCTACTCTGATGTTTCTACTCTAGCGGTAGGCTCTTGGAGTTCCAAATGAAACTCTTCTGCGACAATCTACTAAGTTGAACTGCCACTTTCGCATGTTGTGCCCACTGCTTGTGTTCGTTCCAAAATTTCTTTCACTATTTCCAATTTTCATGTTAATAACTTGGTTGACGACTTGCCTCCATCTCACCTTCTCCTTTGTTTTACCTCTCCAATTTCTAATATTGAGTCTTCGTAGATCCTCTTCAACTTCCGTTTTCCATTTTGTTCTGGGTCTACCTCTTCTTCGCCTTCCTCCAATGGAGCTATATATCGATACTTTCGGTAACCTTCCTGTTCCCATTCTTTCTATATATCCTAACCATCTTAGTCTTCGAGATTTAATCATTCAAATAATAACACTTCGAGCTCTTTCTTTGTCCTTCTTATCCAAATTCCATTTTGCAATTTTCTCCTAAATATCTGGGAGAGGGAGAGACGCTTGATTCCAAACTGAGTTAAAGGACGCTCCTGGAAAAAATTTCTACCAAGGTATCTAGGTTTTTTTGGCTGTTCCTGCGTAGTTCGTACAGGAGGAGCAGAATATGCTGACGTCCTGCGTATGTATGGTGGTCTGCAAATAGGCGTAATTAAAATATACTTTCGACATTTATTAAAACAAAATTTTTATTTCCCAACATTTTTTCCATCTAAAGGTCGGAACACACTTATCAGCACAACACCTGACAAGCATCGTCACAGCACCTTGACGGTTGTCTATGGGCTCACTTAACGCATCGACACGGGATCAGCACCGCCGCGATACCCGACTATAGGCTTCACTTTATATTGTCAGAGATATTGTATTGGCACGCCGTCTGAGAAATGTGTTGTGATTGAGGCGTTGACGTGCCTAGTCGGTGCTGTGCTGATGTTGTTAGGTATGCGCGCTTACATTTAAATACACATAAGAAATAAATGATCAGTCGCTGTTTCTATGAGGTGTTTCGACTTTTAATCTTGTATTTCTTTCATATTCATCCATTGATGATGGTAAAGCCCATCTCTGCGTTATCTCTGGCTAACAACCTTACTTATTATTCTTATTATTATTTATTACATGCCGACTAGTGTAACCAAGCGAAACTTTTGTATACTGGAAGGAAGAGATGCATTCAGATGGAATAAGTAGACTTGTTCGTAACCTGTAGATTCGCCCACACCTAACCATTATATTTAATATAAAAGTCGACGGTTCGGCGAATACATAAAAGGAATCTAGGAAAATACAGTCGTTGTGTTTTTATTTTATTTGTAGAGAATCTCGGACATTTCAGGTCGATAAATCCCATTAGTAAAATTGGTCGAACAAAATTAGAATACGAGGATTGTCTTTTAAGTGTTGCTTATAACAACATTAGAGTGCTTTTTTTTCGGTCCCATCTTGAAATTTTGTTGGAAATACCAAAAAAAAATTGCCTGAAAGTTTGAGTCCTTAATAATAATATTAAGTCCTAGACCAAGGCGTGTAAAGATTTCCCATTGAAAATACACGAAAACTCTATTTGAAGGCGAAATAATGATTTTATCACAAAACTGATTGTGCCAGTCGATTTTTTGGCCAAAAAACCCCTCTTTACGAATTTTTAGCATTTTTTATAATTTTTTTGTCGAAAATTTTGAACAAAGGGGAAATATTTTGCGATACAAATTGATTTTTTCTAACTCCCATAATCCTTGGAAATATAGACTCAAAATTCACTAAAATATGTAAAATTATCCCCTCTATCGATTGGTGAAGACTAGAACGTTCTATCTTTCCTATTTGTCGAGTTATGAGTATTTTTTGTTTTGAAAAGTGGATTTTCGAAAATTTCATGACTCCATTTGAAGGCGAAATAATGATTTTATCACAAAACTGATTGTGCCAGTCGATTTTTTGGCCAAAAAAACCCCTCTTTACGAATTTTTAGCATTTTTTATAATTTTTTTGTCGAAAATTTAGAACAAAGGGGGTAGCTATGGAAATATTTTGTGATACAAATTGATTTTTTCTAACTCCCATAATCCTTGGAAATATACACTCAAAATTCACTCAAATATGTAAAATTGTCCCCTCTATCGATTGGTGAAGACTAGAACGTTCTATCTTTCCTATTTGTCGAGTTATGAGTATTTTTTGTTTTGAAAAGTGGATTTTCGAAAATTTCATGACTCTATTTGAAGGCGAAATAAGGATTTTATCACAAAACTGATTGTGCCAGTAGATTTTTTGGCCAAAAAAACCCCTCTTTACGAATTTTTAGCATTTTTTATAATTTTTTTGTCGAAAATTTAGAACAAATATTTTGCGATACAAATTGATTTTTTCTAACTCCCATAATCCTTGGAAATATGGACTCAAAATTCACTTAAATATGTAGAATTGTCCCCTCTATCGATTGGTGAAGACTAGAACGTTCTATCTTTCCTATTTGTCGAGTTATGAGTATTTTTTGTTTCGAAAAGTGGATTTTCGAAAATTTCATGACTCTATTTGAAGGCGAAATAATGATTTTATCACAAAACTGATTGTGCCAGTCGATTTTTTGGCCAAAAAAACCCTCTTTACGAACTTTTAGCATTTTTTATAATTTTTTTGTCAAAAATTTAGAACAAAGGGGGTAGCTATGGAAATATTTTGCGATACAAATTGATTTTTTCTAACTCCCATAATCCTTGGAAATATGGACTCAAAATTCACTAAAACATGTAAAATTGTCCCCTCTATCGATAGGTGAAGACTAGAACGTTCTATCTTTCCTATTTGTCGAGTTATGAGTATTTTTTGTTTCGAAAAGTGTATTTTTGAAAATTTCATGACTCTATTTGAAGGCGAAATAATGATTTTATCACAAAACTGATTGTGCCAGTCGATTTTTTGGCCAAAAAAACCCCTCTTTACGAATTTTTAGCATTTTTTATAATTTTTTTGTCGAAAATTTAGAACAAAGGGGGTAGCTATGGAAATATTTTGCGATACAAATTGATTTTTTCTAACTCCCATAATCCTTGGAAACATGGACTCAAAATTCACTAAAATATGTAAAATTGTCCTCTCTATCGATTGGTGAAGACAAGAACGTTCTATCTTTCCTATTTGTCGAGTTATGAGTATTTTTTGTTTTGAAAAGTGGATTTTCGAAAATTTCATGACTCTATTTGAAGGCGAAATAATGATTTTATCACAAAACTGATTGTGCCAGTCGATTTTTTGGCCAAAAAAACCCCTCTTTACGAATTTTTAGCATTTTTTATAATTTTTTTGTCGAAAATTTAGAACAAAGGGGGTAGCTATGGAAATATTTTGCGATACAAATTGATTTTTTCTAACTCCCATAATCGTTGGAAATATGGACTCAAAATTCACTAAAATATGTAAAATTGTCCCCTCTATCGATTGGTGAAGACTAGAACGTTCTATCTTTCCTATTTGTCGAGTTATGAGTATTTTTTGTTTTGAAAAGTGGATTTTCGAAAATTTCATGACTCCATTTGAAGGCGAAATAAGGATTTTATCACAAAACTGATTGTGTCAGTCGATTTTTCGGCCCAAAAAACCCCTCTTTACGGATTTTTAGCATTTTTTATATTTTTTTTGTCGAAAATTTAGAACAAAGGGGGTAGGTATGGAAATATTTTGCGATACAAATTGCTTTCTTCTATCTCCCTTAATCCTTGGAAATATGGACTCAAAATTCACTAAAATATGTAAAATTGTCCCCTCTATCGATTGGTGAAGACTAGAACGTTCTATCTTTCCTATTTGTCGAGTTATGAGTATTTTTTGTTTTGAAAAGTGGATTTTCGAAAATTTCATGACTCTATTTGAAGACCAAATAATGATTTTATCACAAAACTGATTAAGACAGTCGATTTTTTGGCCAAAAAAACCCCTCTTTACGAATTTTTAGCATTTTTTATAATTTTTTTGTCGAAAATTTAGAACAAAGGGGGTAGCTATGGAAATATTTTGCGATACAAATTGATTTTTTCTAACTCCCATAATCGTTGGAAATATGGACTCAAAATTCACTAAAATATGTAAAATTGTCCCCTCTATCGATTGGTGAAGACTAGAACGTTCTATCTTTCCTATTTGTCGAGTTATGAGTATTTTTTGTTTCGAAAAGTGGATTTTCGAAAATTTCATGACTCTATTTGAAGGCGAAATAATGATTTTATCACAAAACTGATTAAGACAGTCGATTTTTTGGCCAAAAAAACCCCTCTTTACGAATTTTTAGCATTTTTTATAATTTTTTTGTCGAAAATTTAGAACAAAGGGGGTAGCTATGGAAATATTTTGCGATACAAATTGATTTTTTCTCTCCCATAATCCTTGGAAATATAGACTCAAAATCCACTCTATCGATTGGTGAAGACTAGAACGTTCTATCTTTCCTATTTGTCGAGTTATCAGTATTTTTTGTTTTGAAAAGTGGATTTTCGAAAATTTCATGACTCTATTTGAAGGCGAAATAATGATTTTATCACAAAACTGATTGTGCCAGTCGATTTTTTGGCCAAAAAAAACCCCTCTTTACGAATTTTTAGCATTTTTTATAATTTTTTTGTCGAAAATTTAGAACAAAGGAGGTAGCTATGGAAATATTTTGCGATACAAATTGATTTTTTCTAACTCCCATAATCCTTGGAAATATGGACTCAAAATTCACTAAAGAGATACAGAAAAAAATATATTGAACAAACTTGTAGGATATTTAATTTCCTACAAAAAAGGTCCTTAGTACTAAGTCGCTAACATCAATATTTCTGGAGATAATGAATAATAATATATTTGTATATATATTTGTATATTATATATATATACAAATATATTATTATTAATTATCTCCAGAAATATTGATGTTATATATATATATATATATATATATACACAAATATATTATTATTAATTATCTCCAGAAATATTGATGTTAGCGACTCAGTACTGATGACCTTTTTTGTAGGAAATTTCATTTCCTACAAGTTTGCTGGATACAAATTTTTCTGTATCTCTTGTCGTTTACGAGATAAATGCGAAAAACGCGAATTTCATGGAAAAATCTGGTTTAGTGACCCGTAGTACTACCTCGCTGGTGTCAGTTACGACTTTGCCGCACTTAGCATTTTTGTAGAGCGTTCAATTCTGAGAAATACTTGTCTATGGTCAGACTCAGAGATTTCGCTGAGCTATAGAAATTTAAAGATAAAAAATCAGAGTTTCCGTGTATCTTTACACGCCTTGGTCTAGGACTTGGGCAATTTTTTTTGGTATGTCAACAAATATCAAATGTCAAAATTAACTGTCATGTATAGTTCTGTATCTGTAGAGGAGGGAGGGTGAGTTTAGGCCCACAGCACTCAGGCCATCGTATCCATTCCAGGAAAGTGGACAGGTCACTAGGAGACATTTCTTAGTGGGCCAGGACTCACCTAACACACTCTCTCTCTCGTTGACGGTAACTCCGGGCACTCGCATAAGACAGTTTCGTCTTCCTGTCCACTAGCCCCATTATATGGAGGTGTTTCCCTAGCTGACAGTGGCCAGTCAGAAATCTTAGTGTTTAGTTCATATTTCCTCGATTCCAGCTTCCCAGGGTGATCCAGATTTTTCTCTTGACAACAAACACCTACCACTCTTTGGGGCGAAATATTTATCGAATAATTTCGGTTCCAGATTGTACCTACGGTAATTAAAAACACTCATTTACTTTTAACTAAAGAATCGTTCCATCGGTAAATGAAAGCCGATGCATTAACGCGAATGGCTTGAACCTTGACATTCGGTAATGGAATGATAGATATCGTTCCGCGAAATTTACATCAGTCCACTGGCCACCGAAACAAAAGGACATTTCGAAATATATTATGAAATCAAGCAAAGGGTACAGTAAGCTAATGGAAATTATAGAAGGCTCATTGTTCCAGTCCGTTAAATTGGATTTTATTTGTGAAAAAAAAATTAAAATCGATATAAAGATACGGGGGAGTGAGCAACCGAGAGTAGACGTTGAAACGTTTTTTTTTTGGTCTTGAGACAAGCAATTATTTATTAAACAAAAATTATGGTGAGTGAAAAGAAGAAGAATTTGAAAATACTGGATAAACCCTTCTAAGTATCCCAGGAGCTGGTACTAAAAACTTGGGAGAGGATAGAGGTACTTCATTCAAAATTTTTGCCTTGCTGCCTTCACACACACAACTTGTACTGAACCCGTTCCTTCCAGGGTGTCCCATCTCATCCGATAGGATCTCATAATTGTCGTTCGTGTTTTTCGCGTCTAGCTCTTCCCTAGCGCTAGGTCCAAGTGATCTTCATCTTTTTGTGGATATGTCGAGCCTTCGCCTAGGTAGGTCTTCTTGTGATTCTTTACTTTTATGACAACTCTTCCTTTTTTTCTTCTGATGGCCTGGACGTGTACCATTCCACTTTCTTCCTCTCTTACCTGATCAAGTCCCTGTAATCTTCCGGTTCTTCGCATGGAATCTTCACAACGAGCTTGTCGCGGATGGTGCATATCCTTCCTTACGGAGCTCCAATGGTGGATGCTCCCTAGGATGACGGGTGGTGGTCTTCTTCTTATTTTCCCTATTGATTCGTCCATTATTTTTTCCACGTTGGAGTTCCTTTGGGAGGCTGCTTTCCTCTGTTCTCGTCACGAACTAACACTTTTTTATGGCATTGATTTCCGCTTGAAAGATACTTGGGGTTTCGACCAAGCTTTCAGGATGTTTGGTTACTGGCACGTACACTCCTCTCCCAGTTCCTTCTCTTGCTTTTGAGCCGTCTGTGTACCATCGAATGAAAACAAATTATAGAAATACTCGTACCACTTAAGTTTTCTTTTTGTTCGCATGGCAATTTCGTTTTGTAAAATCTCTTTAATTAAAAATTAAATTCCGTAAAGGGAGCTCAGTAGAAAGTAATATAATCTCAGTTTATGATCGACCTAATACTCGGACATTAATATAAAACGAAGTCTAATCGCCAGCGGCTTTAATAAAACGATTCCAACTCCATTCCAATATATATATATATATATATATATATATATATATATTAATAAATTAAATTAACCATTTGAAATAACCATTCATCTGGTACAATTTTCTGACTTTACGAATATTATTTTTTACCGTAAATTAATTGAAATTGTTGGGATCGTGTTCGCGGTCATGTCAAAATGAAGAATTCATTTGTTTGTTGTTGATAATTTCATTAATCTGTATTTTGTTTAAACGACACTTTAAAATTTTGAATTACAAAGAATATAAGTAATATTTTTTTACTCTCGGTAGTTTAAAACTTCTAAACGAAAAGTCCGATTCCAATAATTTACATGTACATGAACCAACCCTTATTATAAATTCGATTAAACTTGATTTCAATTTTCCCTACAATTTTTTCACCCCTAAAAAGTCAACGAAACATTAACATGATGTTCTACGTAATATCTTCTTTCCCGAAACCGATTATAACAAAAAAATTCTATTTGCATGATATGCTCATTACCTTGAATCGTAGTTAGCGGAGAATGTGAAAAAGGCTCAGTTAACTGGATTACACAGTATGACACATCCTTTCTGATGTTCTCTTGTTAAGCGGCTGTGCGGGAGATGCTCAGAGAGCTTGTTTTAATTTCAATCATTTTATGCTAATCCGCAAAAAAGATGTTTTTTTTTGTCTGTCGTCTTTTTTAGTTGCATACACAAGAGACGGATATGTGAAAGACGGTTCCATCGTAAAACACTAAAGTCCGGCATAATGAATTTTGATAACGAACTTTTCCATATTTTATCCAACGTGTCGGGTAAAATCGGAATGAAAATGTCGGATTTTCCTCTGAAACTTTACTAACTCCATATTCTTTTTAGATTCATTGTTAGTGAATTTATTTTCTTTTTATTTGACGTGGATGCAAGAGTTGGAAGAAAATTTGGTAGAATGTGTCTGTGGAATATTAAGGGATTATCAAGGGTACTGGATATGGAAATGGTAGAGGAACAGGAGAAGGGAAGGGGAAAAGAAAAGGAAGAGGCGAATAAAATGGAGGAAAAAGAGAGGGAAAATGATAAAGGAACAAGCGAAGAGGGGGTATGGTCAATTTGGAAATTGGAAGAAATGGAAAAATAGGAAAAACTTGAATACATGGAAAATGTAGAAAAATTGGAATAATGGAAAATTTGGCAAACTGTTAAAATTGTAACGATGAAAAAATTCGGAAAAATCGGAGACAATAGGGAAACAGATAAATTAGAAATTTGGGAAAATGGGTCACAATTTAAAATGAATTAGAATAAACAAGTTATAGAAAAAAGTAGAGTTCAATTATCCATAAACAATTTTGATACACCCTGTATGTGCTTATTATGAAATATAGATGTTGATATTCAATAGTCAAAGGTAAATTGATATTAATAATTATTTGAAGCAAAATGTCAATAGTATGTCCAATCGGAATATAATGTTTATATGTCATTGTATTAATTTGGTTTAATTTAAAATATGATATTGTTAATAATATTTAATCTAAGTTACGATGCTACTCTGATTTTATTTATATTAGAAATTTAGTTAGTAATATTGTAAATAACAAGTTTATATAAATGTCAAAAAGTGACATAATGAAATTAAATAATTACTTACCTGATGGTATAATATGTTAGTAAGACGTTTTTGGAAGGAAGTAATATTTTGTTTCAAAAAGCGTTGCTATGAGGAAACTAAAGGGGTTGTTGACTGGGAACGAGATAGTGAGAGTTCTGGGAGACGCGAAGAAGAGCGTCAGAAAAGAATTTGGTGTGAGTGAATTTTTCTGGTAGAAAACCAGGAAAAGTGGTTAGCGAGGTGCTAACGAGCAGACTACTAGAGTCGAGAGATATATGTATATATGGATTTAACTGTAAGTGACTAAAACAACTATTAGTATTAGGAGGACACTTTAAATTACTTATTACATAACAAAAGTAAATATGAAAAAAATTAATATGAAAATTGTTGGTGTGGACTAAATATTCCGTACACCTTATAAATGAGGTTCTAAGAAAGTAATATCTAGGAATCAAACTCCAATGTGCTCCCTTTCCAAGTTTATACGGTGGCAATATACAGGCAATATTAGTTAAAAAATAAAAATAAAATAAAACGTATTAAACAACCAAATTATGGATGCGAGATGGCAATAGTAATAGTCTAACCAAACTACAAAAAATCATACGTACACAGTAAGTACAATTTTAAATCAACTCACCAAATTCTCTAGACTGGGTTTTCTCCAAAGGGTGTAAGACTGCTTATCCAGGGCGGGATTCGTTGGCTCCAATACTTGAGTACCGATCGGAATAGGTTTCACACGAAACCTTTTCGCTTCTAACGAACCTTATTATTTCGTATCCCCACCCCTGTTATCGACAAATACTGCAGAGCGCTGACAGTAGACGCTCCCTTGAGAATTTACTTTAGATTTTGAAAAGAAACTTTTTCCAAGTTCAAACGCTACTTTTAAATATAAATTAATTTAATCACTCAGAGTATCCCAAAAACCAGCTATCCGCGAACCCGAACTCGCAACCAGATGCAACCGTGACTTCCGTTCCACTGCCACTTTTTTTCCCTTTTCCCACTGGCTTTGTGCATTTCCCCAAGTCAGCTTTTTTACTCTGGTACTTTCTGTCAAATTTTCAAAAACTGTCAAAAATGGTCAATAATTGTCAAAAATTTTGAAAAATGTTTAAAATTTTTGAAAAATTGCCAAAAATGGTCAATAATTGTCAAAGACGGTCAATAATTGTCAAAACCAATCAAAATTCGTCAAAAATGGTCCAAAAGGATCAATAATTGTTAAAATTTTGAAAAATGGTCAAAAATTGTCGAAATTTGGAAAAAATGGTCAATAATTGCCAAATATGTTAAAATTTTTGAAAAATTGTCAAAAATGGTCAATAATTGTCAAAGACGGTCAATAATTGTCAAAATTCGTCAAAAACTGTCAAAAATGGTCAATAATTGTTAAAATTTTTGAAAAATTGTCAAAATTTTTTAAATATGTTCAAAAATTATCAAGAATTTGGAAAAATCGTCAAAAATTGTCAAAAACTGTCAAAATTTTGAGGAAATGGTTAATAATTGCCAAATATTTTCAAAAATTGTCAAAAATTTGGAAAAATGGTCAATAGTTGTCAACATTTTTGAAAAATGGTCAAATTTTTCGAAAAATTGTCAAAATTTTGAAAAAATGGTCAATTAATATAAAAAACTGTCAAAAATGGTCAAAATTTTTGAAATTAATGGTCAATAATTGTCAGAACCTGTCAAAAATGCTCAAAAATTGTCATAAATGGTCAATTATTGATAAAATTTGGAAAAATAGTCTAAAATGGTCATAATTTTTGAAAAATGGTCAATAATTGTCAAAGACGGTCAATAATTGTCAAAATTCGTCAAAAACTGTCAAAAATGGTCAATAATTGTTAAAAATTTTGAAAAATTGTCAAAAATTTTTAAATATGTTCAAAAATTGTCAAGAATTTGGAAAAATCGTCAAAAACTGTCAAAATTTTGAGAAAAAGGTTAATAATTGCCAAATATTTTCAAAAATTTGGAAAAATGGTCAATAGTTGTCAAAATTTTTGAAAAATGGTCAAATTTTTCGAAAAATTGTCAAAAATGGTCAAAAATTGTCAACATTTTGAAAAAATGGTCAATTATTATAAAAAACTGTCAAAAATGGTCAATTATTATAAAAAACTGTCAAAAATGGTCAATAATTATTAAAAATGGTCAAAAATGGTCAATAATTATTAAAAATGGTCAAAAATTTTGAAAATAATGGTCAATAATTGTCAGAACCTGTCAAAAATGCTCAAAAATGGTCAATAATTGTTAAAATTTGAAAAAATAGTCTAAAATGGTCAAAATTTTTGAAAAATTGTCAAAAATGATCAATAATTGTCAAAAATGATCAATAATTGTCAAAATTGGTCAAAAATTGTCAAAAATGGTCAAAAATTGTCAACATTTTGAAAAAAGGGTCAATTATTATAAAAAACTGTCAAAAATGGTCAAAAATGGTCAATAATTATTAAAAATGGTCAATAATTGTCAGAACCTGTCAAAAATGCTCAAAAATTGTCAAAAATGGTCTAAAATGGTTAAATTTTTTGAAAAATTGTCAAAAATGATCAATAATTGCCAAAACTGTCAAAATTAGTCAATAATTGTCAAAAATGGTCAATAAATGTTAAAATTTGAAAAAATTGTCAAAAATTGTCAAAATTTTGAAAAAATGGTCAATAATTGCCAATTGACAAATTGGCAAAAATGGTCAATAATTGTCAAAGACGGTCAACAATTGTCAAAATTCGTCAAAAACTGTCAGAAATGATCAAAAATTGTCAAAATTTTTGAAAAATGGTGAAAAATTCACTAAAAATGGTCATTCTATTGTGCATAAGAAGCACTTCTGTCGGCGGTCCGACGACCGCTCACCTTTTTTGTTTCATTTATTTTTTATTCCCTCTTTATTCAATGACTTGTTTTCATAATACTAAACAAATTCCACTAATATATTCAAATATTGTGTTGAGAATTCATAAAAACTTCACGATGGAAATTTATAATGTTCCACAAAAAAAATATACATCGAAAACGTTTTACCGATTCACATTTTCCAAATTAGACGCTTTCAGATACCCCAATTTTAAGAATTCATTCGAGGATGCTTAAAGTGTAAATTGAAAAACAAATTTGCTGCTCCTTTTAGTCGCCAAACTGTTAAAATATTTACTTTCCCCAAGCTCACGATTCCCCCTCTAATCGTTCGATACGGGGAATATCGGAAAAACTTTTGTCCCGACCGATACTCTGGAAGGAGGGGAAGGGAAGGGAAGGGGGGAGCATTTTTAATTAATTGCATCGTTTTGGTAGTGAACTTTTTTTTTAATTTTAGATCATTAATAAGCTTCCTCTACAGTCTCAAACGAGAAATTCACTACAATTATTAGAATTTTAATACGAGGTTTGTCTAAATTTTTTGCATGGAAAAACGCAGGAGATAACTTTTAAACTCTATTGTTTTTCGAGGTATTCTCCACGAAGAGAATGGAACCAATTCTGGATGCAGATTCCACTTGCCTGCATCTTCTGGGGACTGGAACTTTCGACCACGAAGTTCATTCTTAATTTTTTGTAAAGTAAGAAAGTCGTTAGGACTTAGGTCGGGACTGTATGGAGGATGGTCCAGGAATTCGATGTTTTCTTAACTACTTTAAAAGTTCATGAACATGAACAAAATATGGCGTCACAGACAGCAAAATGTCAGAATACATGAAATGCACGGAATGAGAATGACCAGAACAGTCAATGGAATTGCTTGCAGCGCTACTACCGCCACCTGCCTCTACCTTGAGTACTTTTAAACAAAGATGTATTTATGTAGTTCCAATGTATTAGACAAAGAATTCTTCTTATGTTTCCTCCGAACTAATTTTCCTATGTACTTGTGCTTCTCGGGTTGTCTCTGATCGAATACAGGGAGAGTCAAAACTCAAGTACATTATTTTCTCATTCTGTATTTTATATCATTGTCGAAGACTACTATTTTGCGCGGGAAATTGTATTTTTCCAACTTCACTAAGTAGGGTTTATGTTTTTTTTTTAAATTTTATTTATTTTCTGGAAACCTCGAACTCCGGAAAGCGAGAGAAAAAAAGTCGTGTTAAAACGCCAAACAAACATGTTTATTTATTTTTTCTTGGCGAAAATCGTAATCTGTAAACTACCTCCGGAAACGAAAAAAAAAAAAAAACAAAAACTTGTGTCGACAGTTGTGAATTTAAACCCGTTTAACGCGTCCCTCGCCCGCTTTTTGCGCTTTACGTTACAAATTTATATACCAAGTTTCGAGGACCCTTATTTGGGGTGTTTAGGACAGGGGTACGACGTTAATTTAACGGGATAGAGAAAAGAAAGCCTCTGGAATTCGGATGTAAAATCTAAACTTCGTTATAATATAAAAGAAGTGGAATTTGAGTTATTTTAAATTGGTTTTTGGTATCTCTTAGTAAAACAATGGGATTTTGGAAGAAAGTGGCATATAAAATAAATTTAAATTTCGTCTGAGCAACAATGGCTAGTGACACTGTACATGAAATTTAATATCTTCTCATATAATTTGGATAAAAGCTTGAATATTACAAGTATTATGTACCTTTATCGCTTACAAAGAGAAATTATTATTTTTATTATACAGGGTACTGGAAGAATTTGGATCAAATATTCAATAAAAAAATTAGCGTAATTCATTTTTTCAAAGTGGCAGCTCCAGCATTATTTTTCAGCTCTTTCTTTTTCATTTATCGACCGCTTAGTTACACACGATGTATTTTTTTTCTTGTTCTACAACCGCCTGCCGATGTAGCAGGATTGTTAAATTTTTAATTCATTAACTTGGAACAATGTCCATTTAAACCTCCGTTTTGTCTAGTCGGAGAATTTGTCTGATCCCGAATTGCTAAAACTTTAATTTTACCTAATAACTTTAAATCCCTGACCCGTTCCGAGTACGGCGGTTAATGAGAATTAAACGTCAAAATAGTTGGTAGCGTTTCACGAAAAAAAAAAAGATTAAATTAATTTAAATTCGCTACACTGAAAAACTAGATACAGTCGGAAAAATTCTACAAGTCTTTTTTTATTTCTATATTATATACAGAGCATTTCAATGAAAACAATCCATCCCAAATAATTCTGAAGGCAATAATTGGGAGTGAAGACTAAAGGGGAGAGGGGGTTGAAGATGTAACGTCTATATTTGAGCAAAAAGACGTCCCCCTTTATATGATTTTTGACGTGTTTTTCCATTTTTTCATAAAAGTGACGCATTCAGAATTATGTGAATTAGTTGGAAGCGTTTCACGAAAAAAAAATGATTAAATTAATTTAAATTCGCTACACTGGAAAAACTGTTAATTTCTTTTAAACTAGATATTAGTCGGAAAAATACCACAAGTCCTTTTTTATTTCTCTATTATATACAGAGCATTTCAATGAAAACTATCCATCCCACATAATTCTGAAGGCAATAATTAAGAGTGGTGACTATAGGAGGGAGGGGGTTGAAGTTTTAACGTCTATATATGAGCAAAAAGACGTCCCCCTTTTTATGATTTTTGACGTGTTTTTCCATTTTTTCATAAAAGTGACGCATTCAGAATTATGTGAATTAGTTGGAAGCGTTTCACGAAAAAAAAATGATTAAATTAATTTAAATTCGCTACACTGGAAAAACTGTTAATTTCTTTTAAACTAGATATTAGTCGGAAAAATACCACAAGTCCTTTTTTATTTCTCTATTATATACAGAGCATTTCAATGAAAACTATCCATCCCACATAATTCTGAAGGCAATAATTAAGAGTGGTGACTATAGGAGGGAGGGGGTTGAAGTTTTAACGTCTATATATGAGCAAAAAGACGTCCCCCTTTTTATGATTTTTGACGTGTTTTTCCATTTTTTCATAAAAGTGACGCCTTCAGAATTAGGTGAAATAGTTGGTAGCGTTTCACGAAAAAAAAAAGATTAAATTAATTTAAATTCGCTACACTGGAAAAACTGATAATTTCTTTTAAACTAGATATTAGTCGGAAAAATACCACAAGTCCTTTTTTATTTCTCTATTATATACAGAGCATTTCAATGAAAACTATCCATCCCACATAATTCTGAAGGCAATAATTAAGAGTGGTGACTATAGGAGGGAGGGGGTTGAAGTTGTAACGTCTACATATGAGCAAAAAGACGTCCCCCTTTATATGAGTTTTGACGCTTTTTTCCATTTTTTCATAAAAGTGACGCCTACAGAATTATGTGAAATAGTTGGTAGCGTTTCACGAAAAAAATAAATTAAATTAATTTAAATTCGCTACACTGGAAAAACTGATAATTTCTTTTAAACTAGATATTAGTCGGAAAAATACCACAAGTCTTTTTTTATTTCTCTATTATATACAGAGCATTTCAATGAAAACTATCCATCCCACTTAATTCTGAAGGCAATAATTGGGAGTGGTGACTATAGGAGAGAGGGGGTTGAATTTGTAACGTCTACATATGAGAAAAAGACGTTCCCCTTTATATGATTTTTGACGTTTTTTTAAATTTTTTCATAAAAGTGACGCCTTCAGAATTACGTGAAATAGTTGGTAGCGTTTCACGAAAAAAATAAATTGTATTAATTTAAATTCGCTACACTGGAAAAACTGTTAATTTCCTTTAAACTAGATATTAGTCGGAAAAATACCACAAGTCCTTTTTTATTTCTCTATTATATACAGTGCATTTCAATGAAAACTATCCATCCCACATAATTCTGAAGGCAATAATTGGGAGTGGTGACTATAGGGGAGAGGGGTTGAAGTTGTAACGTCTACATATGAGAAAAAGACGTCCCCCTTTATATGATTTTTGACGAGTTTTTCATTTTTTTCATAAAAGTGACGCCTTCAGAATTATGTGAAATAGTTTGTAGCGTTTCACAGAAAAAAGATTAAATTAATTTAAATTCGCTACACTGGAAAAACTAATAATTTTCTTTTAAACTAGATATTAGTGGGAAAAATACCACAAGTCTTTTTTTATTTCTCTATTATATACAGAGCATTTAATTGAAAACTATCCATCCCACATAATTCTGAAGGCAATAATTGGGAACGGTGACTAAAGGAGGGAGGGGGTTGAATTTGTAACGTCTACATATGAGAAATGGACGTCCCCCTTTATATGATTTTTGATGTGTTTTTCCATATTTTCATAAAAATGACGCTTTCAGAATTATGTGAATTAGTTGGAAGCGTTTCACGAAAAAAAAAGATTAAATTAATTTAAATTCGCTACACTAGAAAAACTGATAATTTCTTTTAAACTAGATATAGTCGAAAAAATACCACAAGTCTTTTTTTATTTCTCTATTATATACAGAGCATTTCAATGAAAACTATCCATCCCACATAATTCTGAAGGCAATAATTAGGAGTGGTGACTATAGGAGGGAGGGGGTTGAAGATGTAAAGTCTACATATGAGTAAAAAGACGTCCCCCTTTATATGATTTTTGACGTGTTTTTCCATTTTTTCATAAAAGTGACGCCTTCAGAATTATGTGAAATAGTTGGTAGCGTTTCACGAAAAAAAAAAGATTAAATTAATTTAAATTCGCTAAACTAGAAAAACTGATAATTTCTTTTAAATTAGATATTAGTCGGAAAAATACCGCAAGTCTTTTTTTATTTCTCTTTTATGTATACAGAGCATTAAAAAATGAAAACTATCCATCCTACATAATTCTGAAGGCAATAATTGGGAGTGGTGACTATAGGGGAGAGGAGGTTGAAGTTGTAACGTCTATATTTGAGCAAAAAGACGTCCCCCTTTATATGATTTTTACGTGTTTTTCCATTTTTTCATTAAAGTGACGCCTTCAGAATTATGTGAAATAGTTGGTAGCGTTTCACGAAAAAAAAAGATTAAATTAATTTAAATTCGCTACACTGGAAAAACTGATAATTTTCTTTCAAACTAGATATTAGTGGGAAAACTACCACAAGTCCTTTTTTATTTCTCTATTATATACATATACAGAGCGTTTCAATGAAAACTATCCATCCCACATAATTCTGAAGGCAATAATTGGGAGTGGTGACTATAGGGGAGAGGGGGTTGAAGTTATAACGTCTACATATGAGCAAAAAGACGTCCCCCTTTATATGATTTTTGACGTGTTTTTTCATTTTTTCATAAAAGTGACGCCTTCAGAATTATGTGAATTAGTTGGTAGCGTTTCACGAAAAAAAAGGTTAAATTAATTTAAATTCGCTACACTGGAAAAACTGATAATTTCTTTTAAACTAGATATTAGTCGGAAAAATACCACAAGTCCTTTTTTATTTCTCTATTATATACAGAGCATTTCAATGAAAACTATCCATCCCACATAATTCTGAAGGCAATAATTAAGAGTGGTGACTATAGGAGGGAGGGGGTTGAAGTTGTAACGTCTACATATGAGCAAAAAGACGTCCCCCTTTATATGAGTTTTGACGCTTTTTTCCATTTTTTCATAAAAGTGACGCCTACAGAATTATGTGAAATAGTTGGTAGCGTTTCACAAAAAAAAAGATTAAATTAGTTTAAATTCGCTACACTGGAAAAACTAATAATTTTCTTTTAAACTAGATATTAGTGGGAAAAATACCACAAGTCTTTTTTTATTTCTCTATTATATACAGAGCATTTCAATGAAAACTATCCATCCCACATAATTCTGAAGGCAATAATTGGGAGTGGTGACTATAGGAGGGAGGGGGTTGAAGTTATAACGTCTACATATGAGCAAAAAGACGTCCCCCTTTATATGATTTTTGACGTGTTTTTCCATTTTTTCATAAAAGTGATGCCTTCAGAATTATGTGAAATAGTTTGTAGCGTTTCACAGAAAAAAGATTAAATTAATTTAAATTCGCTACACTGGAAAAACTAATAATTTTCTTTTAAACTAGATATTAGTGGGAAAAATACCACAAGTCTTTTTTTATTTCTCTATTATATACAGAGCATTTCAATGAAAACTATCCATCCTACATAATTCTGAAGGCAATAATTGGGAGTGGTGTTTGTTCGGAATTATGTGGGGTGGAGGGTTTTCATTGAAATGTATGAAACAAAATATTGCTATATTTGGGCACATCGTATATTAATATTATTTGACAGTTAAACTTGAATTGTCAGAATAATTTTGAACTGTCTCAAACATGCTATCCGAATATATATGTTGAGATAGTTGGCAAATTTCTATCGTTTGCAGCAAAAAATGATTAAACAGATTTAAAAAAAATTGTCTCTAGATTGCACAAAAAATAAATATGGCTATACAACAACGAGAAAAATACCGAAATATTCACTAACGGTTCTGCTGCATCTCTGGCGTCCGTACAATATGTTCATCTGTCGCCGACTATATTTACCCCATTCACTTCTATTACCATTTTACTTTGACATTGTCTTTTAGAGTTAAGCAAACGTCACCGCCAACTGGTATTCACTTGAAAAACAAGACTGATAGGTTCTATTTAAACATACCCGAAGTTATCTACAAGCTAAACCGACTTGAAACATTTGCTACATTGTAATTTGTCATATAACGAATAGTTACGACCCCAAAAGCTCGAGTTTCCATCTCAACTACCCTTTTGTATTTGTAGAAGAGACCACTAGCTATGTGGCTTTTCGCTTTTCGCTATTCAAAATAAACACGAGAAAACTTTGTGTGTGAGAGTGAGAGATAGTTTTTTTGGCGTCCTTTTTTTTCTTTTTTGTTTTGAAATTTGGTTTTCAATTTTGCGGTCTGACATATTTCAACACTTGTCGTGAGAACGCTAAATTTAGATTGTGGTCAGACCTTCCGAGTTACAGTTAAACTTTGGATTAGGTATATAGATCACAGAAATTAGAAACTAAAACATCAAATGGAAGAAAAAATGTTGTGAGAGAGGCCAATTAATTATATTGGAAAATGAGGGACATTTTCAACATTTTCTAGAGCTTTTTTTATATTTGGGGAGGACATCTATATTAACGTGTTTTTTCTACGCCCTATCTATGAAGTAATGGCGAATGTTCAAAACAAGTAGTTGGTATAAACACTTTTTCGAAAATTCCATCGCTAATTGCGCAATATTTAAGTTTATCGCATCCAGAAGAATATAAAGGACACACGTATCGACGTACTAGGGGGCCCCCAAATCTCACTTGGGGGAGAGGGGGGGTTTTAACAAATATCACGTAATTTTTTTTCGGGGGTAATATCCCTAGTGCATTTAATTTTTCCGGAAAAATTCAGAAAAACGAGTTTCTAAGTAATTTGTTTTAACAAATAGCATGAGCGAGAGTGGTTTTAAAAATCCGAGTCGAAGACGAGGATTTTTCCACTTTCGCGAATGCTATTTGTTAAAACAGATTACTTAGGAACGAGTGTTCCAATTTTTCCACAGGAAAAATTAGATGCACGAGTTATATTTGGTAAGATTATTTCCTGAGTTAAATAAACATTTTATTTTAATACAACATTTTTTTAAATTAAAATAATAAGAACAATAGACCTTTTTTGACAATTTTTGGAAATTATTAACCATTTTTCAAAAATTTTAACAATTATTGACCATTTTTTTCAATATTTTAAGAATTATTGACCTTTTTTGACAATTTTTGAAAATCAACGACCATTTTTCAAAAATGTTAACAATTATTGACCATTTTTGACAATTATTGACCATTTTTGACAATTATTGACTATTTTTGACAATTATTGACCTTATTTGACAATTTTTGAAAATTATTGACCATTTTTCAAAATTTTTAACAATTATTGACCATTTTTTTCATAATTTTAACAATTATTGACCATTTTTGACAGTTATTGCCCATTTTTGACAATTATTGACCATTTTCGACAATTGTTGACCATTTTTTCATAATTTTGACTATTATTGACCATTTTTGACAGTTTTGACCATTTTTGACAATTATTGTCCAATTTTTCAAAATTTTGACAGCTATTGAGCATTTTTGACAATTATTGACCATTTTTGACGGTTTTTGACAATGATTGTCCATTTTTCAAAATTTTGACAATTATTGACCATTTTTGACAATTATTGACCATTTTTGACAATTATTGACCATTTTTGACAATTATTGACCATTTTTGACAATAATTGGCCATTTTCGACAATTATTGACCTTTTTTGACAATTATTGACCATTTTTTTCAAAATTTTGACAATTATTTACCTTTTTTGACAATTTTTGAAAATTAACGACCATTTTTCAAAAATTTTAACAATTATTGACCATTTTTCAAAAATTTTAACAATTATTGACCATTTTTGACAATTATTGACCATTTTTTCATAATTTTGACCATTTTTGACCAATTTTTCAAAATTTTGACAATTATTGACCATTTTTCGATAATTATTGACCATTTTTGACGGTTTTTGACAATGATTGTCCATTTTTCAAAATTTTGACAATTATTGACCATTTTTGACAATTATTGACCATTTTTGACAATAATTGGCCATTTTCGACAATTATTGACCTTTTTTGACAATTATTGACCATTTTTTTCAAAATTTTGACAATTATTTACCTTTTTTGACAATTTTTGAAAATTAACGACCATTTTTCAAAAATTTTAACAATTATTGACCATTTTTCAAAAATTTTAACAATTATTGACCATTTTTGACAATTATTGACCATTTTTTCATAATTTTGACCATTTTTGACCAATTTTTCAAAATTTTGACAATTATTGACCATTTTTCGATAATTATTGACCATTTTTGACGGTTTTTGACAATGATTGTCCATTTTTCAAAATTTTGATAATTATTGACCATTTTTAACAATTATTGACCATTTTTGACAATTATTGACCATTTTTGACAATTATTGACCATTTTCGACAATTATTGACCTTTTTCGACAATTATTGACCATTTTTTTAAATTTTGACAATTATTTACCTTAAATTGGACATTTTCAATGCGGTTAAATTTTTTCAGTCAACATTTCTTTACTGATGGAACGAAAATAACGAATTCGTAAGCTTCTTTTACAAAACAGCTAATTTATTCTGGGGAATTTACGTCAGTTGCTTTTCAAATAATTCAATAAATATCATGAGATACGTAAAAAAAAAGCAAATTTTCCAGGATGCGACGTATTACATTCCCTTATGTCAATTTTTGTTCAGAGTTGAAGTGTGTCAATTTGTTCCCTTTTTCTTTTACAAACTTCGTTACCTCCATTTCTTTCCGTATTTGTCTCCGAACCGAACGCTTTAAAAAGACGTTCCCTCTGAAAATTTTAGTTATATTTTCGAGCTTATCCCCGGATACACATTTCATATTAAAAAAGAAAACGAAATTGAGAATTTTCTTTTTATATTCCAGAGATGAGTAAAATTTTCAGGAAAATAAGATTATCAACAACAGACATGTGCCATCGAAATAAATCACCCTATATAAATAACTAATATATATATATATATATAAATATATATATCTCGGGACGGTATTTTTCAGAAAAATACTTTGATTTACTAATCAGGGGAGGGAGGGAGGTATAAGCGCTCTGAACAATTCAGTAAATATTTTTGACGCCATAAAGAGAAAGCATTCAAATACTCAAATTGAAATAAGTACTTAAATAGAAAATAAACCAGAAAAACACAAAAAGGTTATTATATCATTTGTGAAATTAATTTTCAATCTTCAGTAATGGAAGACATTTCTTCTGAATAAAAAATTGCAATAAATAATTGTAACAATAAAATTGTACTTTCATATTTGACATTAATGAATAATATGGCAACTAAAATGTCAGAGTACTATCTTAAATCATAATCCACTTCTATTATAACCTAAGAATATAAAAAACTGTTTTAATTATTAAAAGGGCGACTGTAGAAAAAATTATGTGTGTTTTTCGAGCGTAAAGTAAAATTACCGCTTTCAAAAGATCGCCGCAACAATCTTTCTCAAGCGGCAATCTGTTACTTTACGCTCTAAATACACAAATAACTATATTCCTTAACTTTGATATTCAGCTGGTTGAAACAAATTTTTTTAGTAAGAAAGCGAGTCTTGCCGTCCCAGTTTTTAGCCCAACTTTCACTTCCACATTAAACTTTTTTTAGGAAATTACCTACTCTTCAAGGATCTTTTTTCAAATTTCGAATATCTCAAAAAGCTATTGAGATATTTTCAAAAAAACGAACAATTTGTTTTTTCACTCAATTGTTCATAATTTCATAGCCCAAATTTTCTTCGAATTTTTTTTTATTTGCCATTTCGAATCGAATGCTCCCTTATAAATAATAATTTTCGGTGGTCCGGTAGTCCTGATCTGACTTATCAGAAGGTATATATGGATTTTTAATTGCATACGTAAACCAAATAATAGTTTTTTCGACCTCTTGAATTCCGCACAGGAAATTGAGTTTATCATCATTTTAATTGAGCTAAAAATATCCATTTTTTTTTTCAACCGTGTAATGAATAGTAACTGCAAAAATGGCTAAAAAAATTCGTTACGCCGGTTCTCTTTTGTTTACCTTTCAACTTCCTGTTGAATAATATTTCTAGTTGTAACCGTTAGCGGGATATATATGTATATTTTCGCATTGTTTCGGTTTTGTTTTTTCTGGAGTTAATCAAACTAACTAATTTCAGACACCTCTCGTATATACATTCGACGTTGAAATAATATTTTCATTTCGCTTTTGGGAAGTGAATGAACGTTAATTAAATGTGTAGAGAGTTGTTTCTAACGATTTTAATTATTTTATGAAAAGAACTTTTTTCTTCGGTAAATTCATCACTCTGTATAGAATTTTCATTTCACACTTAAAAAAGTCACCTGCTGTTTATAAAATCAACAGATGTATATTATTCTAACGCTTTACAACAAAGTTTTGAAAAATATTTTTCAAAAAGCAATGACCGTTCTACTAAGAAGAAACAACTACTTCCCGGACTATATGCCCCGACAGACATTGAATTACACTTCCAAGTCAATTTTTTTTGTATTGTTTTGTATAAGTTATATGCATAAAACAACATATTAAAAAAGTGAGATATGGAAGAGAGAGGGAAATGGGAAAGGAAGATAGGAGAGAGAGAAAGAAAGTGTATTGCGTGTGATTACAATCATTATTTTAAATTGTCAGATTCTAAGACGGATTCGGTAAAGTTCGCGACCCTCGGAATATTGTAAGACATTTTTCTCTTATTGGACCATTTTTCAAAAATTTTGACTATTTTTCCAAAATTTTGACAATTTTCAACAATTATTGACCATTTTTGACAGTTTTTTATAATTATTGACCATTTTTTTTGAAATTTTGACAATTTTCGATCATTTTTCAAAATTTTAACAATTATTGACTATTTTTCAAAATTTTGACAGTCATTGACCATTTTTTTGAATATTTAAGGATTTTTGACCATTTTTGACAATTTTTGACCATTTTTGACAATTTTTCAAAAATTTGAACCATATTTCAAAATTTTTGACAAATATTGACCATTTTTCCAAATTTTTGACAGTTTTTGACAATTATTGATCATTTTTGATAATTTTCCAAAAATTTTGACAATCATTGACCATTTTTTAAAATATTTAACAATTTTTGACCATTTTTGCCCATTTTTGACAGTTTTTGACGATTTTTGATTGGCTTTGACAATTATTGACCGTCTTTGACAATTATTGACCATTTTTCCAAATTTTTGACCATATTTCAAAAATTTTAATCATTTTTCAAAATTTTAACAATTATTGACCATTTTTGACAATTTTCCAAAAATTTTGACAATCATTGACCATTTTTTAAAATATTTCACAATTTTTGACCATTTTTCAAAATTTTAACAATTTTTGACAATTTTTGCCCATTTTTGACAGTTTGTGACGATTTTTGATTGGTTTTGACAATTATTGACCGTCTTTGACAATTATTGACCATTTTTCAAAAATTTTAACCATATTTCAAAATTTTTGACAATTATTGACCATTTTTTCAAAATTTTTACAAATATTGACCATTTTTGACCAATTTTAACAATTATTGACCATTTTTGAAAGTTTTTTATAATTATTCACCATTCTTTCAAAATTTTAACAATTATTGACTATTTTTTACCATTTTTTTGAATATTTAGCAATTTTTGACAATTTTTCAACATTTTTGACAATTCTTGAGCATTTTTGACAGGTTCTGACAATTATTGACCATTTTTGATAAATTTTTCGAAAATTTTGACAATTGTTATTGTACATTTTTCAAAATATTTAACAATTTTTGACCATTTTTTCAAATATTCAAAAATTTTAATCATTTTTCAAAATTTTAACAATTATTGACCATTTTTGACAATTTTCCAAAAATTTTGACAATCATTGACCATTTTTTAAAATATTTCACAATTTTTGACCATTTTCAAAATTTTAACAATTTTTGACAATTTTTGCCCATTTTTGACAGTTTGTGACGATTTTTGATTGGTTTTGACAATTATTGACCGTCTTTGACAATTTTTGAAAATTTTAAGCATTTTTCAAAATTTTAACAATTATTGACCATTTTTCAAAAATTTTGACAATCTTTGACCATTTTTTAAAATATTTCACAATTTTTGACCATTTTTCAAAATTTTAACAATTTTTGACAATTATTGCCCATTTTTGACAGTTTTTGACGATTTTTGACGATTTTTGATTGGTTTTGACAATTATTGACCGTCTTTGACAATTATTGACCATTTTTGACAATTTTTCAAAAATTTGAACCATATTTCAAAATTTTTGACAATTATTGACCATTTTTTCAAAATTTTGACAAATATTGACCATTTTTGACCAATTTTGACAATTATTGACCATTTTTCCAAAATTTTGACAGTTTTTGACAATTATTGACCATTTTTCCAAATTTTTGACAATTTTTGACCATATTTCAAAAATTTTAACCATTTTTAAAAATTTTGACAATCATTGAACATTTTTTAAAATATTTCACAATTTTTGACCATTTTACAAAATTTTAACAATTATTGCCCATTTTTGAGTGTTTTTAACGATTTTTTATTGGTTTTGACAATTATTGACCGTCTTTGACAAATATTGACCATTTTTGACCATTTTTCAAAAATTTGAACCATTTTTTCAAAATTTTGACAAATATTGACCATTTTTTCAAAATTTTGACAAATATTGACCATTTTTGACCAATTTTGACAATTATTGACCATTTTTCCAAATTTTCAACAGTTTTTGACAATTATTGACCATTTTTCCAAATTTTTGACAATTATTGACCATTTTTCCAAATTTTTGACCATATTTCAAAATTTTTGACAATTTTCCAAAAATTTTAACACATTTGGAAATTATTAACCATTTTTCAAATTTTTGACAATTTTTGATAGTTTTTGACAATTATTATAAATTGTGTCTCAAACATATTTATTTTTGAATATACTAAACAGCGACACAACAGTGAAGAGCAGCTGACTGTATCTTTCTCGCTCGAGTACACTCGGCGGCCCCGAGTTCACCCGATCGAACCTTTCACCTCAGAGCGTGACGGATCAGCCTAACTTACTACCTACGGAAAAACCTGTGTGCGGTGCGCCAAACGTAGTTTTCACTTCAAAAATAAAATTTGACTATAACTTAGGGGTACAGTTCCCCAAGACTCCCCCTGTTTAAAAAAAAATCCGATTATTTCTTAGAATTTCAAATATATTCCTTATCCATTTGATCTACAAATACTGGATGTTTCAAAATTCATGCGAAAAAATTCAGGAGGTGATTCACCGTATAAAATTAAGACAAAATTTCCTCAGCCCCCTCT
>CANOBC010000035.1:0-180947 GCA_947563755.1 Lochmaea crataegi
AAATCATTATTTCGCCTTCAAATAGAGTCATGAAATTTTCGAAAATCCACTTTTCAAAACAAAAAATACTCATAACTCGACAAATAGGAAAGATAGAACGTTCTAGTCTTGACCAATCGATAGAGGGGACAATTTTACATCTTTTAGTGAATTTTGAGTCCATATTTCCAAGGATTATGGGAGTTAGAAAAAATCAATTTGTATCGCAAAATATTTCCATAGCTACCCCCTTTGTTCTAAATTTTCGACAAAAAAATTTTAAAAAATGCTAAAAATTCGTAAAGAGGGGTTTTTTGGACCGGAAAATCGACTGGCACAATCAGTTTTGTGATAAAATCATTATTTCGCCTTCAAATAGAGTCATGAAATTTTCGAAAATCCACTTTTCAAAACAAAAAATACTCATAACTCGACAAATAGGAAAGATAGAACGTTCTAGTCTTGACCAATCGATAGAGGGGACAATTTTACATATTTTAGTAAATTTTGAGTCCATATTTTCAAGGATTATGGAAGTTAGAAAATTGTATCGCAAAATATTTCCATAGCTACCCCCCTTGTTCTAAATTTTCGACAAAAAAATTATAAAAAATGCTAAAAATTCGTAAAGAGGGGTTTTTTTGGGCAAAAAATCGACTGGCACAATCAGTTTTGTGATAAAATCATTATTTCGCCTTCAAATGGAGTCATAAAAATTTCGAAAATCCACTTTTCAAAACAAAAAATACTCATAACTCGACTAATAGGAAAGATAGTATGTTCTTGTCTTGACCAATCGATAGAGGGGACAATTTTACATATTTTAGTGAATTTTGAGTCTATATTTCCAAGGATTAAGGGAGTTAGAAAAAATCAATTTGTATCGCAAAATATTTCCCTTTGTTCTAAATTTTCGACAAAAAAATTATAAAAAATGCTAAAAATTCGCAAAGAGGGGTTTTTTTGGCCAAAAAATCGACTGGCACAATCAGTTTTGTGATAAAATCATTATTTCGCCTTCAAATAGGGTCATGAAATTTTCGAAAATCCACTTTTCAAAACAAAAAATACTCATAACTCGACTAATAGGAAAGATAGAACGTTCTAGTCTTCACCAATCGATAGAGGGGACAATTTTACATATTTTAGTGAATTTTGAGTCCATATTTCCAAGGATTATGGGAGTTAGAAAAAATCAATTTGTATCGCAAAATATTTCCATAGCTACCCGCTTTGTTCTGAATTTTCGACAAAAAAATTATAAAAAATGCTAAAAATTCGTAAAGAGGGGTGTTTTTGGCCAGAAAATCGACTGGCACAATCAGTTTTGTGATAAAATCATTATTTCGCCTTCAAATAGAGTCATGAAATTTTCGAAAATCCACTTTTCAAAACAAAAAATACTCATAACTCGACTAATAGGAAAGATAGAACGTTCTAGTCTTCACCAATCGATAGAGGGGACAATTTTACATATTTCAGTGAATTTTGAGTCTATATTTCCAAGGATTATGGGAGTTAGAAAAAATCAATTTGTATCGCAAAATATTTCCATAGCTACCCCCTTTGTTCTAAATTTTCGACAAAAAAATTATAAAAAATGCTAAAAATTCGTAAAGAGGGGTTTTTTTGGCCAAAAAATTGACTGGCACAATCAGTTTTGTGATAAAATCATTATTTCGCCTTCAAATGGAGTCAAGAAAATTTCGAAAATCCACTTTTCAAAACAAAAAATACTCATAACTCGACTAATAGGAAAGATAGAACGTTCTAGTCTTCACCAATCGATAGAGGGGACAATTTTACATATTTTAGTGAATTTTGAGTCCATATTTCCAAGGATTATGGGAGTTAGAAAAAATCAATTTGTATCGCAAAATATTTCCATAGCTACCCCCTTTGTTCTAAATTTTCGACAAAAAAATTATAAAAAATGCTAAAAATTCGTAAAGAGGGGTTTTTTTGGCCAAAAAATTGACTGGCACAATCAGTTTTGTGATAAAATCATTATTTCGCCTTCAAATAGAGTCATGAAATTTTCGAAAATCCACTTTTCAAAACAAAAAATACTCATAACTCGACTAATAGGAAAGATAGAACGTTCTTGTCTTGACCAATCGATAGAGGGGACAATTTTACATATTTTAGTGAATTTTGAGTCTATATTTCCAAGGATTAAGGGAGTTAGAAAAAATCAATTTGTATCGCAAAATATTTCCCTTTGTTCTAAATTTTCGACAAAAAAATTATAAAAAATGCTAAAAATTTGCAAAGAGGGGTTTTTTGGCCAAAAAATCGACTGGCACAATCAGTTTTGTGATAAAATCATTATTTCGCCTTCAAATAGAGTCATGAAATTTTCGAAAATCCACTTTTCAAAACAAAAAATACTCATAACTCGACTAATAGGAAATATAGAACGTTCTAGTCTTCACCAATCGATAGAGGGGACAATTTTACATATTTTGGTGAATTTTGAGTCCATATTTCCAAGGATTATGGGAGTTAGAAAAAATCAATTTGTATCGCAAAATATTTCCATAGCTACCCCCTTTGTTCTGAATTTTCGACAAAAAAATTATAAAAAATGCTAAAAATTCGTAAAGAGGGGTTTTTTTGGCCAAAAAATCGACTGGCACAATCAGTTTTGTGATAAAATCATTATTTCGCCTTCAAATGGAGTCATGAAAATTTCGAAAATCCACTTTTCAAAACAAAAAATACTCATAACTCGACTAATAGGAAAGATAGAACGTTCTAGTCTTCACCAATCGATAGAGGGGACAATTTTACATCTTTTAGTGAATTTTGAGTCCATATTTCCAAGGATTATGGGAGTTAGAAAAAATCAATTTGTATTGCAAAATATTTCCATAGCTACCCCCTTTGTTCTGAATTTTCGACAAAAAAATTATAAAAAATGCTAAAAATTCGTAAAGAGGGGTGTTTTTGGCCAGAAAATCGACTGGCACAATCAGTTTTGTGATAAAATCATTATTTCGCCTTCAAATAGAGTCATGAAATTTTCGAAAATCCACTTTTCAAAACAAAAAATACTCATAACTCGACTAATAGGAAAGATAGAACGTTCTAGTCTTCACCAATCGATAGAGGGGACAATTTTACATATTTTAGTGAATTTTGAGTCCATATTTCCAAGGATTATGGGAGTTAGAAAAAATCAATTTGTATCGCAAAATATTTCCATAGCTACCCCCTTTGTTCTGAATTTTCGACAAAAAAATTATAAAAAATGCTAAAAATTCGTAAAGAGGGGTGTTTTTGGCCAGAAAATCGACTGGCACAATCAGTTTTGTGATAAAATCATTATTTCGCCTTCAAATAGAGTCATGAAATTTTCGAAAATCCACTTTTCAAAACAAAAAATACTCATAACTCGACTAATAGGAAAGATAGTACGTTCTAGTCTTCACCAATCGATAGAGGGGACAATTTTACATATTTAAGTGAATTTTGAGTCCATATTTCCGAGGATTATGGGAGTTAGAAAAAATCAATTTGTATCGCAAAATATTTCCATAGCTACCCCCTTTGTTCTGAATTTTCGACAAAAAATTCATAAAAAATGCTAAAAATTCGTAAAGAGGGGTTTTTTTGGCCAAAAAATCGACTGGCACAATCAGTTTTGTGATAAAATCATTATTTCGCCTTCAAATGGAGTCATGAAAATTTCGAAAATCCACTTTTCAAAACAAAAATTACTCATAACTCGACTAATAGGAAAGATAGAACGTTCTAGTCTTCACCAATCGATAGAGGGGACAATTTTACATCTTTTAGTGAATTTTGAGTCCATATTTCCAAGGATTATGGGAGTTAGAAAAAATCAATTTGTATCGCAAAATATTTCCCTTTGTTCTAAATTTTCGACAAAAAAATTATAAAAAATGCTAAAAATTAGCAAAGAGGGGTTTTTTTGGCCAAAAAAATCGACTGGCACAATCAGTTTTGTGATAAAATCATTATTTCGCCTTCAAATAGAGTCATGAAATTTTCGAAAATCCACTTTTCAAAACAAAAAATACTCATAACTCGACAAATAGGAAAGATAGAACGTTCTAGTCTTGACCAATCGATAGAGGGGACAATTTTACATATTTTAGTGAATTTTCAGTCTATATTTTCAAGGATTATGGAAGTTAGAAAATTGTATCGCAAAATATTTCCATATTTCCCCCCTTGTTCTAAATTTTCGACAAAAAAATTATAAAAAATGCTAAAAATTCGTAAAGAGGGGTTTTTTTGGGCAAAAAATCGACTGGCACAATCAGTTTTGTGATAAAATCATTATTTCGCCTTCAAATGGAGTCATGAAAATTTCGAAAATCCACTTTTCAAAACAAAAAATACTCATAACTCGACTAATAGGAAAGATAGTACGTTCTTGTCTTGACCAATCGATAGAGGGGACAATTTTACATATTTTAGTGAATTTTGAGTCTATATTTCCAAGGATTAAGGGAGTTAGAAAAAATCAATTTGTATCGCAAAATATTTCCCTTTGTTCTAAATTTTCGACAAAAAAACTATAAAAAATGCTAAAAATTCGCAAAGAGGGGTTTTTTTGGCCAAAAAATCGAATGGCACAATCAGTTTTGTGATAAAATCATTATTTCGCCTTCAAATAGAGTCATGAAATTTTCGAAAATCCACTTTTCAAAACAAAAAATACTCATAACTCGACAAATAGGAAAGATAGAACGTTCTAGTCGTCACCAATCGATAGAGGGGACAATTTTACATCTTTTATTGAATTTTGGGTCCATATTTCCGAGGATTAAGGGAGTTAGAAAAAATCAATTTGTATCGCAAAATATTTCCCTTTGTTCTGAATTTTCGACAAAAAAATTATAAAAAATGCTAAAAATTCGTAAAGAGGGGTTTTTTTGGCCAAAAAATTGACTGGCACAATCAGTTTTGTGATAAAATCATTATTTCGCCTTCAAATGGAGTCATGAAAATTTCGAAAATCCACTTTTCAAAACAAAAAATACTCATAACTCGACTAATAGGAAAGATAGAACGTTCTAGTCTTGACCAATCGATAGAGGGGACAATTTTACATCTTTTATTGAATTTTGGGTCCATATTTCCGAGGATTAAGGGAGTTAGAAAAAATCAATTTGTATCGCAAAATATTTCCCTTTGTTCTAAATTTTCGACAAAAAAATTATAAAAAATGCTAAGAATTCGTAAAGAGGGGTTTCTTTGGCCTAAAAATCGACTGGCACAATCAGTTTTGTGATAAAATCATTATTTCGCCTTCAAATGGAGTCATGAAAATTTCGAAAATCCACTTTTCAAGACAAAAAATACTCATAACTCGACTAATAGGAAAGATAGAACGTTCTAGTCTTCACCAATCGATAAAGGGGACAATTTTACATATTTTAGTGAATTTTGAGTCTATATTTTCAAGGATTATGGAAGTTAGAAAATTGTATCGCAAAATATTTCCATAGCTACCCCCCTTGTTCTAAATTTTCGACAAAAAAATTATAAAAAATGCTAAAAATTCGTAAAGAGGGGTTTTTTTGGGCAAAAAATCGACTGGCACAATCAGTTTTGTGATAAAATCATTATTTCGCCTTCAAATGGAGTCATAAAAATTTCGAAAATCCACTTTTCAAAACAAAAAATACTCATAACTCGACTAATAGGAAAGATAGTACGTTCTTGTCTTGACCAATCGATAGAGGGGACAATTTTACATATTTTAGTGAATTTTGAGTCTATATTTCCAAGGATTAAGGGAGTTAGAAAAAATCAATTTGTATCGCAAAATATTTCCCTTTGTTCTAAATTTTCGACAAAAAAATTATAAAAAATGCTAAAAATTCGCAAAGAGGGGTTTTTTTGGCCAAAAAATCGACTGGCACAATCAGTTTTGTGATAAAATCATTATTTCGCCTTCAAATAGAGTCATGAAATTTTCGAAAATCCACTTTTCAAAACAAAAAATACTCATAACTCGACTAATAGGAAAGATAGAACGTTCTAGTCTTCACCAATCGATAGAGGGGACAATTTTACATATTTTAGTGAATTTTGAGTCCATATTTCCAAGGATTATGGGAGTTAGAAAAAATCAATTTGTATCGCAAAATATTTCCATAGCTACCCGCTTTGTTCTGAATTTTCGACAAAAAAATTATAAAAAATGCTAAAAATTCGTAAAGAGGGGTTTTTTTGGCCAAAAAATCGACTGGCACAATCAGTTTTGTGATAAAATCATTATTTCGCCTTCATATGGAGTCATGAAAATTTCGAAAATCCACTTTTCAAAACAAAAAATACTCATAACTCGACTAATAGGAAAGATAGAACGTTCTAGTCTTCACCAATCGATAGAGGGGACAATTTTACATCTTTTAGTAAATTTTGAGTCCATATTTCCAAGGATTATGGGAGTTAGAAAAAATCAATTTGTATCGCAAAATATTTCCATTTCCCCTTTGTTCTAAATTTTCGACAAAAAAATTTTAAAAAATGCTAAAAATTCGTAAAGAGGGGTTTTTTGGACCGGAAAATCGACTGGCACAATCAGTTTTGTGATAAAATCATTATTTCGCCTTCAAATAGAGTCATGAAATTTTCGAAAATCCACTTTTCAAAACAAAAAATACTCATAACTCGACAAATAGGAAAGATAGAACGTTCTAGTCTTGACCAATCGATAGAAGGGACAATTTTACATATTTCAGTAAATTTTGAGTCCATATTTCCAAGGATTAAGGGAGTTAGAAAAAATCAATTTGTATCGCAAAATATTTCCATAGCTACCCCCTTTGTTCTAAATTTTCGACAAAAAAATTATAAAAAATGCTAAAAATTCGTGAAGAGGGGTTTCTTTGGCCTAAAAATCGACTGGCACAATCAGTTTTGTGATAAAATCATTATTTCGCCTTCAAATGGAGTCATGCAAATTTCGAAAATCCACTTTTCAAAACAAAAAATACTCATAACTCGACTAATAGGAAAGATAGAAAGTTCTAGTCTTCACCAATCGATAGAGGGGACAATTTTACATCTTTTGGTGAATTTTGAGTCCATATTTTCAAGGATTAAGGGAGTTAGAAAAAATCAATTTGTATCGCAAAATATTTCCCTTTGTTCTAAATTTTTGACAAAAAAATTATAAAAAATGCTAAAAATTCGTAAAGAGGGGTTTTTTGGCCAAAAAATTGACTGGCACAATCAGTTTTGTGATAAAATCATTATTTCGCCTTCAAATAGAGTCATGAAATTTTCGAAAATCCACTTTTCAAAACAAAAAATACTCATAACTCGACTAATAGGAAAGATAGAACGTTCTAGTCTTCTGGCGCAACGCTGGTTAAGGCCTTTTGGATTTTGCATTTGCCGGTGTCCAGTACCTCTCGTTTGGCTGGGATACACCAGCTTTATTTGAATAAAGCACACTTTTTACTTTTTTTTACACAATTTATATTTGTTTATACTAGCACAATGAAAGAAATTAAGAAATTAAACAATATTTGGGTTATTTACAAAAGCTTATTAAATACGTGTTATTCCGTCGGAATCTCAACCCTTTCTCCCTGTTATCGCCGACTCTCGTCTTTTTGGCGCCGTTGTCCGGTAGTCAAGCTTTTCGAAGTGGTCCTTAATTAAGGATTTAGGACGGTGGTAGCGACATTTAAAGGTAACGACATTTAAAGGTAACGAGGAGAATATTTGATATCGGCGCAAACATACCGCCGCCCTTGAAAAAACTAAGGTTTTTCAAAAAAAATAAAAAATACATTAGCGTGTGAGAAGTGATCTCATAATAGTCTAAAGTAAAGTTTTCAGTGTCCCAAGTAAAACTATATATATAAAAGTACATTAATCGGAAGGAGGGTATTTTATAGGTAAGGGGCACACTTTGACAATACTGCGCCGTAGCACAGTATTTGGCGTGGTAACACTCACTACGCGCACTTGCCCATCTGGACCAGGATGCACTGCGGAAACCCGACCTTGAGTCCACTTACAGGGTGGAGCGTGATCCTCTTTCAGTAAAACTAGGGCACCGAGGAGATGGGAGGTGTCGGTAGAAAAGCGCCACTTGGCGCGCTGTTGTAGGTTGTGAAGGTATTCATTTTTCCATCTTGACCAGAAACCTTGAAGCATGTGCTGCAGCAGCTGGTATCTTGACAATTGGTTTATAGGTTCATTTTGAAGATTGAGGTCAGGGAGTAAATTGATGGGGCGACCAACTAGGAAGTGGCCAGGAGTTAACATTTCTAGGTCGTTGGGATCATTACTTAGGGGCATTAATGGTCGGGAATTAAGAACACCCTCAACCTGCACAAGCAATGTGTACAACTCCTCGTACGTCAGAGGATTTTTATCGTTAATTATTCTACGTAAGTGACTCTTGACTGATTTTACTGCGCTTTCCCAGATCCCACCAAAGTGGGGAGATCGGGCTGGACTGAAATGCCATTGAATTTTATTGTCTTGATAAAAATATGCTAATTTTTCATTTTGGAGGACTTCTAAAATACCTTTTAGCTCGGAGTAAGCTCCAGTAAAGTTGGTTCCATTGTCGGAATAAAAGTTAGCACAAAATCCGCGTCTAGAAATGAACCTACGCAATAAGCCAATAAAACATTCCGAGGTCAGTTCGCTGGCTAATTCTATGTGAATTGCCTTGGTAGCTAAGCACACAAAAATGCAGATATAAGCTTTAGTAAAACGGCGATTTCTGAATTTGGACTCTTTTAATATGAAAGGACCAGCATAATCCACTCCAGTATGAGCAAATGGATGAGATACAGTGACTCGGGGGTTGGGCAGATCTCCCATAATATTGGATAATGGCTGCGGATTAGCGCGATAGCAGGGTAGACATTCTCTTATAATTTTTCTTACGGCACTTCTTCCGTTTAAAGGCCAAAATTTTTGTCGTATAAAAGCTAAAGTTGCATGCGCACCCGCATGAAGATTGCTTTGGTGTATATGAGTAATTATGAGGTTGGTGAAAATGTGCTTATACGGTAAAACTATAGGGTGTTTATTTTCGAATTGAAGAGTGGAGTTTTTTAATCTTCCTCCTACTCGGAGGATTCCTTGTTCGTCTGTGAATACATTCAAGGAATTTAGCTTACTTGAAGCTTTTACTCTTTTATGCATTTTAAGAGAGTGCAAATCTTCAGAGAAACATTGCCTTTGGACAATTTTGATCAATTGGACCTGGCTATTCTCAATTTCAAAAGCCGTGAGGGGTTGGGCCTGTCTTTGATTAGGGTTTTTACAATGGCTAATAAACCTCAAACAATAAGCGACAATGCGAAGTAATTTAGGCAGATTGGATAGATCCTTAATAAATGGAAAATTGGAATTTTGTTCTTGAGTTTGGGAGGCCAGTACGATTGACTTGGGGTTATATTCAGGAATGTTGGCATCGGAAGGTGTCCTTGCAAAATAAGATATATGATTACTAGTCGGCCAAGACTCAGTGGGTAGGGATAAGAAGCTTGGGCCATTCCACCAAAGATTGCAGCTACGAAGTTCGTCTGGATTAGCTCCTCTAGAAATCAAATCAGCAGGGTTTTCTGAAGATATTACATGATACCATTCTAAAGTATTGGATAAGTTTTGAATTTCTGATACTCTATTGCTGACAAATGTCTTCAAAGATCTGGATTCCAAGCCCAACCAACACAAAACTATGGTAGAATCTGTATAATAAAATGTCTTGTCTAATTTTATATCAAGACACTCTCTCAATTTGCTCATTAAGCGAGCTAACATTACTGCACCGCACAGCTCAGACCTAGGCAGAGATATGGCCTTTAATGGAGTGACACGGGATTTGGCACACAGTAAGCGGCTCAGAATGTTTCCTTGCGTATCTATAGAGCGCACATAGACGCATGCGCCATATGCATTTATAGAGCTATCACAAAAACCATGCAATTCAATGTAGACGGGGCTAGGTAAAGTGACTTGACGGGGTATTTGGAAAGTATGAACAGAGTTTAGGTTTACTACGAAGGTTTTCCAGATATTGCACAAGTGCGCGGGAATAGGATCGTCCCAGTTTTTCTTCAATAGCCATAGTTGTTGTAGAAGGATTTTAAGAGGAATAATCATGGGTCCTAAGAGACCCGTTGGGTCAAAAATGGTAGAAATCAAGGCCAGGATAATCCTTTTTGTGATTGACGTGGATTTAATATTTAGACAGGAGTTGTAGATGAACACATCCGCCTGTGAATTCCAATTGATTCCTAAGGTTTTTACATTTGTATCATCTGTTATAATATATTCAATGTTAGAGTCATTTGGGTCTAAGTCTAAAAGTGCAGAAGGACTGTTGGAAGAAAATTTTCTTAGCTCGAAACCGTACGATTGTAAAATGTGGGTTAAGTTACACCGTATTTGAGTAAGGGATTCCTCGGAAACGGCTCCAGTGATTATGTCATCAACATAGGTGTCTCTATTTAGAATATGGCTTTCCGTAGGGAATTTTGATTCCGCTTGAATGGCTATTTCCTTAAGGCATCTCGTGGCTAGGTAGCTAGAGCTAGCCATTCCATAGGTTACAGTTTGTAGCTGATACGTTTCGAGTTTATCAGTGGGATTGCTTCGCCAAATTATATGTTGGAGCATACATTGTGCAGGTTCAAGGCGAATTTGGCGGTACATTTTGGCAATATCGCCTGTAAGAACATAATTGTGTTGTCGGAATCGGATCAATATAGAGAAAAGATCGTTTTGAACGGTGGGTCCTACCTTTAGAACATTATTTAAAGATACACCAGAAGTGGTGGTGGCAGATGCGTCAAAAACTACTCTGATTTTGGTAGTAAGGCTGTCGCTCTTCTCCACAGCATGATGGGGTAGGTAGTGAGTTGGATACTTGGTATTTGTTTCATTGGGTGGTTCGATTCGCTTCATATGCCCCAAAGCACTATATTCGGATATAAAGTCGGTATAGGATCGTTTTAATGAAGGGTTTTTCTGGAGTTTTCGCTCGACAGCAAGAAATCGTTTGAGGGCGGTTTGATATGATTCACCAAGTAGGGTATATTGGGGTTTAAGTGGTAAGCTTACTATGAACCGACCAGTTTCGTCCCTAGTAGTAGAAGACTGAAAATGGGCTTCACACTCTTCTTCCTCGATAGTATGAGGAGATAAGCTAGTTTGAAGATTTTCTTCAATTTGCCAGAATCGCTCCAATGAATTTTGAATGCGATCTGAAGAAGTTGTTAAGAAAGAAGATGATTGTGAATGCAATGCTTGAGCTGAGGATAAGGGAATTGGACCACTGACGATCCATCCCAATTTAGTTTCCTGCAAAATTGGCAGGTTTTTGCCTAGTTTAATCTGGCCCGAGTTTAGCATGTTAAAGAACAGGCCGGAGCCAATCAACATTTCGATTTCAGCTGGTTTGTTAAAAAGGTTGTCCGCAAGTGGCAGGTGCATGGGAATACTAAGATTTTGGGTATTGATGAAATGTTGAGGTGTAAGATTAGATATGTTTTGGACAACCAAAGCTGGCATTTTGTAATTATGGTTGCCATGGAGTGATTTAATTTCAACTTTTACCCTTTTTGAGGCAGAGAATGATGATTGGTTCAAGCAGGATATAGGCATATTAATCTTCTTGTAGGGAAGGTTCAGTTTTTCGAAAAGGGATTGTGTAATGAAATTAGACTGGCTTCCATTATCGAGTATTGCTCTACAAATTATAGGTCTTTGATGTTTGTCTAATATATTTACTATTGCGGTTGATAGCAAAATGAATGCGTTAGCGTTCTGGGTAGCGGAGTGAAGGTTTAACGAGGTTTCTAAATTGGCTTGAGAATCAAGGATGGGGTTGGATTGAACAGCATTGCTCGATGAGGTTGCTCTGGCATTGGATTGGTCAGTGCGATGATTTGCAACGCTCTCTGAATTCTGATTGTTAGATGAGCTGCGAGTTATATGAAGTAAGGAATGGTGTTTAGATTTACACGTTTTGCATGTAAAATTTGATTTACAATCAGTGGTTTTGTGACCAGGACGTAAGCAGTTGGTACAGAGTTGGTGGCGCTTGGCCTCCGAGAATCTGAGGTTTGTAGGCATGTCGGAAAATAGTTTACATAGATAAATAAAATGATTTTGCTTACATAGAGGACAATTATTCGTCTGAGTCATGAAGGAACTAATAGGCTTATTACTGTACGTTCTTGCATGGTTGAGTGATTTGGACTCAGGCTTGATATCTGTTCTTTTTTGGCTGATTTTGAAGTTAAGAGATTCTAAGAAGTTGCATCTTGTTATGAGGCACTTTAACAGCTGATCGATAGTTGGAATTGGTGTGTCTCTGGAGGTTTGCTCCCATTCCTTTCGAGTGGCTAAATCTAGTTTTGAGGTTAATAGGAAAATGAGTATGGTGTCCCATTCGACAACCTTTTCGCCCAAGTTTTGGAGAGAGGCGTAATGGGTTTTGAAATGATCTAAGAATTTTCTAAGGGTTTGATGACATTCTTCTTTTAAGGCTGGTAGTTCGAAAATGGCTTTAATATGAGCATGGATTATGGCCTTTTTATTTTCGTATCTTTCGTTCATCAACTTCCAGGCTGATTGGTAATTGCTATCGGAAGCAGATAGTGATTTTATAATGTTGGCGGCTTCACCTGTGAGGCTAGACTGCAAGTAATGAAATTTTTCAATGTTGGAAATATGTGGATTGTTGTGAATAAGAGATTCGAATGTTTCCTTGAAATTGGTATAAGAATCATATGAGCCATTAAATTTGGGTAAGGGAATTGATGGCAGTCGTGAAATATAATTTAATGAGCCTGTTGGCTGTGTGAAGGATTGTGGCGGAGGTGCTGATGAAGCTGGTAAGACTTCAAACGATTGAAGTAAGGCTTTGGCTCGAGCTACCAAGGCATGGAACCGAATTTCGAAAGATTCACGCTCGTCTCCTTGCTTTAGGAATTCCGCATTATCAGACTCTATGTAATGTTGTTCGAGTTCGCATTGGACATTTTCAAAATCAGAAGGAACAGTTTGTAGCATCTCCACGCGAGTTTGTAATTCAATTTGAATTTCGTGGCTTAAAGGTGTTGTGCATTTCTTTAAAAAATTATCGAATCTTGTTAAAGATGATTTAATTATTCCGCGGCGAGCTACAAGGTACTTTATATTTTCCGTGTTATTAGTCTCAGTCATGATTATAAGAAACAATAAATATGCTAAAAATTTATGAAAAGTTGAGAAGCTGGATTTTATAAAGGTTGGATATTTTTTTTGTAATATTTATAGTATCAAGTGAGGTTAACGGTTAATAATCAGACTGAGATAAATTGCAGATATAGATTATTTTATATGTGAATGCGTTAAAATAGATTTGAATTTGCGAGTTGCAAGGTTTGATTTTATGAATTGCGATTATAAATTATTTATATAGGTTGAAGTAAGGATACATTTGCTAGTTGCAAGATTATATTTTATGAGTTGCACTTATAAATAGAGGCTAAAGTAAAGTTGAGTTTGCAAGTTGCAAGGTTGGTTTTTTATAAATTGCAATTATAAATTATTTATATAGGTTGAAGTAAGAATAAATTTGCTAGTTGCAAGATTATATTTTATGAGTTGCACTTATAAATAGAGGCTAAAGTAAAGTTGAGTTTGCAAGTTGCAAGGTTGGTTTTTCATAAATTGCAATTAAAAATTATTTATATAGGTTGAAGAAGGTTGATTTGCGAATAGCACTGTATATGTGTAAATATTTCCAAGTATATGTTAATTTTGACAGTAACAAAGTGTGATTGCATAAAATGAATTTTTATATTAATCAGTTTCCTCGGCGTTTTTATTTATTTATTTAATTTTTTTTTTTTTTTTTATTTTTATTTTTATTTTTAAATTTATGTATCAAAAAATATACCACTGTGTATACAATTTAATTTATTCATATGTTTCTCGTATTGAAATATGAATAAAGGAAGTTGAAGACTAACAATAGTAAATAATATTATGTAGCTAATTTAAAGTGATGAGACGATTTATATTAAACAACTAACTTACGAGAATTGCACACATATATCCTGTACTTAGTACGAATGTTTTTTATTTAGGAAAAAAAATTAAGGAATATAATTATTAGGAAACTGACCTTTGATTGTTGTGGACTGTATTTTGTTTTCTTGCTTGTTGACTTGATTCGGTTAGAAGGACCAAAATGGCGCAACGCTGGTTAAGGCCTTTTGGATTTTGCATTTGCCGGTGTCCAGTACCTCTCGTTTGGCTGGGATACACCAGCTTTATTTGAATAAAGCACACTTTTTACCTTTTTTTACACAATTTATATTTGTTTATACTAGCACAATGAAAGAAATTAAGAAATTAAACAATATTTGGGTTATTTACAAAAGCTTATTAAATACGTGTTATTCCGTCGGAATCTCAACCCTTTCTCCCTGTTATCGCCGACTCTCGTCTTTTTGGCGCCGTTGTCCGGTAGTCAAGCTTTTCGAAGTGGTCCTTAATTAAGGATTTAGGACGGTGGTAGCGACATTTAAAGGTAACGACATTTAAAGGTAACGAGGAGAATATTTGATATCGGCGCAAACATCTTCACCAATCGATAGAGGGGACAATTTTACATATTTTAGTGAATTTTGAGTCCATATTTCCAAGGATTATGGGAGTTAGAAAAAATCAATTTGTATCGCAAAATATTTCCATAGCTACCCCCTTTGTTCTAAATTTTCGACAAAAAAATTATGAAAAATGCTAAAAATTCGTAAAGAGGGGTTTTTTTGGCCAAAAAATTGACTGGCACAATCAGTTTTGTGATAAAATCATTATTTCCTTCAAATAGAGTCATGAAATTTTCGAAAATCCACTTTTCAAAACAAAAAATACTCATAACTCGACTAATAGGAAAGATAGAACGTTCTCGTCTTGACCAATCGATAGAGGGGACAATTTTACATATTTTAGTGAATTTTGAGTCTATATTTCCAAGGATTAAGGGAGTTAGAAAAAATCAATTTGTATCGCAAAATATTTCCCTTTGTTCTAAATTTTCGACAAAAAAATTATAAAAAATGCTAAAAATTTGCAAAGAGGGGTTTTTTGGCCAAAAAATCGACTGGCACAATCAGTTTTGTGATAAAATCATTATTTCGCCTTCAAATAGAGTCATGAAATTTTCGAAAATCCACTTTTCAAAACAAAAAATACTCATAACTCGACTAATAGGAAATATAGAACGTTCTAGTCTTCACCAATCGATAGAGGGGGCAATTTTACATATTTTAGTGAATTTTGAGTCCATATTTCCAAGGATTATGGGAGTTAGAAAAAATCAATTTGTATCGCAAAATATTTCCATAGCTACCCCCTTTGTTCTAAATTTTCGACAAAAAAATTATAAAAAATGCTAAGAATTCGTAAAGAGAGGCTTCTTTGGCCTAAAAATCGACTGGCACAATCAGTTTTGTGATGAAATCATTATTTCGCCTTCAAATGGAGTCATGAAAATTTCGAAAATCCACTTTTCAAAACAAAAAATACTCATAACTCGACTAATAGGAAAGATAGAACGTTCTAGTCTTCACCAATCGATAGAGGGGACAATTTTACATCTTTTGGTGAATTTTGAGTCCATATTTCCAAGGATTATGGGAGTTAGAAAAAATCAATTTGTATCGCAAAATATTTCCATAGCTACCCCCTTTGTTCTAAATTTTCGACAAAAAAATTTTAAAAAATGCTAAAAATTTGTAAAGAGGGGTTTTTTGGACCGGAAAATCGACTGGCACAATCAGTTTTGTGATAAAATCATTATTTCGCCTTCAAATAGAGTCATGAAATTTTCGAAAATCCACTTTTCAAAACAAAAAATACTCATAACTCGACAAATAGGAAAGATAGAACGTTCTAGTCTTGACCAATCGATAGAGGGGACAATTTTACATATTTTGGAAAAATTTTGAGTCCATATTTCCGAGGATTAAGGGAGTTAGAAAAAATCAATTTGTATCGCAAAATATTTCCATAGCTACCCCCTTTGTTCTGAATTTTCGACAAAAAAATTATAAAAAATGTTAAAAATTCGTAAAGAGGGGTGTTTTTGGCCAGAAAATCGACTGGCACAATCAGTTTTGTGATAAAATCATTATTTCGCCTTCAAATAGAGTCATGAAATTTTCGAAAATCCACTTTTCAAAACAAAAAATACTCATAACTCGACTAATAGGAAAGATAAAACGTTCTAGTCTTCACCAATCGATAGAGGGGACAATTTTACATATTTCAGTGAATTTTGAGTCTATATTTCCAAAGATTATGGGAGTTAGAAAAAATCAATTTGTATCGCAAAATATTTCCATAGCTACCCCCTTTGTTCTAAATTTTCGACAAAAAAATTATAAAAAATGCTAAAAATTCGTAAAGAGGGGTTTCTTTGGCCTAAAAATCGACTGGCACAATCAGTTTTGTGATAAAATCATTATTTCGCCTTCAAATGGAGTCATGAAAATTTCGAAAATCCACTTTTCAAAACAAAAAATACTCATAACTCGACTAATAGGAAAGATAGAACGTTCTAGTCTTCACCAATCGATAGAGGGGACAATTTTACATATTTCAGTGAATTTTGAGTCTATATTTCCAAAGATTATGGGAGTTAGAAAAAATCAATTTGTATCGCAAAATATTTCCATAGCTACCCCCTTTGTTCTGAATTTTCGACAAAAAAATTATAAAAAATGTTAAAAATTCGTAAAGAGGGGTGTTTTTGGCCAGAAAATCGACTGGCACAATCAGTTTTGTGATAAAATCATTATTTCGCCTTCAAATAGAGTCATGAAATTTTCGAAAATCCACTTTTCAAAACAAAAAATACTCATAACTCGACTAATAGGAAAGATAAAACGTTCTAGTCTTCACCAATCGATAGAGGGGACAATTTTACATATTTCAGTGAATTTTGAGTCTATATTTCCAAAGATTATGGGAGTTAGAAAAAATCAATTTGTATCGCAAAATATTTCCATAGCTACCCCCTTTGTTCTAAATTTTCGACAAAAAAATTATAAAAAATGCTAAAAATTCGTAAAGAGGGGTTTCTTTGGCCTAAAAATCGACTGGCACAATCAGTTTTGTGATAAAATCATTATTTCGCCTTCAAATGGAGTCATGAAAATTTCGAAAATCCACTTTTCAAAACAAAAAATACTCATAACTCGACTAATAGGAAAGATAGAACGTTCTAGTCTTCACCAATCGATAGAGAGGACAATTTTACATCTTTTGGTGAATTTTGAGTCCATATTTCCAAGGATTAAGGGAGTTAGAAAAAATCAATTTGTATCGCAAAATATTTCCATAGCTACCCCCTTTGTTCTAAATTTTCGACAAAAAAATTATAAAAAATGCTAAGAATTCGTAAAGAGGGGTTTTTTTGGCCAAAAAATTGACTGGCACAATCAGTTTTGTGATAAAATCATTATTTCGCCTTCAAATAGAGTCATGAAATTTTCGAAAATCCACTTTTCAAAAAAAAAATACTCATAACTCGACTAATAGGAAAGATAGAACGTTCTAGTCTTGACCAATCGATAGAGGGGACAATTTTAAATGTTTTAGTGAATTTCGAGTCCATATTTCCAAGGATTATGGGAGTTAGAAAAAATCAATTTGTATCGCAAAATATTTCCATAGCTACCCCCTTTGTTCTAAATTTTCGACAAAAAAATTATAAAAAATGCTGAAAATTCGTAAAGAGGGGTTTCTTCGGCCAAAAAATCGACTGGCACAATCAGTTTTGTGATAAAATCATTATTTCGCCTTCAAATGGAGTCATGAAATTTTCGAAAATCCACTTTTCAAAACAAAAAATACTCATAACTCGACTAATAGGAAAGATAGAACGTTCTAGTCTTCACCAATAGATAGAGAGGACAATTTTACATCTTTTGGTGAATTTTGAGTCCATCTTTCTAAGGATTAAGGGAGTTAGAAAAAATTAATTTGTATCGCAAAATATTTCCCTTTGTTCTAAATTTTCGACAAAAAAATTATAAAAAATGCTAAAAATTCGTAAAGAGGGGTTTCTTTGGCCAAAAAATTGACTGGCACAATCAGTTTTGTGATAAAATCATTATTTCGCCTTCAAATAGAGTCATGAAATTTTCGAAAATCCACTTTTCAAAACAAAAAATACTCATAACTCGACAAATAAGAAAGATAGAACGTTCTAGTCTTCACCAATCGATAGAGGGGACAATTTTACATATTTTAGTGAATTTTGAGTCCATATTTCCAAGGATTATGGGAGTTAGAAAAAATCAATTTGTATCGCAAAATATTTCCATAGCTACCCCCTTTGTTCTAAATTTTCGACAAAAAAATTATGAAAAATGCTAAAAATTCGTAAAGAGGGGTTTTTTTGGCCAAAAAATTGACTGGCACAATCAGTTTTGTGATAAAATCATTATTTCCTTCAAATAGAGTCATGAAATTTTCGAAAATCCACTTTTCAAAACAAAAAACACTCATAACTCGACTAATAGGAAAGATAGAACGTTCTCGTCTTGACCAATCGATAGAGGGGACAATTTTACATATTTTAGTGAATTTTGAGTCTATATTTCCAAGGATTAAGGGAGTTAGAAAAAATCAATTTGTATCGCAAAATATTTCCCTTTGTTCTAAATTTTCGACAAAAAAATTATAAAAAATGCTAAAAATTTGCAAAGAGGGGTTTTTTGGCCAAAAAATCGACTGGCACAATCAGTTTTGTGATAAAATCATTATTTCGCCTTCAAATAGAGTCATGAAATTTTCGAAAATCCACTTTTCAAAACAAAAAATACTCATAACTCGACTAATAGGAAATATAGAACGTTCTAGTCTTCACCAATCGATAGAGGGGACAATTTTACATATTTTAGTGAATTTTGAGTCCATATTTCCAAGGATTATGGGAGTTAGAAAAAATCAATTTGTATTGCAAAATATTTCCATAGCTACCCCCTTTGTTCTGAATTTTCGACAAAAAAATTATAAAAAATGCTAAAAATTCGTAAAGAGGGGTTTTTTTGGCCAAAAAATCGACTGGCACAATCAGTTTTGTGATAAAATCATTATTTCGCCTTCAAATGGAGTCATGAAAATTTCGAAAATCCACTTTTCAAAACAAAAAATACTCATAACTCGACTAATAGGAAAGATAAAACGTTCTAGTCTTCACCAATCGATAGAGGGGACAATCTTACATATTTCAGTGAATTTTGAGTCTATATTTCCAAAGATTATGGGAGTTAGAAAAAATCAATTTGTATCGCAAAATATTTCCATAGCTACCCCCTTTGTTCTAAATTTTCGACAAAAAAATTATAAAAAATGCTAAAAATTCGTAAAGAGGGGTTTCTTTGGCCTAAAAATCGACTGGCACAATCAGTTTTGTGATAAAATCATTATTTCGCCTTCAAATGGAGTCATGAAAATTTCGAAAATCCACTTTTCAAAACAAAAAATACTCATAACTCGACTAATAGGAAAGATAGAACGTTCTAGTCTTCACCAATCGATAGAGAGGACAATTTTACATCTTTTGGTGAATTTTGAGTCCATATTTCCAAGGATTAAGGGAGTTAGAAAAAATCAATTTGTATCGCAAAATATTTCCATAGCTACCCCCTTTGTTCTAAATTTTCGACAAAAAAATTATAAAAAATGCTAAGAATTCGTAAAGAGGGGTTTTTTTGGCCAAAAAATTGACTGGCACAATCAGTTTTGTGATAAAATCATTATTTCGCCTTCAAATAGAGTCATGAAATTTTCGAAAATCCACTTTTCAAAAAAAAAATACTCATAACTCGACTAATAGGAAAGATAGAACGTTCTAGTCTTGACCAATCGATAGAGGGGACAATTTTAAATGTTTTAGTGAATTTCGAGTCTATATTTCCAAAGATTATGGGAGTTAGAAAAAATCAATTTGTATCGCAAAATATTTCCATAGCTACCCCCTTTGTTCTGAATTTTCGACAAAAAAATTATAAAAAATGTTAAAAATTCGTAAAGAGGGGTGTTTTTGGCCAGAAAATCGACTGGCACAATCAGTTTTGTGATAAAATCATTATTTCGCCTTCAAATAGAGTCATGAAATTTTCGAAAATCCACTTTTCAAAACAAAAAATACTCATAACTCGACTAATAGGAAAGATAGAACGTTCTAGTCTTCACCAATCGATAGAGGGGACAATTTTACATATTTCAGTGAATTTTGAGTCTATATTTCCAAAGATTATGGGAGTTAGAAAAAATCAATTTGTATCGCAAAATATTTCCATAGCTACCCCCTTTGTTCTAAATTTTCGACAAAAAAATTATAAAAAATGCTAAAAATTCGTAAAGAGGGGTTTCTTTGGCCTAAAAATCGACTGGCACAATCAGTTTTGTGATAAAATCATTATTTCGCCTTCAAATGGAGTCATGAAAATTTCGAAAATCCACTTTTCAAAACAAAAAATACTCATAACTCGACTAATAGGAAAGATAGAACGTTCTAGTCTTCACCAATCGATAGAGAGGACAATTTTACATCTTTTGGTAAATTTTGAGTCCATATTCCCAAGGATTAAGGGAGTTAGAAAAAATCAATTTGTATCGCAAAATATTTCCATAGCTACCCCCTTTGTTCTAAATTTTCGACAAAAAAATTATAAAAAATGCTAAAAATTCGTAAAGAGGGGTTTCTTTGGCCTAAAAATCGACTGGCACAATCAGTTTTGTGATAAAATCATTATTTCGCCTTCAAATGGAGTCATGAAATTTTCGAAAATCCACTTTTCAAAACAAAAAATACTCATAACTCGACTAATAGGAAAGATAGAACGTTCTAGTCTTCACCAATCGATAGAGAGGACAATTTTACATCTTTTGGTGAATTTTGAGTCCATATTTCCAAGGATTAAGGGAGTTAGAAAAAATCAATTTGTATCGCAAAATATTTCCCTTTGTTCTAAATTTTCGACAAAAAAATCATAAAAAATGCTAAAAATTCGTAAAGAGGGGTTTTTTTGGCCAAAAAATTGACTGGCACAATCAGTTTTGTGATAAAATCATTATTTCGCCTTCAAATAGAGTCATGAAATTTTCGAAAATCCACTTTTCAAAACAAAACATACTCATAACTCGACAAATAGGAAAGATAGAACGTTCTAGTCTTCACCAATCGATAGAGGGGACAATTTTACATATTTAAGTGAATTTTGAGTCCATATTTCCAAGGATTGTGGGAGTTAGAAAATTGTATCTCAAAATATTTCCATAGCTACCCCCTTTGTTCTAAATTTTCGACAAAAAAATTATAAAAAATGCTAAAAATTCGTAAAGAGGGGTTTCTTTGGCCTAAAAATCGACTGGCACAATCAGTTTTGTGATAAAATCATTATTTCGCCTTCAAATGGAGTCATGAAATTTTCGAAAATCCACTTTTCAAAACAAAAAATACTCATAACTCGACTAATAGGAAAGATAGAACGTTCTAGTCTTCACCAATCGATAGAGGGGACAATTTTACATCTTTTAGTGAATTTTGAGTCCATATTTCCAAGGATTATGGGAGTTAGAAAAAATCAATTTGTATCGCAAAATATTTCCATAGCTACCCCCTTTGTTCTGAATTTTCGACAAAAAAATTATAAAAAATGCTAAAAATTCGTAAAGAGGGGTGTTTTTGGCCAGAAAATCGACTGGCACAATCAGTTTTGTGATAAAATTATTATTTCGCCTTCAAATAGAGTCATGAAATTTTCGAAAATCCACTTTTCAAAACAAAAAATACTCATAACTCGACTAATAGGAAAGATAGAACGTTCTAGTCTTCACCAATCGATAGAGGGGACAATCTTACATATTTGAGTGAATTTTGAGTCCATATTTCCAAGGATTATGGGAGTTAGAAAATTGTATCGCAAAATATTTCCATAGCTACCCCCTTTGTTCTAAATTTTCGACAAAAAAATTATAAAAAATGCTAAAAATTCGTAAAGAGGGGTTTCTTTGGCCTAAAAATCGACTGGCACAATCAGTTTTGTGATAAAATCATTATTTCGCCTTCAAATGGAGTCATGAAAATTTCGAAAATCCACTTTTCAAAACAAAAAATACTCATAACTCGACTAATAGGAAAGATAGAACGTTCTAGTCTTCACCAATCGATAGAGGGGACAATTTTACATATTTCAGTGAATTTTGAGTCTATATTTCCAAAGATTATGGGAGTTAGAAAAAATCAATTTGTATCGCAAAATATTTCCATAGCTACCCCCTTTGTTCTGAATTTTCGACAAAAAAATTATAAAAAATGCTAAAAATTCGTAAAGAGGGGTTTCTTTGGCCTAAAAATCGACTGGCACAATCAGTTTTGTGATAAAATCATTATTTCGCCTTCAAATGGAGTCATGAAAATTTCGAAAATCCACTTTTCAAAACAAAAAATACTCATAACTCGACTAATAGGAAAGATAGAACGTTCTAGTCTTCACCAATCGATAGAGAGGACAATTTTACATCTTTTGGTAAATTTTGAGTCCATATTCCCAAGGATTAAGGGAGTTAGAAAAAATCAATTTGTATCGCAAAATATTTCCATAGCTACCCCCTTTGTTCTAAATTTTCGACAAAAAAATTATAAAAAATGCTAAAAATTCGTAAAGAGGGGTTTCTTTGGCCTAAAAATCGACTGGCACAATCAGTTTTGTGATAAAATCATTATTTCGCCTTCAAATGGAGTCATGAAATTTTCGAAAATCCACTTTTCAAAACAAAAAATACTCATAACTCGACTAATAGGAAAGATAGAACGTTCTAGTCTTCACCAATCGATAGAGAGGACAATTTTACATCTTTTGGTGAATTTTGAGTCCATATTTCCAAGGATTAAGGGAGTTAGAAAAAATCAATTTGTATCGCAAAATATTTCCCTTTGTTCTAAATTTTCGACAAAAAAATCATAAAAAATGCTAAAAATTCGTAAAGAGGGGTTTTTTTGGCCAAAAAATTGACTGGCACAATCAGTTTTGTGATAAAATCATTATTTCGCCTTCAAATAGAGTCATGAAATTTTCGAAAATCCACTTTTCAAAACAAAACATACTCATAACTCGACAAATAGGAAAGATAGAACGTTCTAGTCTTCACCAATCGATAGAGGGGACAATTTTACATATTTAAGTGAATTTTGAGTCCATATTTCCAAGGATTGTGGGAGTTAGAAAATTGTATCTCAAAATATTTCCATAGCTACCCCCTTTGTTCTAAATTTTCGACAAAAAAATTATAAAAAATGCTAAAAATTCGTAAAGAGGGGTTTCTTTGGCCTAAAAATCGACTGGCACAATCAGTTTTGTGATAAAATCATTATTTCGCCTTCAAATGGAGTCATGAAATTTTCGAAAATCCACTTTTCAAAACAAAAAATACTCATAACTCGACTAATAGGAAAGATAGAACGTTCTGGTCTTCACCAATCGATAGAGGGGACAATTTTACATATTTTAGTGAATTTTGAGTCCATACTCCCAAGGATTAAGGGAGTTAGAAAAAATCAATTTGTATCGCAAAATATTTCCATAGCTACCCCCTTTGTTCTAAATTCTCGACAAAAAAATTATAAAAAATGCCAAGAATTCGTAAAGAGGGGTTTCTTTGGCCAAAAAATTGACTGGCACAATCAGTTTTGTGATAAAATCATTATTTCGCCTTCAAATAGAGTCATGAAATTTTCGAAAATCCACTTTTCAAAACAAAAAATACTCATAACTCGACTAATAGGAAAGATAGAACGTTCTAGTCTTGACCAATCGATAGAGGGGACAATTTTACATATTTGAGTGAATTTTGAGTCGATATTGCCAAGGAATAAGGGAGTTAGAAAAAATCAATTTGTATCGCAAAATATTTCCATAGCTACCCCCTTTGTTCTAAATTTTCGACAAAAAAATTATAAAAAATGCTAAAAATTTGTAAAGAGGGGTTCTTTTGGCCAAAAAATTTAATGGCACCATCAGTTTTGTGATAAAATCATTATTTCGCCTTCAAATAGAGTCATGAAATTTTCGAAAATCCACTTTTCAAAACAAAAAATACTCATAACTCGACAAATAAGAGAGATAGAACGTTCTAGTCTTCACCAATCGATAGAGGGGACAATTTTACATATTTAAGTGAAATTTAAGTCCATATTTCCAAGGATTATGGGAGTTAGGAAATTGTATCGCAAAATATTTCCATAGCTACCCCCTTTGTTCTAAATTTTCGACAAAAAAATTATAAAAAATGCTAAAAATTTGCAAAGAGGGGTTTTTGGCCAAAAAATCGACTGGCACAATCAGTTTTGTGATAAAATCATTATTTCGCCTTCAAATAGAGTCATGAAATTTTCGAAAATCCACTTTTCAAAACAAAAAATACTCATAACTCGACTAATAGGAAATATAGATCGTTCTAGTCTTCACCAATCGATAGAGGGGACAATTTTACATATTTTAGTGAATTTTGAGTCCATATTTCCAAGGATTATGGGAGTTAGAAAAAATCAATTTGTATCGCAAAATATTTCCATAGCTACCCCCTTTGTTCTAAATTTTCGACAAAAAAATTATAAAAAATGCTAAGAATTCGTAAAGAGAGGTTTCTTTGGCCTAAAAATCGACTGGCACAATCAGTTTTGTGATAAAATCATTATTTCGCCTTCAAATGGAGTCATGAAATTTTCGAAAATCCACTTTTCAAAACAAAAAATACTCATAACTCGACTAATAGGAAAGATAGAACGTTCTAGTCTTCACCAATAGATAGAGGGGACAATTTTACATCTTTTGGTGAATTTTGAGTCCATCTTTCTAAGGATTAAGGGAGTTAGAAAAAATTAATTTGTATCGCAAAATATTTCCCTTTGTTCTAAATTTTCGACAAAAAAATTATAAAAAATGCTAAAAATTCGTAAAGAGGGGTTTCTTTGGCCTAAAAATCGACTGGCACAATCAGTTTTGTGATAAAATCATTATTTCGCCTTAAATGGAGTCATGAAAATTTCGAAAATCCACTTTTCAAAACAAAAAATACTCATAACTCGACTAATAGGAAAGATAGAACGTTCTAGTCTTCACCAATCGATAGAGAGGACAATTTTACATCTTTTGGTGAATTTTGAGTCCATATTTCCAAGGATTAAGGGAGTTAGAAAAAATCAATTTGTATCGCAAAATATTTCCATAGCTACCCCCTTTGTTCTAAATTTTCGACAAAAAAATTATAAAAAATGCTAAAAATTCGTAAAGAGGGGTTTCTTTGGCCTAAAAATCGACTGGCACAATCAGTTTTGTGATAAAATCATTATTTCGCCTTCAAATGGAGTCATGAAATTTTCGAAAATCCACTTTTCAAAACAAAAAATACTCATAACTCGACTAATAGGAAAGATAGAACGTTCTAGTCTTCACCAATCGATAGAGAGGACAATTTTACATCTTTTGGTGAATTTTGAGTCCATATTTCCAAGGATTAAGGGAGTTAGAAAAAATCAATTTGTATCGCAAAATATTTCCCTTTGTTCTAAATTTTCGACAAAAAAATCATAAAAAATGCTAAAAATTCGTAAAGAGGGGTTTTTTTGGCCAAAAAATTGACTGGCACAATCAGTTTTGTGATAAAATCATTATTTCGCCTTCAAATAGAGTCATGAAATTTTCGAAAATCCACTTTTCAAAACAAAACATACTCATAACTCGACAAATAGGAAAGATAGAACGTTCTAGTCTTCACCAATCGATAGAGGGGACAATTTTACATATTTAAGTGAATTTTGAGTCCATATTTCCAAGGATTGTGGGAGTTAGAAAATTGTATCTCAAAATATTTCCATAGCTACCCCCTTTGTTCTAAATTTTCGACAAAAAAATTATAAAAAATGCTAAAAATTCGTAAAGAGGGGTTTCTTTGGCCTAAAAATCGACTGGCACAATCAGTTTTGTGATAAAATCATTATTTCGCCTTCAAATGGAGTCATGAAATTTTCGAAAATCCACTTTTCAAAACAAAAAATACTCATAACTCGACTAATAGGAAAGATAGAACGTTCTGGTCTTCACCAATCGATAGAGGGGACAATTTTACATATTTTAGTGAATTTTGAGTCCATACTCCCAAGGATTAAGGGAGTTAGAAAAAATCAATTTGTATCGCAAAATATTTCCATAGCTACCCCCTTTGTTCTAAATTCTCGACAAAAAAATTATAAAAAATGCCAAGAATTCGTAAAGAGGGGTTTCTTTGGCCAAAAAATTGACTGGCACAATCAGTTTTGTGATAAAATCATTATTTCGCCTTCAAATAGAGTCATGAAATTTTCGAAAATCCACTTTTCAAAACAAAAAATACTCATAACTCGACTAATAGGAAAGATAGAACGTTCTAGTCTTGACCAATCGATAGAGGGGACAATTTTACATATTTGAGTGAATTTTGAGTCGATATTGCCAAGGAATAAGGGAGTTAGAAAAAATCAATTTGTATCGCAAAATATTTCCATAGCTACCCCCTTTGTTCTAAATTTTCGACAAAAAAATTATAAAAAATGCTAAAAATTTGTAAAGAGGGGTTCTTTTGGCCAAAAAATTTAATGGCACCATCAGTTTTGTGATAAAATCATTATTTCGCCTTCAAATAGAGTCATGAAATTTTCGAAAATCCACTTTTCAAAACAAAAAATACTCATAACTCGACAAATAAGAGAGATAGAACGTTCTAGTCTTCACCAATAGATAGAGGGGACAATTTTACATATTTAAGTGAAATTTAAGTCCATATTTCCAAGGATTATGGGAGTTAGGAAATTGTATCGCAAAATATTTCCATAGCTACCCCCTTTGTTCAAAATTTTCGACAAAAAAATTATAAAAAATGCTAAGAATTCGTAAAGAGGGGTTTTTTTGGCCAAAAAATTGACTGGCACAATCAGTTTTGTGATAAAATCATTATTTCGCCTTCAAATAGAGTCATGAAATTTTCGAAAATCCACTTTTCAAAACAAAAAATACTCATAACTCGACTAATAGGAAAGATAGAACGTTCTAGTCTTGACCAATCGATAGAGGGGACAATTTTAAATGTTTTAGTGAATTTCGAGTCCATATTTCCAAGGATTATGGGAGTTAGAAAAAATCAATTTGTATCGCAAAATATTTCCATAGCTACCCCCTTTGTTCTAAATTTTCGACAAAAAAATTATAAAAAATGCTGAAAATTCGTAAAGAGGGGTTTCTTCGGCCAAAAAATCGACTGGCACAATCAGTTTTGTGATAAAATCATTATTTCGCCTTCAAATGGAGTCATGAAATTTTCGAAAATCCACTTTTCAAAACAAAAAATACTCATAACTCGACTAATAGGAAAGATAGAACGTTCTAGTCTTCACCAATCGATAGAGGGGACAATTTTACATATTTCAGTGAATTTTGAGTCTATATTTCCAAAGATTATGGGAGTTAGAAAAAATCAATTTGTATCGCAAAATATTTCCATAGCTACCCCCTTTGTTCTAAATTTTCGACAAAAAAATTATAAAAAATGCTAAAAATTCGTAAAGAGGGGTTTCTTTGGCCTAAAAATCGACTGGCACAATCAGTTTTGTGATAAAATCATTATTTCGCCTTCAAATGGAGTCATGAAAATTTCGAAAATCCACTTTTCAAAACAAAAAATACTCATAACTCGACTAATAGGAAAGATAGAACGTTCTAGTCTTCACCAATCGATAGAGAGGACAATTTTACATCTTTTGGTGAATTTTGAGTCCATATTTCCAAGGATTAAGGGAGTTAGAAAAAATCAATTTGTATCGCAAAATATTTCCATAGCTACCCCCTTTGTTCTAAATTTTCGACAAAAAAATTATAAAAAATGCTAAAAATTCGTAAAGAGGGGCTTCTTTGGCCTAAAAATCGACTGGCACAATCAGTTTTGTGATAAAATCATTATTTCGCCTTCAAATGGAGTCATGAAATTTTCGAAAATCCACTTTTCAAAACAAAAAATACTCATAACTCGACTAATAGGAAAGATAGAACGTTCTAGTCTTCACCAATCGATAGAGAGGACAATTTTACATCTTTTGGTGAATTTTGAGTCCATATTTCCAAGGATTAAGGGAGTTAGAAAAAATCAATTTGTATCGCAAAATATTTCCCTTTGTTCTAAATTTTCGACAAAAAAATCATAAAAAATGCTAAAAATTCGTAAAGAGGGGTTTTTTGGTCAAAAAATTGACTGGCACAATCAGTTTTGTGATAAAATCATTATTTCGCCTTCAAATAGAGTCATGAAATTTTCGAAAATCCACTTTTCAAAACAAAAAATACTCATAACTCGACAAATAGGAAAGATAGAACGTTCTAGTCTTCACCAATCGATAGAGGGGACAATTTTACATATTTAAGTGAATTTTGAGTCCATATTTCCAAGGATTGTGGGAGTTAGAAAATTGTATCTCAAAATATTTCCATAGCTACCCCCTTTGTTCTAAATTTTCGACAAAAAAATTTTAAAAAATGCTAAAAATTCGTAAAGAGGGGTTTCTTTGGCCTAAAAATCGACTGGCACAATCAGTTTTGTGATAAAATCATTATTTCGCCTTCAAATGGAGTCATGAAATTTTCGAAAATCCACTTTTCAAAACAAAAAATACTCATAACTCGACTAATAGGAAAGATAGAACGTTCTGGTCTTCACCAATCGATAGAGGGGACAATTTTACATATTTTAGTGAATTTTGAGTCCATACTCCCAAGGATTAAGGGAGTTAGAAAAAATCAATTTGTATCGCAAAATATTTCCATAGCTACCCCCTTTGTTCTAAATTCTCGACAAAAAAATTATAAAAAATGCCAAGAATTCGTAAAGAGGGGTTTCTTTGGCCAAAAAATTGACTGGCACAATCAGTTTTGTGATAAAATCATTATTTCGCCTTCAAATAGAGTCATGAAATTTTCGAAAATCCACTTTTCAAAACAAAAAATACTCATAACTCGACTAATAGGAAAGATAGAACGTTCTAGTCTTGACCAATCGATAGAGGGGACAATTTTACATATTTGAGTGAATTTTGAGTCGATATTGCCAAGGAATAAGGGAGTTAGAAAAAATCAATTTGTATCGCAAAATATTTCCATAGCTACCCCCTTTGTTCTAAATTTTCGACAAAAAAATTATAAAAAATGCTAAAAATTTGTAAAGAGGGGTTCTTTTGGCCAAAAAATTTAATGGCACCATCAGTTTTGTGATAAAATCATTATTTCGCCTTCAAATAGAGTCATGAAATTTTCGAAAATCCACTTTTCAAAACAAAAAATACTCATAACTCGACAAATAAGAGAGATAGAACGTTCTAGTCTTCACCAATCGATAGAGGGGACAATTTTACATATTTAAGTGAAATTTAAGTCCATATTTCCAAGGATTATGGGAGTTAGGAAATTGTATCGCAAAATATTTCCATAGCTACCCCCTTTGTTCTAAATTTTCGACAAAAAAATTATAAAAAATGCTAAAAATTTGCAAAGAGGGGTTTTTTGGCCAAAAAATCGACTGGCACAATCAGTTTTGTGATAAAATCATTATTTCGCCTTCAAATAGAGTCATGAAATTTTCGAAAATCCACTTTTCAAAACAAAAAATACTCATAACTCGACTAATAGGAAATATAGATCGTTCTAGTCTTCACCAATCGATAGAGGGGACAATTTTACATATTTTAGTGAATTTTGAGTCCATATTTCCAAGGATTATGGGAGTTAGAAAAAATCAATTTGTATCGCAAAATATTTCCATAGCTACCCCCTTTGTTCTAAATTTTCGACAAAAAAATTATAAAAAATGCTAAGAATTCGTAAAGAGAGGTTTCTTTGGCCTAAAAATCGACTGGCACAATCAGTTTTGTGATAAAATCATTATTTCGCCTTCAAATGGAGTCATGAAATTTTCGAAAATCCACTTTTCAAAACAAAAAATACTCATAACTCGACTAATAGGAAAGATAGAACGTTCTAGTCTTCACCAATAGATAGAGGGGACAATTTTACATCTTTTGGTGAATTTTGAGTCCATCTTTCTAAGGATTAAGGGAGTTAGAAAAAATTAATTTGTATCGCAAAATATTTCCCTTTGTTCTAAATTTTCGACAAAAAAATTATAAAAAATGCTAAAAATTCGTAAAGAGGGGTTTCTTTGGCCAAAAAATTGACTGGCACAATCAGTTTTGTGATAAAATCATTATTTCGCCTTCAAATAGAGTCATGAAATTTTCGAAAATCCACTTTTCAAAACAAAAAATACTCATAACTCGACAAATAAGAAAGATAGAACGTTCTAGTCTTCACCAATCGATAGAGGGGACAATTTTACATATTTTAGTGAATTTTGAGTCCATATTTCCAAGGATTATGGGAGTTAGAAAAAATCAATTTGTATCGCAAAATATTTCCATAGCTACCCCCTTTGTTCTAAATTTTCGACAAAAAAATTATGAAAAATGCTAAAAATTCGTAAAGAGGGGTTTTTTTGGCCAAAAAATTGACTGGCACAATCAGTTTTGTGATAAAATCATTATTTCCTTCAAATAGAGTCATGAAATTTTCGAAAATCCACTTTTCAAAACAAAAAATACTCATAACTCGACTAATAGGGAAGATAGAACGTTCTCGTCTTGACCAATCGATAGAGGGGACAATTTTACATATTTTAGTGAATTTTGAGTCTATATTTCCAAGGATTAAGGGAGTTAGAAAAAATCAATTTGTATCGCAAAATATTTCCCTTTGTTCTAAATTTTCGACAAAAAAATTATAAAAAATGCTAAAAATTTGCAAAGAGGGGTTTTTTGGCCAAAAAATCGACTGGCACAATCAGTTTTGTGATAAAATCATTATTTCGCCTTCAAATAGAGTCATGAAATTTTCGAAAATCCACTTTTCAAAACAAAAAATACTCATAACTCGACTAATAGGAAATATAGAACGTTCTAGTCTTCACCAATCGATAGAGGGGACAATTTTACATATTTTAGTGAATTTTGAGTCCATATTTCCAAGGATTATGGGAGTTAGAAAAAATCAATTTGTATCGCAAAATATTTCCATAGCTACCCCCTTTGTTCTGAATTTTCGACAAAAAAATTATAAAAAATGCTAAAAATTCGTAAAGAGGGGTTTTTTTGGCCAAAAAATCGACTGGCACAATCAGTTTTGTGATAAAATCATTATTTCGCCTTCAAATGGAGTCATGAAAATTTCGAAAATCCACTTTTCAAAACAAAAAATACTCATAACTCGACTAATAGGAAAGATAGAACGTTCTCGTCTTGACCAATCGATAGAGGGGACAATTTTACATATTTTAGTGAATTTTGAGTCTATATTTCCAAGGATTAAGGGAGTTAGAAAAAATCAATTTGTATCGCAAAATATTTCCCTTTGTTCTAAATTTTCGACAAAAAAATTATAAAAAATGCTAAAAATTTGCAAAGAGGGGTTTTTTGGCCAAAAAATCGACTGGCACAATCAGTTTTGTGATAAAATCATTATTTCGCCTTCAAATAGAGTCATGAAATTTTCGAAAATCCACTTTTCAAAACAAAAAATACTCATAACTCGACTAATAGGAAATATAGATCGTTCTAGTCTTCACCAATCGATAGAGGGGACAATTTTACATATTTTAGTGAATTTTGAGTCCATATTTCCAAGGATTATGGGAGTTAGAAAAAATCAATTTGTATCGCAAAATATTTCCATAGCTACCCCCTTTGTTCTAAATTTTCGACAAAAAAATTTTAAAAAATGCTAAAAATTTGTAAAGAGGGGTTTTTTGGACCGGAAAATCGACTGGCACAATCAGTTTTGTGATAAAATCATTATTTCGCCTTCAAATAGAGTCATGAAATTTTCGAAAATCCACTTTTCAAAACAAAAAATACTCATAACTCGACAAATAGGAAAGATAGAACGTTCTAGTCTTGACCAATCGATAGAGGGGACAATTTTACATATTTTGGAAAAATTTTGAGTCCATATTTCCGAGGATTAAGGGAGTTAGAAAAAATCAATTTGTATCGCAAAATATTTCCATAGCTACCCCCTTTGTTCTGAATTTTCGACAAAAAAATTATAAAAAATGCTAAAAATTCGTAAAGAGGGGTGTTTTTGGCCAGAAAATCGACTGGCACAATCAGTTTTGTGATAAAATCATTATTTCGCCTTCAAATGGAGTCATGAAAATTTCGAAAATCCACTTTTCAAAACAAAAAATACTCATAACTCGACTAATAGGAAAGATAGAACATTCTAGTCTTCACCAATCGATAGAGGGGACAATTTTACATATTTCAGTGAATTTTGAGTCTATATTTCCAAAGATTATGGGAGTTAGAAAAAATCAATTTGTATCGCAAAATATTTCCATAGCTACCCCCTTTGTTCTGAATTTTCGACAAAAAAATTATAAAAAATGTTAAAAATTCGTAAAGAGGGTTGTTTTTGGCCAGAAAATCGACTGGCACAATCAGTTTTGTGATAAAATCATTATTTCGCCTTCAAATAGAGTCATGAAATTTTCGAAAATCCACTTTTCAAAACAAAAAATACTCATAACTCGACTAATAGGAAAGATAGAACGTTCTAGTCTTCACCAATCGATAGAGGGGACAATTTTACATATTTCAGTGAATTTTGAGTCTATATTTCCAAAGATTATGGGAGTTAGAAAAAATCAATTTGTATCGCAAAATATTTCCATAGCTACCCCCTTTGTTCTAAATTTTCGACAAAAAAATTATAAAAAATGCTAAAAATTCGTAAAGAGGGGTTTCTTTGGCCTAAAAATCGACTGGCACAATCAGTTTTGTGATAAAATCATTATTTCGCCTTCAAATGGAGTCATGAAAATTTCGAAAATCCACTTTTCAAAACAAAAAATACTCATAACTCGACTAATAGGAAAGATAGAACGTTCTAGTCTTCACCAATCGATAGAGAGGACAATTTTACATCTTTTGGTGAATTTTGAGTCCATATTTCCAAGGATTAAGGGAGTTAGAAAAAATCAATTTGTATCGCAAAATATTTCCATAGCTACCCCCTTTGTTCTAAATTTTCGACAAAAAAATTATAAAAAATGCTAAAAATTCGTAAAGAGGGGTTTCTTTGGCCTAAAAATCGACTGGCACAATCAGTTTTGTGATAAAATCATTATTTCGCCTTCAAATGGAGTCATGAAAATTTCGAAAATCCACTTTTCAAAACAAAAAATACTCATAACTCGACTAATAGGAAAGATAGAACGTTCTAGTCTTCACCAATCGATAGAGAGGACAATTTTACATCTTTTGGTGAATTTTGAGTCCATATTTCCAAGGATTAAGGGAGTTAGAAAAAATCAATTTGTATCGCAAAATATTTCCCTTTGTTCTAAATTTTCGACAAAAAAATCATAAAAAATGCTAAAAATTCGTAAAGAGGGGTTTTTTTGGCCAAAAAATTGACTGGCACAATCAGTTTTGTGATAAAATCATTATTTCGCCTTCAAATAGAGTCATGAAATTTTCGAAAATCCACTTTTCAAAACAAAAAATACTCATAACTCGACAAATAGGAAAGATAGAACGTTCTAGTCTTCACCAATCGATAGAGGGGACAATTTTACATATTTAAGTGAATTTTGAGTCCATATTTCCAAGGATTGTGGGAGTTAGAAAATTGTATCTCAAAATATTTCCATAGCTACCCCCTTTGTTCTAAATTTCCGACAAAAAAATTATAAAAAATGCTAAAAATTCGTAAAGAGGGATTTCTTTGGCCTAAAAATCGACTGGCACAATCAGTTTTGTGATAAAATCATTATTTCGCCTTCAAATGGAGTCATGAAATTTTCGAAAATCCACTTTTCAAAACAAAAAATACTCATAACTCGACTAATAGGAAAGATAGAACGTTCTGGTCTTCACCAATCGATAGAGGGGACAATTTTACATATTTTAGTGAATTTTGAGTCCATACTCCCAAGGATTAAGGGAGTTAGAAAAAATCAATTTGTATCGCAAAATATTTCCATAGCTACCCCCTTTGTTCTAAATTCTCGACAAAAAAATTATAAAAAATGCCAAGAATTCGTAAAGAGGGGTTTCTTTGGCTAAAAAATTGACTGGCACAATCAGTTTTGTGATAAAATCATTATTTCGCCTTCAAATAGAGTCATGAAATTTTCGAAAATCCACTTTTCAAAACAAAAAATACTCATAACTCGACTAATAGGAAAGATAGAACGTTCTAGTCTTCACCAATCGATAGAGGGGACAATCTTACATATTTGAGTGAATTTTGAGTCCATATTTCCAAGGATTATGGGAGTTAGAAAATTGTATCGCAAAATATTTCCATAGCTACCCCCTTTGTTCTAAATTTTCGACAAAAAAAATTTTAAAAAATGCTAAAAATTTGTAAAGAGGGGTTTTTTGGACCGGAAAATCGACTGGCACAATCAGTTTTGTGATAAAATCATTATTTCGCCTTCAAATAGAGTCATGAAATTTTCGAAAATCCACTTTTCAAAACAAAAAATACTCATAACTCGACAAATAGGAAAGATAGAACGTTCTAGTCTTGACCAATCGATAGAGGGGACAATTTTACATATTTTGGAAAAATTTTGAGTCCATATTTCCGAGGATTAAGGGAGTAAGAAAAAATCAATTTGTATCGCAAAATATTTCCATAGCTACCCCCTTTGTTCTGAATTTTCGACAAAAAAATTATAAAAAATGCTAAAAATTCGTAAAGAGGGGTGTTTTTGGCCAGAAAATCGACTGGCACAATCAGTTTTGTGATAAAATCATTATTTCGCCTTCAAATGGAGTCATGAAAATTTCGAAAATCCACTTTTCAAAACAAAAAATACTCATAACTCGACTAATAGGAAAGATAGAACATTCTAGTCTTCACCAATCGATAGAGGGGACAATCTTACATATTTGAGTGAATTTTGAGTCCATATTTCCAAGGATTATGGGAGTTAGAAAATTGTATCGCAAAATATTTCCATAGCTACCCCCTTTGTTCTAAATTTTCGACAAAAAAATTATAAAAAATGCTAAAAATTCGTAAAGAGGGGTTTCTTTGGCCTAAAAATTGACTGGCACAATCAGTTTTGTGATAAAATCATTATTTCGCCTTCAAATGGAGTCATGAAAATTTCGAAAATCCACTTTTCAAAACAAAAAATACTCATAACTCGACTAATAGGAAAGATAGAACGTTCTAGTCTTCACCAATCGATAGAGGGGACAATTTTACATATTTCAGTGAATTTTGAGTGTATATTTCCAAAGATTATGGGAGTTAGAAAAAATCAATTTGTATCGCAAAATATTTCCATAGCTACCCCCTTTGTTCAAAATTTTCGACAAAAAAATTATAAAAAATGCTAAAAATTCGTAAAGAGGGGTTTCTTTGGCTAAAAAATTGACTGGCACAATCAGTTTTGTGATAAAATCATTATTTCGCCTTCAAATAGAGTCATGAAATTTTCGAAAATCCACTTTTCAAAACAAAAAATACTCATAACTCGACTAATAGGAAAGATAGAACGTTCTAGTCTTCACCAATCGATAGAGGGGACAATCTTACATATTTGAGTGAATTTTGAGTCCATATTTCCAAGGATTATGGGAGTTAGAAAATTGTATCGCAAAATATTTCCATAGCTACCCCCTTTGTTCTAAATTTTCGACAAAAAAATTTTAAAAAATGCTAAAAATTTGTAAAGAGGGGTTTTTTGGACCGGAAAATCGACTGGCACAATCAGTTTTGTGATAAAATCATTATTTCGCCTTCAAATAGAGTCATGAAATTTTCGAAAATCCACTTTTCAAAACAAAAAATACTCATAACTCGACAAATAGGAAAGATAGAACGTTCTAGTCTTGACCAATCGATAGAGGGGACAATTTTACATATTTTGGAAAAATTTTGAGTCCATATTTCCGAGGATTAAGGGAGTAAGAAAAAATCAATTTGTATCGCAAAATATTTCCATAGCTACCCCCTTTGTTCTGAATTTTCGACAAAAAAATTATAAAAAATGCTAAAAATTCGTAAAGAGGGGTGTTTTTGGCCAGAAAATCGACTGGCACAATCAGTTTTGTGATAAAATCATTATTTCGCCTTCAAATGGAGTCATGAAAATTTCGAAAATCCACTTTTCAAAACAAAAAATACTCATAACTCGACTAATAGGAAAGATAGAACATTCTAGTCTTCACCAATCGATAGAGGGGACAATCTTACATATTTGAGTGAATTTTGAGTCCATATTTCCAAGGATTATGGGAGTTAGAAAATTGTATCGCAAAATATTTCCATAGCTACCCCCTTTGTTCTAAATTTTCGACAAAAAAATTATAAAAAATGCTAAAAATTCGTAAAGAGGGGTTTCTTTGGCCTAAAAATTGACTGGCACAATCAGTTTTGTGATAAAATCATTATTTCGCCTTCAAATGGAGTCATGAAAATTTCGAAAATCCACTTTTCAAAACAAAAAATACTCATAACTCGACTAATAGGAAAGATAGAACGTTCTAGTCTTCACCAATCGATAGAGGGGACAATTTTACATATTTCAGTGAATTTTGAGTGTATATTTCCAAAGATTATGGGAGTTAGAAAAAATCAATTTGTATCGCAAAATATTTCCATAGCTACCCCCTTTGTTCAAAATTTTCGACAAAAAAATTATAAAAAATGCTAAAAATTCGTAAAGAGGGGTTTCTTTGGCCTAAAAATCGACTGGCACAATCAGTTTTGTGATAAAATCATTATTTCGCCTTCAAATGGAGTCATGAAAATTTCGAAAATCCACTTTTCAAAACAAAAAATACTCATAACTCGACTAATAGGAAAGATAGAACGTTCTAGTCTTCACCAATCGATAGAGGGGACAATTTTACATATTTCAGTGAATTTTGAGTCTATATTTCCAAAGATTATGGGAGTTAGAAAAAATCAATTTGTATCGCAAAATATTTCCATAGCTACCCCCTTTGTTCAAAATTTTCGACAAAAAAATTATAAAAAATGCTAAAAATTCGTAAAGAGGGGTTTCTTTGGCCTAAAAATCGACTGGCACAATCAGTTTTGTGATAAAATCATTATTTCGCCTTCAAATAGAGTCATGAAATTTTCGAAAATCCACTTTTCAAAACAAAAAATACTCATAACTCGACTAATAGGAAAGATAGAACGTTCTAGTCTTCACCAATCGATAGAGAGGACAATTTTACATCTTTTGGTGAATGTTGAGTCCATATTTCCAAGGATTAAGGGAGTTAGAAAAAATCAATTTGTATCGCAAAATATTTCCATAGCTACCCCCTTTGTTCTAAATTTTCGACAAAAAAATTATAAAAAATGCTAAAAATTCGTAAAGAGGGGTTTCTTTGGCCTAAAAATCGACTGGCACAATCAGTTTTGTGATAAAATCATTATTTCGCCTTCAAATGGAGTCATGAAATTTTCGAAAATCCACTTTTCAAAACAAAAAATACTCATAACTCGACTAATAGGAAAGATAGAACGTTCTAGTCTTCACCAATCGATAGAGAGGACAATTTTACATCTTTTGGTGAATTTTGAGTCCATATTTCCAAGGATTAAGGGAGTTAGAAAAAATCAATTTGTATCGCAAAATATTTCCCTTTGTTCAAAATTTTCGACAAAAAAATCATAAAAAATGCTAAAAATTCGTAAAGAGGGGTTTTTTTGGCCAAAAAATTGACTGGCACAATCAGTTTTGTGATAAAATCATTATTTCGCCTTCAAATAGAGTCATGAAATTTTCGAAAATCCACTTTTCAAAACAAAAAATACTCATAACTCGACAAATAGGAAAGATAGAACGTTCTAGTCTTCACCAATCGATAGAGGGGACAATTTTACATATTTAAGTGAATTTTGAGTCCATATTTCCAAGGATTGTGGGAGTTAGAAAATTGTATCTCAAAATATTTCCATAGCTACCCCCTTTGTTCTAAATTTTCGACAAAAAAATTATAAAAAATGCTAAAAATTCGTAAAGAGGGGTTTCTTTGGCCTAAAAATCGACTGGCACAATCAGTTTTGTGATAAAATCATTATTTCGCCTTCAAATGGAGTCATGAAATTTTCGAAAATCCACTTTTCAAAACAAAAAATACTCATAACTCGACTAATAGGAAAGATAGAACGTTCTGGTCTTCACCAATCGATAGAGGGGACAATTTTACATATTTTAGTGAATTTTGAGTCCATACTCCCAAGGACACTTTTGGTGAATGTTGAGTCCATATTTCCAAGGATTAAGGGAGTTAGAAAAAATCAATTTGTATCGCAAAATATTTCCATAGCTACCCCCTTTGTTCTAAATTTTCGACAAAAAAATTATAAAAAATGCCAAGAATTCGTAAAGAGGGGTTTCTTTGGCCAAAAAATTGACTGGCACAATCAGTTTTGTGATAAAATCATTATTTCGCCTTCAAATAGAGTCATGAAATTTTCGAAAATCCACTTTTCAAAACAAAAAATACTCATAACTCGACTAATAGGAAAGATAGAACGTTCTAGTCTTCACCAATCGATAGAGGGGACAATCTTACATATTTGAGTGAATTTTGAGTCCATATTTCCAAGGATTATGGGAGTTAGAAAATTGTATCGCAAAATATTTCCATAGCTACCCCCTTTGTTCTAAATTTTCGACAAAAAAATTATAAAAAATGCTAAAAATTCGTAAAGAGGGGTTTCTTTGGCCTAAAAATCGACTGGCACAATCAGTTTTGTGATAAAATCATTATTTCGCCTTCAAATGGAGTCATGAAAATTTCGAAAATCCACTTTTCAAAACAAAAAATACTCATAACTCGACTAATAGGAAAGATAGAACGTTCTAGTCTTCACCAATCGATAGAAGGGACAATTTTACATATTTCAGTGAATTTTGAGTCTATATTTCCAAAGATTATGGGAGTTAGAAAAAATCAATTTGTATCGCAAAATATTTCCATAGCTACCCCCTTTGTTCTGAATTTTCGACAAAAAAATTATAAAAAATGTTAAAAATTCGTAAAGAGGGGTGTTTTTGGCCAGAAAATCGACTGGCACAATCAGTTTTGTGATAAAATCATTATTTCGCCTTCAAATAGAGTCATGAAATTTTCGAAAATCCACTTTTCAAAACAAAAAATACTCATAACTCGACTAATAGGAAAGATAGAACGTTCTAGTCTTCACCAATCGATAGAGGGGACAATTTTACATATTTCAGTGAATTTTGAGTCTATATTTCCAAAGATTATGGGAGTTAGAAAAAATCAATTTGTATCGCAAAATATTTCCATAGCTACCCCCTTTGTTCTAAATTTTCGACAAAAAAATTATAAAAAATGCTAAAAATTCGTAAAGAGGGGTTTCTTTGGCCAAAAAATCGACTGGCACAATCAGTTTTGTGATAAAATCATTATTTCGCCTTCAAATGGAGTCATGAAATTTTCGAAAATCCACTTTTCAAAACAAAAAATACTCATAACTCGACTAATAGGAAAGATAGAACGTTCTAGTCTTCACCAATCGATAGAGAGGACAATTTTACATCTTTTGGTGAATTTTGAGTCCATATTTCCAAGGATTAAGGGAGTTAGAAAAAATCAATTTGTATCGCAAAATATTTCCCTTTGTTCAAAATTTTCGACAAAAAAATCATAAAAAATGCTAAAAATTCGTAAAGAGGGGTTTTTTTGGCCAAAAAATTGACTGGCACAATCAGTTTTGTGATAAAATCATTATTTCGCCTTCAAATAGAGTCATGAAATTTTCGAAAATCCACTTTTCAAAACAAAAAATACTCATAACTCGACAAATAGGAAAGATAGAACGTTCTAGTCTTCACCAATCGATAGAGGGGACAATTTTACATATTTAAGTGAATTTTGAGTCCATATTTCCAAGGATTGTGGGAGTTAGAAAATTGTATCTCAAAATATTTCCATAGCTACCCCCTTTGTTCTAAATTTTCGACAAAAAAATTATAAAAAATGCTAAAAATTCGTAAAGAGGGGTTTCTTTGGCCTAAAAATCGACTGGCACAATCAGTTTTGTGATAAAATCATTATTTCGCCTTCAAATGGAGTCATGAAATTTTCGAAAATCCACTTTTCAAAACAAAAAATACTCATAACTCGACTAATAGGAAAGATAGAACGTTCTGGTCTTCACCAATCGATAGAGGGGACAATTTTACATATTTTAGTGAATTTGAGTCCATACTCCCAAGGATTAAGGGAGTTAGAAAAAATCAATTTGTATCGCAAAATATTTCCATAGCTACCCCCTTTGTTCTAAATTCTCGACAAAAAAATTATAAAAAATGCCAAGAATTCGTAAAGAGGGGTTTCTTTGGCCAAAAAATTGACTGGCACAATCAGTTTTGTGATAAAATCATTATTTCGCCTTCAAATAGAGTCATGAAATTTTCGAAAATCCACTTTTCAAAACAAAAAATACTCATAACTCGACTAATAGGAAAGATAGAACGTTCTAGTCTTCACCAATCGATAGAGGGGACAATCTTACATATTTGAGTGAATTTTGAGTCCATATTTCCAAGGATTATGGGAGTTAGAAAATTGTATCGCAAAATATTTCCATAGCTACCCCCTTTGTTCTAAATTTTCGACAAAAAAATTATAAAAAATGCTAAAAATTCGTAAAGAGGGGTTTCTTTGGCCTAAAAATCGACTGGCACAATCAGTTTTGTGATAAAATCATTATTTCGCCTTCAAATGGAGTCATGAAAATTTCGAAAATCCACTTTTCAAAACAAAAAATACTCATAACTCGACTAATAGGAAAGATAGAACGTTCTAGTCTTCACCAATCGATAGAGGGGACAATTTTACATATTTCAGTGAATTTTGAGTCTATATTTCCGAAGATTATGGGAGTTAGAAAAAATCAATTTGTATCGCAAAATATTTCCATAGCTACCCCCTTTGTTCTGAATTTTCGACAAAAAAATTATAAAAAATGTTAAAAATTCGTAAAGAGGGGTGTTTTTGGCCAGAAAATCGACTGGCACAATCAGTTTTGTGATAAAATCATTATTTCGCCTTCAAATAGAGTCATGCAATTTTCGAAAATCCACTTTTCAAAACAAAAAATACTCATAACTCGACTAATAGGAAAGATAGAACGTTCTAGTCTTCACCAATCGATAGAGGGGACAATTTTACATATTTCAGTGAATTTTGAGTCTATATTTCCAAAGATTATGGGAGTTAGAAAAAATCAATTTGTATCGCAAAATATTTCCATAGCTACCCCCTTTGTTCTAAATTTTCGACAAAAAATTATAAAAAATGCTAAAAATTCGTAAAGAGGGGTTTCTTTGGCCTAAAAATCGACTGGCACAATCAGTTTTGTGATAAAATCATTATTTCGCCTTCAAATGGAGTCATGAAATTTTCGAAAATCCACTTTTCAAAACAAAAAATACTCATAACTCGACTAATAGGAAAGATAGAACGTTCTAGTCTTCACCAATCGATAGAGAGGACAATTTTACATCTTTTGGTGAATTTTGAGTCCATATTTCCAAGGATTAAGGGAGTTAGAAAAAATCAATTTGTATCGCAAAATATTTCCCTTTGTTCTAAATTTTCGACAAAAAAATCATAAAAAATGCTAAAAATTCGTAAAGAGGGGTTTTTTTTGGCCAAAAAATTGACTGGCACAATCAGTTTTGTGATAAAATCATTATTTCGCCTTCAAATAGAGTCATGAAATTTTCGAAAATCCACTTTTCAAAACAAAAAATACTCATAACTCGACAAATAGGAAAGATAGAACGTTCTAGTCTTCACCAATCGATAGAGGGGACAATTTTACATATTTAAGTGAATTTTGAGTCCATATTTCCAAGGATTGTGGGAGTTAGAAAATTGTATCTCAAAATATTTCCATAGCTACCCCCTTTGTTCTAAATTTTCGACAAAAAAATTATAAAAAATGCTAAAAATTCGTAAAGAGGGGTTTCTTTGGCCTAAAAATCGACTGGCACAATCAGTTTTGTGATAAAATCATTATTTCGCCTTCAAATGGAGTCATGAAATTTTCGAAAATCCACTTTTCAAAACAAAAAATACTCATAACTCGACTAATAGGAAAGATAGAACGTTCTGGTCTTCACCAATCGATAGAGGGGACAATTTTACATATTTTAGTGAATTTTGAGTCCATACTCCCAAGGATTAAGGGAGTTAGAAAAAATCAATTTGTATCGCAAAATATTTCCATAGCTACCCCCTTTGTTCTAAATTCTCGACAAAAAAATTATAAAAAATGCCAAGAATTCGTAAAGAGGGGTTTCTTTGGCCAAAAAATTGACTGGCACAATCAGTTTTGTGATAAAATCATTATTTCGCCTTCAAATAGAGTCATGAAATTTTCGAAAATCCACTTTTCAAAACAAAAAATACTCATAACTCGACTAATAGGAAAGATAGAACGTTCTAGTCTTGACCAATCGATAGAGGGGACAATTTTACATATTTGAGTGAATTTTGAGTCGATTTTGCCAAGGAATAAGGGAGTTAGAAAAAATCAATTTGTATCGCAAAATATTTCCATAGCTACCCCCTTTGTTCTAAATTTTCGACAAAAAAATTATAAAAAATGCTAAAAATTTGTAAAGAGGGGTTCTTTTGGCCAAAAAATTTAATGGCACCATCAGTTTTGTGATAAAATCATTATTTCTCCTTCAAATAGAGTCATGAAATTTTCGAAAATCCACTTTTCAAAACAAAAAATACTCATAACTCGACAAATAAGAGAGATGGAACGTTCTGGTCTTCACCAATCGATAGAGGAGACAATTTTACATATTTTAGTGAATTTTGAGTCCATACTCCCAAGGATTAAGGGAGTTAGAAAAAATCAATTTGTATCGCAAAATATTTCCATAGCTACCCCCTTTGTTCTAAATTCTCGACAAAAAAATTATAAAAAATGCCAAGAATTCGTAAAGAGGGGTTTCTTTGGCCAAAAAATTGACTGGCACAATCAGTTTTGTGATAAAATCATTATTTCGCCTTCAAATAGAGTCATGAAATTTTCGAAAATCCACTTTTCAAAACAAAAAATACTCATAACTCGACTAATAGGAAAGATAGAACGTTCTAGTCTTGACCAATCGATAGAGGGGACAATTTTACATATTTGAGTGAATTTTGAGTCGATATTGCCAAGGAATAAGGGAGTTAGAAAAAATCAATTTGTATCGCAAAATATTTCCATAGCTACCCCCTTTGTTCTAAATTTTCGACAAAAAAATTATAAAAAATGCTAAAAATTTGTAAAGAGGGGTTCTTTTGGCCAAAAAATTTGATGGCACCATCAGTTTTGTGATAAAATCATTATTTCGCCTTCAAATAGAGTAATGAAATTTTCGAAAATCCACTTTTCAAAACAAAAAATACTCATAACTCGACAAATAAGAGAGATAGAACGTTCTAGTCTTCACCAATCGATAGAGGGGACAATTTTACATATTTAAGTGAAATTTAAGTCCATATTTCCAAGGATTATGGGAGTTAGGAAATTGTATCGCAAAATATTTCCATAGCTACCCCCTTTGTTCTAAATTTTCGACAAAAAAATTATAAAAAATGCTAAGAATTCGTAAAGAGGGGTTTTTTTGGCCAAAAAATTGACTGGCACAATCAGTTTTGTGATAAAATCATTATTTCGCCTTCAAATAGAGTCATGAAATTTTCGAAAATCCACTTTTCAAAACAAAAAATACTCATAACTCGACAAATAAGAAAGATAGAACGTTCTAGTCTTCACCAATCGATAGAGGGGACAATTTTACATATTTTAGTGAATTTTGAGTCCATGTTTCCAAGGATTATGGGAGTTAGAAAAAATCAATTTGTATCGCAAAATATTTCCATAGCTACCCCCTTTGTTCTAAATTTTCGACAAAAAAATTATGAAAAATGCTAAAAATTCGTAAAGAGGGGTTTTTTTGGCCAAAAAATTGACTGGCACAATCAGTTTTGTGATAAAATCATTATTTCCTTCAAATAGAGTCATGAAATTTTCGAAAATCCACTTTTCAAAACAAAAAATACTCATAACTCGACTAATAGGAAAGATAGAACGTTCTCGTCTTGACCAATCGATAGAGGGGACAATTTTACATATTTTAGTGAATATTGAGTCTATATTTCCAAGGATTAAGGGAGTTAGAAAAAATCAATTTGTATCGCAAAATATTTCCCTTTGTTCTAAATTTTCGACAAAAAAATTATAAAAAATGCTAAAAATTTGCAAAGAGGGGTTTTTTGGCCAAAAAATCGACTGGCACAATCAGTTTTGTGATAAAATCATTATTTCGCCTTCAAATAGAGTCATGAAATTTTCGAAAATCCACTTTTCAAAACAAAAAATACTCATAACTCGACTAATAGGAAATATAGAACGTTCTAGTCTTCACCAATCGATAGAGGGGACAATTTTACATATTTTAGTGAATTTTGAGTCCATATTTCCAAGGATTATGGGAGTTAGAAAAAATCAATTTGTATCGCAAAATATTTCCATAGCTACCCCCTTTGTTCTGAATTTTCGACAAAAAAATTATAAAAAATGCTAAAAATTCGTAAAGAGGGGTTTTTTTGGCCAAAAAATCGACTGGCACAATCAGTTTTGTGATAAAATCATTATTTCGCCTTCAAATGGAGTCATGAAAATTTCGAAAATCCAATTTTCAAAACAAAAAATACTCATAACTCGACTAATAGGAAAGATAGAACGTTCTAGTCTTCACCAATCGATAGAGGGGACAATTTTACATCTTTTAGTGAATTTTGAGTCCATATTTCCAAGGATTATGGGAGTTAGAAAAAATCAATTTGTATCGCAAAATATTTCCATAGCTACCCCCTTTGTTCTAAATTTTCGACAAAAAATTTTTAAAAAATGCTAAAAATTTGTAAAGAGGGGTTTTTTGGACCGGAAAATCGACTGGCACAATCAGTTTTGTGATAAAATCATTATTTCGCCTTCAAATAGAGTCATGAAATTTTCGAAAATCCACTTTTCAAAACAAAAAATACTCATAACTCGACAAATAGGAAAGATAGAACGTTCTAGTCTTGACCAATCGATAGAGGGGACAATTTTACATATTTTGGAGAAATTTTGAGTCCATATTTCCGAGGATTAAGGGAGTTAGAAAAAATCAATTTGTATCGCAAAATATTTCCATAGCTACCCCCTTTGTTCTGAATTTTCGACAAAAAAATTATAAAAAATGCTAAAAATTCGTAAAGAGGGGTGTTTTTGGCCAGAAAATCGACTGGCACAATCAGTTTTGTGATAAAATTATTATTTCGCCTTCAAATAGAGTCATGAAATTTTCGAAAATCCACTTTTCAAAACAAAAAATACTCATAACTCGACTAATAGGAAAGATAGAACGTTCTAGTCTTCACCAATCGATAGAGGGGACAATCTTACATATTTGAGTGAATTTTGAGTCCATATTTCCAAGGATTATGGGAGTTAGAAAATTGTATCGCAAAATATTTCCATAGCTACCCCCTTTGTTCTAAATTTTCGACAAAAAAATTATAAAAAATGCTAAAAATTCGTAAAGAGGGGTTTCTTTGGCCTAAAAATCGACTGGCACAATCAGTTTTGTGATAAAATCATTATTTCGCCTTCAAATGGAGTCATGAAAATTTCGAAAATCCACTTTTCAAAACAAAAAATACTCATAACTCGACTAATAGGAAAGATAGAACGTTCTAGTCTTCACCAATCGATAGAGGGGACAATTTTACATATTTCAGTGAATTTTGAGTCCATATTTCCAAGGATTATGGGAGTTAGAAAAAATCAATTTGTATCGCAAAATATTTCCATAGCTACCCCCTTTGTTCTGAATTTTCGACAAAAAAATTATAAAAAATGCTAAAAATTCGTAAAGAGGGGTTTTTTTGGCCAAAAAATCGACTGGCACAATCAGTTTTGTGATAAAATCATTATTTCGCCTTCAAATGGAGTCATGAAAATTTCGAAAATCCACTTTTCAAAACAAAAAATACTCATAACTCGACTAATAGGAAAGATAGAACGTTCTGGTCTTCACCAATCGATAGAGGGGACAATTTTACATATTTTAGTGAATTTTGAGTCCATACTCCCAAGGATTAAGGGAGTTAGAAAAAATCAATTTGTATCGCAAAATATTTCCATAGCTACCCCCTTTGTTCTAAATTCTCGACAAAAAAATTATAAAAAATGCCAAGAATTCGTAAAGAGGGGTTTCTTTGGCCAAAAAATTGACTGGCACAATCAGTTTTGTGATAAAATCATTATTTCGCCTTCAAATAGAGTCATGAAATTTTCGAAAATCCACTTTTCAAAACAAAAAATACTCATAACTCGACTAATAGGAAAGATAGAACGTTCTAGTCTTGACCAATCGATAGAGGGGACAATTTTACATATTTGAGTGAATTTTGAGTCGATATTGCCAAGGAATAAGGGAGTTAGAAAAAATCAATTTGTATCGCAAAATATTTCCATAGCTACCCCCTTTGTTCTAAATTTTCGACAAAAAAATTATAAAAAATGCTAAAAATTTGTAAAGAGGGGTTCTTTTGGCCAAAAAATTTAATGGCACCATCAGTTTTGTGATAAAATCATTATTTCGCCTTCAAATAGAGTAATGAAATTTTCGAAAATCCACTTTTCAAAACAAAAAATACTCATAACTCGACAAATAAGAGAGATAGAACGTTCTAGTCTTCACCAATCGATAGAGGGGACAATTTTACATATTTAAGTGAAATTTAAGTCCATATTTCCAAGGATTATGGGAGTTAGGAAATTGTATCGCAAAATATTTCCATAGCTACCCCCTTTGTTCTAAATTTTCGACAAAAAAATTATAAAAAATGCTAAGAATTCGTAAAGAGGGGTTTTTTTGGCCAAAAAATTGACTGGCACAATCAGTTTTGTGATAAAATCATTATTTCGCCTTCAAATAGAGTCATGAAATTTTCGAAAATCCACTTTTCAAAACAAAAAATACTCATAACTCGACAAATAAGAAAGATAGAACGTTCTAGTCTTCACCAATCGATAGAGGGGACAATTTTACATATTTTAGTGAATTTTGAGTCCATGTTTCCAAGGATTATGGGAGTTAGAAAAAATCAATTTGTATCGCAAAATATTTCCATAGCTACCCCCTTTGTTCTAAATTTTCGACAAAAAAATTATGAAAAATGCTAAAAATTCGTAAAGAGGGGTTTTTTTGGCCAAAAAATTGACTGGCACAATCAGTTTTGTGATAAAATCATTATTTCCTTCAAATAGAGTCATGAAATTTTCGAAAATCCACTTTTCAAAACAAAAAATACTCATAACTCGACTAATAGGAAAGATAGAACGTTCTCGTCTTGACCAATCGATAGAGGGGACAATTTTACATATTTTAGTGAATTTTGAGTCTATATTTCCAAGGATTAAGGGAGTTAGAAAAAATCAATTTGTATCGCAAAATATTTCCCTTTGTTCTAAATTTTCGACAAAAAAATTATAAAAAATGCTAAAAATTTGCAAAGAGGGGTTTTTTGGCCAAAAAATCGACTGGCACAATCAGTTTTGTGATAAAATCATTATTTCGCCTTCAAATAGAGTCATGAAATTTTCGAAAATCCACTTTTCAAAACAAAAAATACTCATAACTCGACTAATAGGAAATATAGAACGTTCTAGTCTTCACCAATCGATAGAGGGGACAATTTTACATATTTTAGTGAATTTTGAGTCCATATTTCCAAGGATTATGGGAGTTAGAAAAAATCAATTTGTATCGCAAAATATTTCCATAGCTACCCCCTTTGTTCTGAATTTTCGACAAAAAAATTATAAAAAATGCTAAAAATTCGTAAAGAGGGGTTTTTTTGGCCAAAAAATCGACTGGCACAATCAGTTTTGTGATAAAATCATTATTTCGCCTTCAAATGGAGTCATGAAAATTTCGAAAATCCACTTTTCAAAACAAAAAATACTCATAACTCGACTAATAGGAAAGATAGAACGTTCTAGTCTTCACCAATCGATAGAGGGGACAATTTTACATCTTTTAGTGAATTTTGAGTCCATATTTCCAAGGATTATGAGAGTTAGAAAAAATCAATTTGTATCGCAAAATATTTCCATAGCTACCCCCTTTGTTCTAAATTTTCGACAAAAAAATTTTAAAAAATGCTAAAAATTTGTAAAGAGGGGTTTTTTGGACCGGAAAATCGACTGGCACAATCAGTTTTGTGATAAAATCATTATTTCGCCTTCAAATAGAGTCATGAAATTTTCGAAAATCCACTTTTCAAAACAAAAAATACTCATAACTCGACAAATAGGAAAGATAGAACGTTCTAGTCTTGACCAATCGATAGAGGGGACAATTTTACATATTTTGGAAAAATTTTGAGTCCATATTTCCGAGGATTAAGGGAGTTAGAAAAAATCAATTTGTATCGCAAAATATTTCCATAGCTACCCCCTTTGTTCTGAATTTTCGACAAAAAAATTATAAAAAATGCTAAAAATTCGTAAAGAGGGGTGTTTTTGGCCAGAAAATCGACTGGCACAATCAGTTTTGTGATAAAATTATTATTTCGCCTTCAAATAGAGTCATGAAATTTTCGAAAATCCACTTTTCAAAACAAAAAATACTCATAACTCGACTAATAGGAAAGATAGAACGTTCTAGTCTCCACCAATCGATAGAGGGGACAATCTTACATATTTGAGTGAATTTTGAGTCCATATTTCCAAGGATTATGGGAGTTAGAAAATTGTATCGCAAAATATTTCCATAGCTACCCCCTTTGTTCTAAATTTTCGACAAAAAAATTATAAAAAATGCTAAAAATTCGTAAAGAGGGGTTTCTTTGGCCTAAAAATCGACTGGCACAATCAGTTTTGTGATAAAATCATTATTTCGCCTTCAAATGGAGTCATGAAAATTTCGAAAATCCACTTTTCAAAACAAAAAATACTCATAACTCGACTAATAGGAAAGATAGAACGTTCTAGTCTTCACCAATCGATAGAGGGGACAATTTTACATATTTCAGTGAATTTTGAGTCCATATTTCCAAGAATTATGGGAGTTAGAAAAAATCAATTTGTATCGCAAAATATTTCCATAGCTACCCCCTTTGTTCTGAATTTTCGACAAAAAAATTATAAAAAATGCTAAAAATTCGTAAAGAGGGGTTTTTTTGGCCAAAAAATCGACTGGCACAATCAGTTTTGTGATAAAATCATTATTTCGCCTTCAAATGGAGTCATGAAAATTTCGAAAATCCACTTTTCAAAACAAAAAATACTCATAACTCGACTAATAGGAAAGATAGAACGTTCTAGTCTTCACCAATCGATAGAGGGGACAATTTTACATCTTTTAGTGAATTTTGAGTCCATATTTCCAAGGATTATGGGAGTTAGAAAAAATCAATTTGTATCGCAAAATATTTCCATAGCTACCCCCTTTGTTCTAAATTTTCGACAAAAAAATTATAAAAAATGCTAAGAATTCGTAAAGAGAGGTTTCTTTGGCCTAAAAATCGACTGGCACAATCAGTTTTGTGATGAAATCATTATTTCGCCTTCAAATGGAGTCATGAAAATTTCGAAAATCCACTTTTCAAAACAAAAAATACTCATAACTCGACTAATAGGAAAGATAGAACGTTCTAGTCTTCACCAATCGATAGAGGGGACAATTTTACATCTTTTAGTGAATTTTGAGTCCATATTTCCAAGGATTATGGGAGTTAGAAAAAATCAATTTGTATCGCAAAATATTTCCATAGCTACCCCCTTTGTTCTAAATTTTCGACAAAAAAATTTTAAAAAATGCTAAAAATTTGTAAAGAGGGGTTTTTTGGACCGGAAAATCGACTGGCACAATCAGTTTTGTGATAAAATCATTATTTCGCCTTCAAATAGAGTCATGAAATTTTCGAAAATCCACTTTTCAAAACAAAAAATACTCATAACTCGACAAATAGGAAAGATAGAACGTTCTAGTCTTGACCAATCGATAGAGGGGACAATTTTACATATTTTGGAAAAATTTTGAGTCCATATTTCCGAGGATTAAGGGAGTTAGAAAAAATCAATTTGTATCGCAAAATATTTCCATAGCTACCCCCTTTGTTCTGAATTTTCGACAAAAAAATTATAAAAAATGCTAAAAATTCGTAAAGAGGGGTGTTTTTGGCCAGAAAATCGACTGGCACAATCAGTTTTGTGATAAAATTATTATTTCGCCTTCAAATAGAGTCATGAAATTTTCGAAAATCCACTTTTCAAAACAAAAAATACTCATAACTCGACTAATAGGAAAGATAGAACGTTCTAGTCTTCACCAATCGATAGAGGGGACAATCTTACATATTTGAGTGAATTTTGAGTCCATATTTCCAAGGATTATGGGAGTTAGAAAATTGTATCGCAAAATATTTCCATAGCTACCCCTTTTGTTCTAAATTTTCGACAAAAAAATTATAAAAAATGCTAAAAATTCGTAAAGAGGGGTTTCTTTGGCCTAAAAATCGACTGGCACAATCAGTTTTGTGATAAAATCATTATTTCGCCTTCAAATGGAGTCATGAAAATTTCGAAAATCCACTTTTCAAAACAAAAAATACTCATAACTCGACTAATAGGAAAGATAGAACGTTCTAGTCTTCACCAATCGATAGAGGGGACAATTTTACATATTTCAGTGAATTTTGAGTCTATATTTCCAAAGATTATGGGAGTTAGAAAAAATCAATTTGTATCGCAAAATATTTCCATAGCTACCCCCTTTGTTCTGAATTTTCGACAAAAAAATTATAAAAAATGTTAAAAATTCGTAAAGAGGGGTGTTTTTGGCCGGAAAATCGACTGGCACAATCAGTTTTGTGATAAAATCATTATTTCGCCTTCAAATAGAGTCATGAAATTTTCGAAAATCCACTTTTCAAAACAAAAAATACTCATAACTCGACTAATAGGAAAGATAGAACGTTCTAGTCTTCACCAATCGATAGAGGGGACAATTTTACATATTTCAGTGAATTTTGAGTCTATATTTCCAAAGATTATGGGAGTTAGAAAAAATCAATTTGTATCGCAAAATATTTCCATAGCTACCCCCTTTGTTCTAAATTTTCGACAAAAAAATTATAAAAAATGCTAAAAATTCGTAAAGAGGGGTTTCTTTGGCCTAAAAATCGACTGGCACAATCAGTTTTGTGATAAAATCATTATTTCGCCTTCAAATGGAGTCATGAAAATTTCGAAAATCCACTTTTCAAAACAAAAAATACTCATAACTCGACTAATAGGAAAGATAGAACGTTCTAGTCTTCACCAATCGATAGAGAGGACAATTTTACATCTTTTGGTGAATTTTGAGTCCATATTTCCAAGGATTAAGGGAGTTAGAAAAAATCAATTTGTATCGCAAAATATTTCCATAGCTACCCCCTTTGTTCTAAATTTTCGACAAAAAAATTATAAAAAATGCTAAAAATTCGTAAAGAGGGGTTTCTTTGGCCTAAAAATCGACTGGCACAATCAGTTTTGTGATAAAATCATTATTTCGCCTTCAAATGGAGTCATGAAATTTTCGAAAATCCACTTTTCAAAACAAAAAATACTCATAACTCGACTAATAGGAAAGATAGAACGTTCTAGTCTTCACCAATCGATAGAGGGGACAATTTTACATATTTTAGTGAATTTTGAGTCCATATTTCCAAGGATTAAGGGAGTTAGAAAAAATCAATTTGTATCGCAAAATATTTCCCTTTGTTCTAAATTTTCGACAAAAAAATTATAAAAAATGCTAAAAATTCGTAAAGAGGGGTTTCTTTGGCCTAAAAATCGACTGGCACAATCAGTTTTGTGATAAAATCATTATTTCGCCTTCAAATGGAGTCATGAAATTTTCGAAAATCCACTTTTCAAAACAAAAAATACTCATAACTCGACTAATAGGAAAGATAGAACGTTCTAGTCTTCACCAATCGATAGAGGGGACAATTTTACATATTTAAGTGAATTTTGAGTCCATATTTCCAAGGATTGTGGGAGTTAGAAAATTGTATCTCAAAATATTTCCATAGCTACCCCATTTGTTCTAAATTTTCGACAAAAAAATTATAAAAAATGCTAAAAATTCGTAAAGAGGGGTTTCTTTGGCCTAAAAATCGACTGGCACAATCAGTTTTGTGATAAAATCATTATTTCGCCTTCAAATGGAGTCATGAAATTTTCGAAAATCCACTTTTCAAAACAAAAAATACTCATAACTCGACTAATAGGAAAGATAGAACGTTCTGGTCTTCACCAATCGATAGAGGGGACAATTTTACATATTTTAGTGAATTTTGAGTCCATACTCCCAAGGATTAAGGGAGTTAGAAAAAATCAATTTGTATCGCAAAATATTTCCATAGCTACCCCCTTTGTTCTAAATTTTCGACAAAAAAATTATAAAAAATGCTAAAAATTTGTAAAGAGGGGTTCTTTTGGCCAAAAAATTTAATGGCACCATCAGTTTTGTGATAAAATCATTATTTCGCCTTCAAATAGAGTCATGAAATTTTCGAAAATCCACTTTTCAAAACAAAAAATACTCATAACTCGACAAATAAGAGAGATAGAACGTTCTAGTCTTCACCAATCGATAGAGGGGACAATTTTACATATTTAAGTGAAATTTAAGTCCATATTTCCAAGGATTATGGGAGTTAGGAAATTGTATCGCAAAATATTTCCATAGCTACCCCCTTTGTTCTAAATTTTCGACAAAAAAATTATAAAAAATGCTAAGAATTCGTAAAGAGGGGTTTTTTTGGCCAAAAAATTGACTGGCACAATCAGTTTTGTGATAAAATCATTATTTCGCCTTCAAATAGAGTCATGAAATTTTCGAAAATCCACTTTTCAAAACAAAAAATACTCATAACTCGACTAATAGGAAAGATAGAACGTTCTAGTCTTGACCAATCGATAGAGGGGACAATTTTAAATGTTTTAGTGAATTTCGAGTCCATATTTCCAAGGATTATGGGAGTTAGAAAAAATCAATTTGTATCGCAAAATATTTCCATAGCTACCCCCTTTGTTCTAAATTTTCGACAAAAAAATTATAAAAAATGCTGAAAATTCGTAAAGAGGGGTTTCTTCGGCCAAAAAATCGACTGGCACAATCAGTTTTGTGATAAAATCATTATTTCGCCTTCAAATGGAGTCATGAAATTTTCGAAAATCCACTTTTCAAAACAAAAAATACTCATAACTCGACTAATAGGAAAGATAGAACGTTCTAGTCTTCACCAATAGATAGAGGGGACAATTTTACATCTTTTGGTGAATTTTGATTCCATCTTTCTAAGGATTAAGGGAGTTAGAAAAAATTAATTTGTATCGCAAAATATTTCCCTTTGTTCTAAATTTTCGACAAAAAAATTATAAAAAATGCTAAAAATTCGTGAAGAGGGGTTTCTTTGGCCAAAAAATTGACTGGCACAATCAGTTTTGTGATAAAATCATTATTTCGCCTTCAAATAGAGTCATGAAATTTTCGAAAATCCACTTTTCAAAACAAAAAATACTCATAACTCGACAAATAAGAAAGATAGAACGTTCTAGTCTTCACCAATCGATAGAGGGGACAATTTTACATATTTAAGTGAAATTAAGGTCCATATTTCCAAGGATTATGGGAGTTAGGAAATTGTATCGCAAAATATTTCCATAGCTACCCCCTTTGTTCTAAATTTTCGACAAAAAAATTATAAAAAATGCTAAAAATTCGTAAAGAGGGGTTCTTTTGGCCAAAAAATTTAATGGCACCATCAGTTTTGTGATAAAATCATTATTTCGCCTTCAAATAGAGTCATGAAATTTTCGAAAATCCACTTTTCAAAACAAAAAATACTCATAACTCGACAAATAAGAAAGATAGAACGTTCTAGTCTTCACCAATCGATAGAGGGGACAATTTTACGTATTTGAGTGAAATTTAAGTCCATATTTCCAAGGATTATGGGAGTTAGGAAATTGTATCGCAAAATATTTCCATAGCTAACTAAATTTTCGACAAAAAAATTATAAAAAATGCTAAAAATTCGTAAAGAGGGGTTTTTTGGCCAAAAAATTGACTGGCACAATCAGTTTTGTGATAAAATCATTATTTCGCCTTCAAATAGAGTCATGAAATTTCCGAAAATCCACTTTTCAAAACAAAAAATACTCATAACTCGACAAATAGGAAAGATAGACCGTTCTAGTCTTCACCAATCGATAGAGGGGACAATTTTACATATTTAAGTGGAATTTAAGTCCATATTTCAAGGATTATGGGAGTTAGGAAATTGTATCGCAAAATATTTCCATAGCTACCCCCTTTGTTCTAAATTTTCGACAACACACACACACACACACGTGCGCGTGAGTAAGCCCGTCCCGCAACGCATCTACCCCCGGGTTTTTTAGGCCCACGGGTCGATGCGAAGCAGAACCTTCCACCACCCCCTGTCTCTTCCGACAGGACCTCACTCGTGCTATCGCGATCGCGTATCCCTTTCCCCCCTTTCTACTGTGGGGGGCGCCAGGGATGTCTCCTCTTGTTAAGGGGTAGCTCTGGTGGCTGTGTTCCCTTGTCCTCTTGATGTCGTTGTGTCGGTTCGATTTGTGTGTGTGTGCTTTCGCTGCCTCGTGCCAAGATCCGTCCCACCCGCCCTGGTGAAACAGGCCTTAGCCCGAGTGGTCCTTCGCCTTCTTTAGAGCTGACCCCTCGGGAATCCCCGCGCTTCTTTTTATCGGAAGAGCGGGGCCTCCGTTGGGGGGTTCCTCTTCGCCGTGTTCTTTCTTGTCCACCCCGGTGTTTTTGTGTTTTTTTTTTTTTGGTTTTTTTTTGGTTTTTGGGTTTTTTAAGTTTTTTTGGTGCTTATGTGGCTAAGCGGTGCTTGCCTTGTTACAGACTCGCCCCGCTCATCCACACTCGCGGTTTTTTTTTTTTTTTTTTTTTTTTTTTTTGTTTTTTTTTGGTATGCCAGCGAGTGCGCATGCGCCCGCCTTGACGTGCGCACACGCACCCACGTGCATGGTTTTTGTGTTTTTTTTTTTGTATGTTTTTTTTTGGTGGGGTTTTTCTGGTGGTTTGCCTCCTATGGGTGGTCCTCTAATTGTTTCCTAGGTCTTTTGTGCAGCCTATAGTCTTCTCTTGTATAACTCGTCAGGTCTCTCAGCTCTGTGTTCGGATGAGATCTAAGCTCTTCAAATAGCTTTTTGGCTCTTGCGTCCATTATCTCTAGTACCTTCTGCGGTTTTAGGTCGTTGTAAATGTCCTCGTTTCTCACATACCAGGGAGCGTCCAGAGCCTGCCTGATCGAGATATTTTGTTGTGCCTGTAGTTTTTTCCTGTTTGTTTCACTGGTGTATCCCCATGCAACTGATGCGTATGTTAAAATTGGTATAATTATACTTCTTATGAATCGTAGTTTTGTCTTCAAGTCCAATTTGCTTCTTCTGCCGAGTAGTCCGTTTAGCCTCGCCCTTGCCTGTTTAGTTTTAGCTACCACTGAGTTCACGTGTTCGTTGAATGTTAGTCCCTTGTCTAGTATCACTCCTAGATACTTTGCTTTGTCCGTCCAAGGGACTTCTTCTCCGTCTATTTCTATGTTTTCTTCAGGTCTGTGTCTTTTTTTCTTGAAAAACACAGCCTGGGATTTTTCTCCGTTGATTTGGATTTTCCACGTGGTGCACCATTCTTCTATAGCTTTTGTCGCTGTTTGTAGTCTCCTAGTGATGTTCTTAGGTTTTCTGCATCTTGTCGCTATAGCTGTGTCGTCAGCGTACATTGCCATCATGGTGTTCTCTGTTTTTGGTATGTCCGCCGTGTATATAGTGTAAAGCAATGGTGAAAGTATCGCTCCTTGCGGTACTCCGGCTTCCATGTGTCCTTCTTCAGATTTTGCTTGCGCTACTTTCACGTGGAATTTCCTCTCTTTGAGGTAGCTGTAAAGGAGTCTTAAAATAGGTTTGGTATATCCCTGTTCATTCATTTTATATATCAATCCTTCGTGCCAGACTCTATCGAAGGCCTTACTGATATCTAAGAATATTGCTCCTGTGGATTCTTTCTGATTGAAACCCTGAGTGGTGTATTCTACCAATCTCAGGATTTGTTGTTCGGTACTGTGTTCTTCTCTGAATCCGAACTGCTCCTCTGGTAGTATGTTTAGTTCTCTTGTTTGAGTTTTCAGAATCCTTAGAATTACTCTTTCGGCAATTTTGCTCATTGACGGTAATAAGCTTATCGGGCGGTAATTTTGAGGAAAAGTCGGACATTTACCCATTTTCTTGATCATGACTACCTCGGCTTTTTTCCATCTGGTTGGGAAATATCTCATCCTTAGCATCGCGTTGATTATGCAGTTTAGATGCATTAATCCCTTTACCGGCATATTTTTCAGAGCCCTGTTTGATATCCCGTCTATTCCTGGTGCCTTTCTTGCTGACATAAATCGCATTATTTCCTTTAGTTCTTCCGGGGTCGAGAATCCGAGTATTTCTGGGTTTTCTTCTTCCTCTTCTATGAGTTCTTCTACTTCCTCTTCTACCCTGTCCGAAAAGTCCATATCCTCGTCAGGGTGTTCGTTTAGCATGAATTGCAATTCCAAGGTATTTTTAAGTGCTTCTGCTTTTTCCTCTTCTTCGTATGCCATTCCATTTGCTCCGTGCAAAGGTGGCATTTGTTTGTTCGGTTCTCTTAGCAGTTTCGCGATTTTCCAGAGGCCTGGTTTTTGCGGATCCAGTTCGTTTATTTTTCTATTCCATGTGTCACTGTTGTGTTTTCTTAGTTTTTCTTCTAGTTCTATTTTGAGTGTTCTTGCTCTGTTTTTATCCTCTTGGTCCTGTGTTCTTCGGGCGGTCCTTAGGGCTCTGTTTTTCTCTCTTATTAGATTTTTCAGATCGTCGCTCAGGTATTGAAATTTTCCGTATTTTTCCGATACGGTTGTCGTGGTACTTCTTTCTATCGCTTCTGATAGTGCTTCTTCGAAGGAACGGACTCTTTCTTCCATTTCTTCTTTGTTTCTTATTTCTTCTATCGGACCCAGCAGTTGGCCCGCTATTCTCCTGAACTTCGTCCAATCAGTTCTCTTTACTTGTCTTCTTTCTTGTCTTGAACCGTCCCCGACGGTGAGAACTATTGGCACGTGGGCGTCTCCTCCGTCGGCGGTCCAAATGTCCCAGGGCACCTCGATGTCTCTCAACATCGCGATGTCTAGGACACTCGGTTGTCCGCCTGCTGGAGGGTAGTGTGTTGGTCTGTGGGGTCCTATTACTTGGAGAGCGGGATGTCGTTCCGTTATCCTCTCCAAGTTTCTTCCTTGTCCGTTCCTCGCTGTACAGTACCACGTGGGGGACTTGGCATTTAGGTCTCCTATTATGATGCCTTGTTTACCATCTGGGAGCACTGCTAACACGTCATCTTCGTGTATCACAGTGTTTGGCCTAACGTATACCGATGCGATTCTCACGTCTCCAAAATTTGTCTTGACTATGATCCTTGTGGCTTCCATGGTGGTGAGCCCGTCCGGCGTGTTCTCCTGGTGTTGGCGCAGCTCCTTTTTGACAAGGATCGCTGTGCCGCCGGAGTTTCCGTTGATGTCGTTTCTGTATACGTTATAGCCTGGCCAGGTGAGCCTGTAATCATCTCCTGGCAGTTTTGTTTCCTGTAGCGAGAAAATGTCAAAATCTTCCCTCTCCAGGATTTCTCCCATGGCATTTATGTTAGTTCGTAGTCCTCCGGTGTTCCATGAGCCGATCTTTATTTTGCTCGGTAGGGCTTGTATGTCCATTTACTTGAATTGGAATTTTTGCATGAATTCCTGGATGAGTTTAAAGCCATCCATAAATTCCTTGAATTGTGACATCGTCACAAATTCTTTTTGTTGGTTTTCCTGTTCCGTCGTCGGGTTTTTTTGTGTGGCTTGCGCGTAGCTTTTGTTTTGTGTGTTTGTCTCCTTCCTTTTTTGTTCCTTGTTGGCTGCTGTTTTTGCAGGGTTTCTGGGGCATCCTCTGTAGTTTGCGGGGTGTTCTCCTCCGCAGTTTTGACATGTCGCTGCCTCTTCTTTTCCCCGAGGACATTCTGCGGCTCTATGTGCTCCTGCACATCTTACACAGTGTATCTCCATGTTACATGTGCTTTGGCCGTGGTGGAATCCCTGGCACCTGTAACACTGTACAGGCCCATTGTTCCTTTTTTGTTCTACCACATTTATCCTTGTGTGGCAGAGGCTTCTTAGATTTTTGTATTTGACCTCCTCTTTGGGGTCGATAGCTATCATAAAGATAGGTAGTGGTCTTCTGTCGGCGCTTCTTGACGTTAGTTGCCAAACCCTTATTGGGTTTAGGCCTTCTGCTTTTAAGTCCTCTTCGATGTCCTCGGGGTCCGTGTTTTCTGCTAGTCCTTTTATTACTAGTTTCCTCTCTTTGTCTTCATTGAGTGCGTATGTGTACCACTCAATGCCGTTAAATTCCTTCATGTATGCAGTCATTCTCCTGTAATCGTCAGGAGTAGCTGCCTGGATTTTCGCTGTGTACTTTGTGACTCTACACTGTACATTTATGTTCCTGTCGTTGACTCCCTTGCGTAGATTATTCCACGCCAACACCGATTTTAAGATGATTGGCGGGGGTCTTTTTACCGTTGGTGGCTTTTTGTTTTGTTCCTTTTCGCTTTGCATCATGTCCGTTATTTCTTTTTGTATTTTTTGAATGTCCTGGGGTTTTTCCGTTGTTTCCTTCGCTCTCTGTCGGCGTTGGTTCTTTTTTTGTCGGTGCGATTTCGTAATTTGAAATACCCCGCCTGCTTCATCTTCGCTGCTGCTCTCTTTACTGCTGGCTTCTTTTTCAGACACATAATCCGTTATGTCTGCCGCCATTTCTTCGCCGCTTACTTCATCGAATCTATCTGTTTCGGTTTCTAGTTTCCTTTTTTTGGAAACTTCCCTAACCGTTTTAGGATCCCTGTCTCTGGGGCTCCTGCTCCTGTCACTCTCTTTTCTCGAGGCGGCCTCTATTCTCGCGGTGACCAATTCTTCTTGTATTGATGCGAGTATAACGTTGGTTTTGTTTGACGTCGCTTGTAAATCCCCTAATTGGGCTCTAAGCTTGGCTACTTCCTCCTGTAGCTTCGCATTTTGCTTTCTCAGCTCTTCGTTTTCTTCCGCTAGTTTGTTGTTTCGTTTTCTCTCTTTCGAGACCCCCCTCTCGTGGGGTTTCTCGGCGCTTTTGGAGCCCGATGGCTCCATCCTCTCCCTAAATACACTGGCACCAAATATTTAAAATACCACCTACCTTGTAAGTTCTAGTAGATCTTCCTTGGTTAATCCTGTACACACTACACTTTCACTAACACTTTCCCGCACTCGAGTTGGTAATGTTTTGAAAAAAACATATACCTTCTCTCGTATCGTTTGCCGTTCACGCTTACGCTACTCGAACACTTTCCGTCACTCCCGTCACACCGTCTCGCACTTTCCGTTTCCGAACTTTCGTTCCGAACACCCGTCGTATCGAAAAATCAGAGAGCTTGGTAAAACACGTCTACCTCACTCAACTGCTCGCCCAACTTTCATTTTCGACAAAAAAATTATAAAAAATGCTAAAAATTCGTAAAGAGGGGTTTTTTTGGCCAAAAAATTGACTGGCACAATCAGTTTTGTGATAAAATCATTATTTCGCCTTCAAATAGAGTCATGAAATTTTCGAAAATCCACTTTTCAAAACAAAAAATACTCATAACTCGACAAATAGGAAAGATAGAACGTTCTAGTCTTCACCAATCGATAGAGGGGACAATTTTACATATTTAAGTGAAATTTAAGTCCATATTTCCAAGGATTATGGGAGTTAGAAAAAATCAATTTGTATCGCAAAATATTTCCATAGCTACCCCCTTTGTTCTAAATTTTCGACAAAAAAATTATAAAAAATGCTAAAAATTCGTAAAGAGGGGTTTCTTTGGCCTAAAAATCGACTGGCACAATCAGTTTTGTGATAAAATCATTATTTCGCCTTCAAATGGAGTCATGAAATTTTCGAAAATCCACTTTTCAAAACAAAAAATACTCATAACTCGACTAATAGGAAAGATAGAACGTTCTGGTCTTCACCAATCGATAGAGGGGACAATTTTACATATTTTAGTGAATTTTGAGTCCATACTCCCAAGGATTAAGGGAGTTAGAAAAAATCAATTTGTATCGCAAAATATTTCCATAGCTACCCCCTTTGTTCTAAATTTTCGACAAAAAAATTATAAAAAATGCTAAAAATTCGTAAAGAGGGGATTCTTTGGCCAAAAAATCGACTGGCACAATCAGTTTTGTGATAAAATCATTATTTCGCCTTCAAATGGAGTCATGAAATTTTCGAAAATCCACTTTTCAAAACAAAAAATACTCATAACTCGACTAATAGGAAAGATAGAACGTTCTAGTCTTGTCCAATCGATAGAGGGGACAATTTTACATATGTTAGTGAATTTTGAGTCCATACTCCCAAGGATTAAGGGAGTTAGAAAAAATCAATTTGTATCGCAAAATATTTCCATAGCTACCCCCTTTGTTCTAAATTCTCGACAAAAAAATTATAAAAAATGCTAAGAATTCGTAAAGAGGGGTTTCTTTGGCCAAAAAATTGACTGGCACAATCAGTTTTGTGATAAAATCATTATTTCGCCTTCAAATAGAGTCATGAAATTTTCGAAAATCCACTTTTCAAAACAAAAAATACTCATAACTCGACTAATAGGAAAGATAGAACGTTCTAGTCTTGACCAATCGATAGAGGGGACAATTTTACATATTTGAGTGAATTTTGAGTCGATATTGCCAAGGAATAAGGGAGTTAGAAAAAATCAATTTGTATCGCAAAATATTTCCATAGCTACCCCCTTTGTTCTAAATTTTCGACAAAAAAATTATAAAAAATGCTAAAAATTTGTAAAGAGGGGTTCTTTTGGCCAAAAAATTTAATGGCACCATCAGTTTTGTGATAAAATCATTATTTCGCCTTCAAATAGAGTCATGAAATTTTCGAAAATCCACTTTTCAAAACAAAAAATACTCATAACTCGACTAATAGGAAAGATAGAACGTTCTAGTCTTGACCAATCGATAGAGGGGACAATTTTACATATTTTAGTGAATTTTGAGTCCATATTTCCAAGGATTATGGGAGTTAGAAAAAATCAATTTGTATCGCAAAATGTTTCCATAGCTACCCCCTTTGTTCTAAATTTTCGACAAAAAAATTATAAGAAATGCTAAAAATTCGTGAAGAGGGGTTTTTTTGGCCAAAAAATCGACTGGCACAATCAGTTTTATGATAAAATCATTATTTCGCCTTCAAATAGAGTCATGAAATTTTCGAAAATCCACTTTTCAAAACAAAAAATACTCATAACTCGACAAATAGGAAAGATAGAACGTTCTAGTCTTGACCAATCCATAGAGGGGACAATTTTACATCTTTTGGTGGATTTTGAGTCCATATTTCCAAGGATTAAGGGAGTTAGAAAAAATCAATTTGTATCGCAAAATATTTCCCTTTGTTCTAAATTTTCGACAAAAAAATTATAAAAAATGCTAAAAATTGGTAGAGAGGGGTTTTTTTGCCCAAAAAATCGACTGGCACAATCAGTTTTGTGATAAAATCATTATTTCGCCTTCAAATAGAGTCATGAAATTTTCGAAAATCCACTTTTCAAAACAAAATATACTCATAACTCGACAAATAGGAAAGATAGAACGTTCTAGTCTTGACCAATCGATAGAGGGGACAATTTTACATATTTTAGTGAATTTTGAGTCCATATTTCCAAGGATTATGGGAGTTAGAAAAAATCAATTTGTATCGCAAAATATTTCCATAGCTACCCCCTTTGTTCTAAATTTTCTACAAAAAAATTATAAAAAATGCTAAAAATTCCTAAAGAGGGGTTTCTTTGGCCTAAAAATCGACTGGCACAATCAGTTTTGTGATAAAATCATTATTTCGCCTTCAAATGGAGTCATGAAAATTTCGAAAATCCACTTTTCAAAACAAAAAATACTCATAACTCGACAAATAGGAAAGATAGAACGTTCTAGTCTTGACCAATCGATAGAGGGGGCAATTTTACATATTTTAGTAAATTTTGAGTCCATATTTCCAAGGATTATGGGAGTTAGAAAAAATCAATTTGTATCGCAAAATATTTCCATAGCTACCCTCTTTGTTCTAAATTTTCGACAAAAAAATTATAAAAAATGCTAAAAATTCCTAAAGAGGGGTTTCTTTGGCCTAAAAATCGACTGGCACAATCAGTTTTGTGATAAAATCATTATTTCGCCTTCAAATGGACTCATGAAAATTTCGGAAATCCACTTTTCAAAACAAAAAATTCTCATAACTCGACTAATAGGAAAGATAGAACGTTCTAGTTTTCACCAATCGATAGAGGGGACAATTTTACATATTTTAGTGAATTTTGAGTCCATATTTCCGAGGATTATGGGAGTTAGAAAAAATCAATTTGTATCGCAAAATATTTCCATAGCTACCCCCTTTGTTCTAAATTTTCGACAAAAAAATTATAAAAAATGCTAAAAATTCGTGAAGAGGGGTTTCTTTGGCCAAAAAATCGACTGGCACAATCAGTTTTGTGATAAAATCATTATTTCGCCTTCAAATGGAGTCATGAAATTTTCGAAAATCCACTTTTCAAAACAAAAAATACTCATAACTCGACTAATAGGAAAGATAGAACGTTCTAGTCTTGACCAATCGATAGAGGGGACAATTTTACATATTTTAGTGAATTTTGAGTCCATATTTCCAAGGATTATGGGAGTTAGAAAAAATCAATTTGTATCGCAAAATGTTTCCACAAAAAAATCATAAAAAATGCTAAAAATCCGTAAAGAGGGGTTTTTTGGCCAAAAAATGGACTGGCACAATCAGTTTTGTGATAAAATCATTATTTCGCCTTCAAATGGACTCATGAAAATTTCGGAAATCCACTTTTCAAAACAAAAAATTCTCATAACTCGACTAATAGGAAAGATAGAACGTTCTAGTTTTCACCAATCGATAGAGGGGACAATTTTACATATTTTAGTGAATTTTGAGTCCATATTTCCGAGGATTATGGGAGTTAGAAAAAATCAATTTGTATCGCAAAATATTTCCATAGCTACCCCCTTTGTTCTAAATTTTCGACAAAAAAATTATAAAAAATGCTAAAAATTCGTGAAGAGGGGTTTCTTTGGCCAAAAAATCGACTGGCACAATCAGTTTTGTGATAAAATCATTATTTCGCCTTCAAATGGAGTCATGAAATTTTCGAAAATCCACTTTTCAAAACAAAAAATACTCATAACTCGACTAATAGGAAAGATAGAACGTTCTAGTCTTGACCAATCGATAGAGGGGACAATTTTACATATTTTAGTGAATTTTGAGTCCATATTTCCAAGGATTATGGAGTGAAAAAATCAATTTGTATCGCAAAATGTTTCCATAGCTACCCCCTTTGTTCTGAATTTTCGACAAAAAAATCATAAAAAATGCTAAAAATCCGTAAAGAGGGGTTTTTTGGCCAAAAAATGGACTGGCACAATCAGTTTTGTGATAAAATCATTATTTCGCCTTCAAATGGAGTCATGAAAATTTCGAAAATCCACTTTTCAAAACAAAAAATACTCATAACTCGACTAATAGGAAAGATAGAACGTTCCAGTCTTCACCAATCGATAGAGGGGGCAATTTTACATATTTTAGTGAATTTTGAGTCCATATTTCCAAGGATTATGGGAGTTAGAAAATTGTATCGCAAAATATTTCCATAGCTACCCCCTTTGTTCTAAATTTTCGACAAAAAATTTATAAAAAATGCTAAAAATTCGTAAAGAGGGGTTTCTTTGGCCTAAAAATCGACTGGCACAATCAGTTTTGTCATAAAATCATTATTTCGCCTTCAAATGGACTCATGAAAATTTCGAAAATCCACTTTTCAAAACAAAAAATTCTCATAACTCGACTAATAGGAAAGATAGAACGTTCTAGTTTTCACCAATCGATAGAGGGGACAATTTTACATATTTTAGTGAATTTTGAGTCCATATTTCCGAGGATTATGGGAGTTAGAAAAAATCAATTTGTATCGCAAAATGTTTCCATAGCTACCCCCTTTGTTCTAAATTTTCGACAAAAAAATTATAAAAAATGCTAAAAATTCGTGAAGAGGGGTTTCTTTGGCCAAAAAATCGACTGGCACAATCAGTTTTGTGATAAAATCATTATTTCGCCTTCAAATGGAGTCATGAAATTTTCGAAAATCCACTTTTCAAAACAAAAAATACTCATAACTCGACTAATAGGAAAGATAGAACGTTCTAGTCTTGACCAATCGATAGAGGGGACAATTTTACATATTTTAGTGAATTTTGAGTCCATATTTCCAAGGATTATGGGAGTTAGAAAAAATCAATTTGTATCGCAAAATGTTTCCATAGCTACCCCCTTTGTTCTAAATTTTCGACAAAAAAATTATAAAAAATGCTAAAAATTCGTGAAGAGGGGTTTCTTTGGCCAAAAAATCGACTGGCACAATCAGTTTTGTGATAAAATCATCATTTCGCCTTCAAATGGAGTCATGAAATTTTCGAAAATCCACTTTTCAAAACAAAAAATACTCATAACTCGACTAATAGGAAAGATAGAACGTTCTAGTCTTGACCAATCGATAGAGGGGACAATTTTACATATTTTAGTGAATTTTGAGTCCATATTTCCAAGGATTATGGGAGTTAGAAAAAATCAATTTGTATCGCAAAATATTTCCCTTTGTTCTAAATTTTCGACAAAAAAATTATAAAAAATGCTAAAAATTCGTAAAGAGGGGATTTTTTGGCCAAAAAATTGACTGGCACAATCAGTTTTGTGATAAAATCATTATTTCGCCTTCAAATGGAGTCATGAAAATTTCGAAAATCCACTTTTCAAAACAAAAAATACTCATAACTCGACTAATAGGGAAGATAGAACGTTCTAGTCTTGACCAATCGATAGAGGGGGCAATTTTACATATTTTAGTGAATTTTGAGTCCATATTTCCAAGGATTAAGGGAGTTAGAAAAAATCAATTTGTATCGCAAAATATTTCCCTTTGTTCTAAATTTTCGACAAAAAAATTATAAAAAATGCTAAAAATTCGCAAAGAGGGGTTTTTTTGGCCAAAAAATCGACTGGCACAATCAGTTTTGTGATAAAATCATCATTTCGCCTTCAAATAGAGTCATGAAATTTTCGAAAATCCACTTTTCAAAACAAAAAATACTCATAACTCGACTAATAGGAAAGATAGAACGTTCTACTCTTGACCAATCGATAGAGGGGGCAATTTTACATATTTTAGTGAATTTTGAGTCCATATTTCCAAGGATTATGGGAGTTAGAAAAAATCAATTTGTATCGCAAAATATTTCCCTTTGTTCTAAATTTTCGACAAAAAAATTATAAAAAATGCTAAAATTTCGTGAAGAGGGGTTTCTTTGGCCAAAAAATCGACTGGCACAATCAGTTTTGTGATAAAATCATTATTTCGCCTTCAAATGGAGTCATGAAATTTTCGAAAATCCACTTTTCAAAACAAAAAATACTCATAACTCGACTAATAGGAAAGATAGAACGTTCTAGTCTTGACCAATCGATAGAGGGGACAATTTTACATATTTTAGTGAATTTTGAGTCCATATTTCCGAGGATTATGGGAGTTAGAAAAAATCAATTTGTATCGCAAAATATTTCCATAGCTACCCCCTTTGTTCTAAATTTTCGACAAAAAAATTATAAAAAATGCTAAAAATTCGTGAAGAGGGGTTTCTTTGGCCAAAAAATCGACTGGCACAATCAGTTTTGTGATAAAATCATTATTTCGCCTTCAAATGGAGTCATGAAATTTTCGAAAATCCACTTTTCAAAACAAAAAATACTCATAACTCGACTAATAGGAAAGATAGAACGTTCTAGTCTTGACCAATCGATAGAGGGGACAATTTTACATATTTTAGTGAATTTTGAGTCCATATTTCCAAGGATTATGGAGTGAAAAAATCAATTTGTATCGCAAAATGTTTCCATAGCTACCCCCTTTGTTCTGAATTTTCGACAAAAAAATCATAAAAAATGCTAAAAATCCGTAAAGAGGGGTTTTTTGGCCAAAAAATGGACTGGCACAATCAGTTTTGTGATAAAATCATTATTTCGCCTTCAAATGGAGTCATGAAAATTTCGAAAATCCACTTTTCAAAACAAAAAATACTCATAACTCGACTAATAGGAAAGATAGAACGTTCCAGTCTTCACCAATCGATAGAGGGGGCAATTTTACATATTTTAGTGAATTTTGAGTCCATATTTCCAAGGATTATGGGAGTTAGAAAATTGTATCGCAAAATATTTCCATAGCTACCCCCTTTGTTCTAAATTTTCGACAAAAAATTTATAAAAAATGCTAAAAATTCGTAAAGAGGGGTTTCTTTGGCCTAAAAATCGACTGGCACAATCAGTTTTGTCATAAAATCATTATTTCGCCTTCAAATGGACTCATGAAAATTTCGAAAATCCACTTTTCAAAACAAAAAATTCTCATAACTCGACTAATAGGAAAGATAGAACGTTCTAGTTTTCACCAATCGATAGAGGGGACAATTTTACATATTTTAGTGAATTTTGAGTCCATATTTCCGAGGATTATGGGAGTTAGAAAAAATCAATTTGTATCGCAAAATGTTTCCATAGCTACCCCCTTTGTTCTAAATTTTCGACAAAAAAATTATAAAAAATGCTAAAAATTCGTGAAGAGGGGTTTCTTTGGCCAAAAAATCGACTGGCACAATCAGTTTTGTGATAAAATCATTATTTCGCCTTCAAATGGAGTCATGAAATTTTCGAAAATCCACTTTTCAAAACAAAAAATACTCATAACTCGACTAATAGGAAAGATAGAACGTTCTAGTCTTGACCAATCGATAGAGGGGACAATTTTACATATTTTAGTGAATTTTGAGTCCATATTTCCAAGGATTATGGGAGTTAGAAAAAATCAATTTGTATCGCAAAATGTTTCCATAGCTACCCCCTTTGTTCTAAATTTTCGACAAAAAAATTATAAAAAATGCTAAAAATTCGTGAAGAGGGGTTTCTTTGGCCAAAAAATCGACTGGCACAATCAGTTTTGTGTTAAAATCATCATTTCGCCTTCAAATGGAGTCATGAAATTTTCGAAAATCCACTTTTCAAAACAAAAAATACTCATAACTCGACTAATAGGAAAGATAGAACGTTCTAGTCTTGACCAATCGATAGAGGGGACAATTTTACATATTTTAGTGAATTTTGAGTCCATATTTCCAAGGATTATGGGAGTTAGAAAAAATCAATTTGTATCGCAAAATATTTCCCTTTGTTCTAAATTTTCGACAAAAAAATTATAAAAAATGCTAAAAATTCGTAAAGAGGGGATTTTTTGGCCAAAAAATTGACTGGCACAATCAGTTTTGTGATAAAATCATTATTTCGCCTTCAAATGGAGTCATGAAAATTTCGAAAATCCACTTTTCAAAACAAAAAATACTCATAACTCGACTAATAGGGAAGATAGAACGTTCTAGTCTTGACCAATCGATAGAGGGGGCAATTTTACATATTTTAGTGAATTTTGAGTCCATATTTCCAAGGATTAAGGGAGTTAGAAAAAATCAATTTGTATCGCAAAATATTTCCCTTTGTTCTAAATTTTCGACAAAAAAATTATAAAAAATGCTAAAAATTCGCAAAGAGGGGTTTTTTTGGCCAAAAAATCGACTGGCACAATCAGTTTTGTGATAAAATCATCATTTCGCCTTCAAATAGAGTCATGAAATTTTCGAAAATCCACTTTTCAAAACAAAAAATACTCATAACTCGACTAATAGGAAAGATAGAACGTTCTACTCTTGACCAATCGATAGAGGGGGCAATTTTACATATTTTAGTGAATTTTGAGTCCATATTTCCAAGGATTATGGGAGTTAGAAAAAATCAATTTGTATCGCAAAATATTTCCCTTTGTTCTAAATTTTCGACAAAAAAATTATAAAAAATGCTAAAATTTCGTGAAGAGGGGTTTCTTTGGCCAAAAAATCGACTGGCACAATCAGTTTTGTGATAAAATCATTATTTCGCCTTCAAATGGAGTCATGAAATTTTCGAAAATCCACTTTTCAAAACAAAAAATACTCATAACTCGACTAATAGGAAAGATAGAACGTTCTAGTCTTGACCAATCGATAGAGGGGACAATTTTACATATTTTAGTGAATTTTGAGTCCATATTTCCAAGGATTATGGGAGTTAGAAAAAATCAATTTGTATCGCAAAATGTTTCCATAGCTACCCCCTTTGTTCTGAATTTTCGACAAAAAAATCATAAAAAATGCTAAAAATCCGTAAAGAGGGGTTTTTTGGCCAAAAAATGGACTGGCACAATCAGTTTTGTGATAAAATCATCATTTCGCCTTCAAATGGAGTCATGAAAATTTCGAAAATCCACTTTTCAAAACAAAAAATTCTCATAACTCGACTAATAGGAAAGATAGAACGTTCTAGTTTTCACCAATCGATAGAGGGGACAATTTTACATATTTTAGTGAATTTTGAGTCCATATTTCCGAGGATTATGGGAGTTAGGAAAAATCAATTTGTATCGCAAAATATTTCCATAGCTACCCCCTTTGTTCTAAATTTTCGACAAAAAAATTATAAAAAATGCTAAAAATTCGTGTAGAGGGGTTTCTTTGGCCAAAAAATCGACTGGCACAATCAGTTTTGTGATAAAATCATTATTTCGCCTTCAAATGGAGTCATGAAATTTTCGAAAATCCACTTTTCAAAACAAAAAATACTCATAACTCGACTAATAGGAAAGATAGAACGTTCTAGTCTTGACCAATCGATAGAGGGGACAATTTTACATATTTTAGTGAATTTTGAGTCCATATTTCCAAGGATTATGGGAGTTAGAAAAAATCAATTTGTATCGCAAAATATTTCCCTTTGTTCTAAATTTTCGACAAAAAAATTATAAAAAATGCTAAAAATTCGTAAAGAGGGGATTTTTTGGCCAAAAAATTGACTGGCACAATCAGTTTTGTGATAAAATCATTATTTCGCCTTCAAATGGAGTCATGAAAATTTCGAAAATCCACTTTTCAAAACAAAAAATACTCATAACTCGACTAATAGGGAAGATAGAACGTTCTAGTCTTGACCAATCGATAGAGGGGGCAATTTTACATATTTTAGTGAATTTTGAGTCCATATTTCCAAGGATTAAGGGAGTTAGAAAAAATCAATTTGTATCGCAAAATATTTCCCTTTGTTCTAAATTTTCGACAAAAAAATTATAAAAAATGCTAAAAATTCGCAAAGAGGGGTTTTTTTGGCCAAAAAATCGACTGGCACAATCAGTTTTGTGATAAAATCATTATTTCGCCTTCAAATGGAGTCATGAAATTTTCGAAAATCCACTTTTCAAAACAAAAAATACTCATAACTCGACTAATAGGAAAGATAGAACGTTCTAGTCTTGACCAATCGATAGAGGGGACAATTTTACATATTTTAGTGAATTTTGAGTCCATATTTCCAAGGATTATGGGAGTTAGAAAAAATCAATTTGTATCGCAAAATGTTTCCATAGCTACCCCCTTTGTTCTGAATTTTCGACAAAAAAATCATAAAAAATGCTAAAAATTCGTAAAGAGGGGTTTTTTTGGCCAAAAAATTGACTGGCACAATCAGTTTTGTGATAAAATCATTATTTCGCCTTCAAATGGAGTCATGAAAATTTCGAAAATCCACTTTTCAAAACAAAAAATACTCATAACTCGACAAATAGGAAAGATAGAACGTTCTAGTCTTGACCAATCGATAGAGGGGACAATTTTACATATTTTAGTGAATTTTGAGTCCATATTTCCAAGGATTAAGGGAGTTAGAAAAAATCAATTTGTATCGCAAAATATTTCCATAGCTACCCCCTTTGTTCTAAATTTTCGACAAAAAAATTATAAAAAATGCTAAAAATTCGTGAAGAGGGGTTTCTTTGGCCAAAAAATCGACTGGCACAATCAGTTTTGTGATAAAATCATTATTTCGCCTTCAAATGGAGTCATGAAATTTTCGAAAATCCACTTTTCAAAACAAAAAATACTCATAACTCGACTAATAGGAAAGATAGAACGTTCTAGTCTTGACCAATCGATAGAGGGGACAATTTTACATATTTTAGTGAATTTTGAGTCCATATTTCCAAGGATTATGGGAGTTAGAAAAAATCAATTTGTATCGCAAAATGTTTCCATAGCTACCCCCTTTGTTCTAAATTTTCGACAAAAAAATTATAAAAAATGCTAAAAATTCGTAAAGAGGGGTTTTTTTGGCCAAAAAATTGACTGGCACAATCAGTTTTGTGATAAAATCATTATTTCGCCTTCAAATGGAGTCATGAAAATTTCGAAAATCCACTTTTCAAAACAAAAAATACTCATAACTCGACTAATAGGAAAGATAGAACGTTCTAGTCTTGACCAGTCGATAGAGGGGACAATTTTACATATTTTAGTGAATTTTGAGTCTATATTTCCAAGGATTATGGGAGTTAGAAAAAATCAATTTGTATCGCAAAATACTTCCATAGCTACCCCCTTTGTTCTAAATTTTCGACAAAAAAATTATAAAAAATGCTAAAAATTCGTAAAGAGGGGTTTTTTTGGCCAAAAAATCGACTGGCACAATCAGTTTTGTGATAAAATCATTATTTCGCCTCCAAATGGAGTCATGAAATTTTCGAAAATCCACTTTTCAAAACAAAAAATACTCATAACTCGACTAATAGGAAAGATAGAATGTTCTAGTCTTCACCAATCGATAGAGGGGACTATATTACATCTTTAAGTGAATTTTGAGTCCATATTTCCAAGGATTATGGGAGTTAGAAAATTGTATCGCAAAATGTTTCCATAGCTACCCCCTTTGTTCTAAATTTTCGACAAAAAAATTATAAAAAATGCTAAAAATTCGTAAAGAGGGGTTTTTTTGGCCAAAAAATTGACTGGCACAATCAGTTTTGTGATAAAATCATTATTTCGCCTTCAAATGGAGTCATGAAAATTTCGAAAATCCACTTTTCAAAACAAAAAATACTCATAACTCGACTAATAGGAAAGATAGAACGTTCTAGTCTTGACCAGTCGATAGAGGGGACAATTTTACATATTTTAGTGAATTTTGAGTCTATATTTCCAAGGATTATGGGAGTTAGAAAAAATCAATTTGTATCGCAAAATACTTCCATAGCTACCCCCTTTGTTCTAAATTTTCGACAAAAAAATTATAAAAAATGCTAAAAATTCGTAAAGAGGGGTTTTTTTGGCCAAAAAATCGACTGGCACAATCAGTTTTGTGATAAAATCATTATTTCGCCTCCAAATGGAGTCATGAAATTTTCGAAAATCCACTTTTCAAAACAAAAAATACTCATAACTCGACTAATAGGAAAGATAGAATGTTCTAGTCTTCACCAATCGATAGAGGGGACTATATTACATCTTTAAGTGAATTTTGAGTCCATATTTCCAAGGATTATGGGAGTTAGAAAATTGTATCGCAAAATATTTCCATAGCTACCCCCTTTGTTCTAAATTTTCGACAAAAAAATTATAAAAAATGCTAAAAATTCGTAAAGAGGGGTTTTTTTGGCCAAAAAATTGACTGGCACAATCAGTTTTGTGATAAAATCATTATTTCGCCTTCAAATGGAGTCATGAAAATTTCGAAAATCCACTTTTCAAAACAAAAAATACTCATAACTCGACTAATAGGAAAGATAGAACGTTCTAGTCTTGACCAGTCGATAGAGGGGACAATTTTACATATTTTAGTGAATTTTGAGTCTATATTTCCAAGGATTATGGGAGTTAGAAAAAATCAATTTGTATCGCAAAATACTTCCATAGCTACCCCCTTTGTTCTAAATTTTCGACAAAAAAATTATAAAAAATGCTAAAAATTCGTAAAGAGGGGTTTTTTTGGCCAAAAAATCGACTGGCACAATCAGTTTTGTGATAAAATCATTATTTCGCCTCCAAATGGAGTCATGAAAATTTCGAAAATCCACGTTTCAAAACAAAAAATACTCATAACTCGACTAATAGGAAAGATAGAACGTTCTAGTCTTGACCAATCGATAGAGGGGACAATTTTACATATTTGAGTGAATTTTGAGTCCATATTTCCAAGGATTATGGGAGTTAGAAAATTGTATCGCAAAATATTTCCATAGCTACCCCCTTTGTTCTAAATTTTCGACAAAAAAATCATAAAAAATGCTAAAAATTCGCAAAGAGGGGTTTCTTTGGCCTAAAAATCGACTGGCACAATCAGTTTTGTGATAAAATCATTATTTCGCCTTCAAATGGAGTCATGAAAATTTCGAAAATCCACTTTTCAAAACAAAAAATACTCATAACTCGACTAATAGGAAAGATAGAACGTTCTAGTCTTCACCAATCGATAGAGGGGACAATTTTACATATTTAAGTGAATTTTGAGTCCATGGTTCCGAGGATTATGGGAGTTAGAAAAAATCAATTTGTATCGCAAAATATTTCCATAGCTACCCCCTTTGTTCTAAATTTTCGACAAAAAAATTATAAAAAATGCTAAAAATTCGAAAAGGGGGGTTTTTTTGGCCGAAAAATTGACTGGCACAATCAGTTTTGTGATAAAATCATTATTTCGCCTTCAAATAGAGTCATGAAATTTTCGAAAATCCACTTTTCAAAACAAAAAATACTCATAACTCGACAAATAGGAAAGATAGAACGTTCTAGTCTTGACCAATCGATAGAGGGGACAATTTTACATATTTTAGTGAATTTTGAGTCCATATTTCCAAGGATTAAGGGAGTTAGAAAAAATCAATTTGTATCGCAAAATATTTCCATAGCTACCCCCTTTGTTCTAAATTTTCGACAAAAAAATTATAAAAAATGCTAAAAATTCGTGAAGAGGGGTTTCTTTGGCCAAAAAATCGACTGGCTCAATCAGTTTTGTGATAAAATCATTATTTCGCCTTCAAATGGAGTCATGAAATTTTCGAAAATCCACTTTTCAAAACAAAAAATACTCATAACTCGACTAATAGGAAAGATAGAACGTTCTAGTCTTGACCAATCGATAGAGGGGACAATTTTACATATTTTAGTGAATTTTGAGTCCATATTTCCAAGGATTATGGGAGTTAGAAAAAATCAATTTGTATCGCAAAATGTTTCCATAGCTACCCCCTTTGTTCTGAATTTTCGACAAAAAAATCATAAAAAATGCTAAAAATCCGTAAAGAGGGGTTTTTTTGGCCAAAAAATGGACTGGCACAATCAGTTTTGTGATAAAATCATCATTTCGCCTTCAAATGGAGTCATGAAAATTTCGAAAATCCACTTTTCAAAACAAAAAATTCTCATAACTCGACTAATAGGAAAGATAGAACGTTCTAGTTTTCACCAATCGATAGAGGGGACAATTTTACATATTTAAGTGAATTTTGAGTCCATATTTCCGAGGATTATGGGAGTTAGAAAAAATCAATTTGTATCGCAAAATATTTCCATAGCTACACCCTTTGTTCTAAATTTTCGACAAAAAAATTATAAAAAATGCTAAAAATTCGTGAAGAGGGGTTTCTTTGGCCAAAAAATCGACTGGCACAATCAGTTTTGTGATAAAATCATTATTTCGCCTTCAAATGGAGTCATGAAATTTTCGAAAATCCACTTTTCAAAACAAAAAATACTCATAACTCGACTAATAGGAAAGATAGAACGTTCTAGTCTTGACCAATCGATAGAGGGGACAATTTTACATATTTTAGTGAATTTTAAGTCCATATTTCCAAGGATTATGGGAGTTAGAAAAAATCAATTTGTATCGCAAAATATTTCCCTTTGTTCTAAATTTTCGACAAAAAAATCATAAAAAATGCTAAAAATCCGTAAAGAGGGGTTTTTTGGCCAAAAAATGGACTGGCACAATCAGTTTTGTGATAAAATCATCATTTCGCCTTCAAATGGAGTCATGAAAATTTCGAAAATCCACTTTTCAAAACAAAAAATTCTCATAACTCGACTAATAGGAAAGATAGAACGTTCTAGTTTTCACCAATCGATAGAGGGGACAATTTTACATATTTTAGTGAATTTTGAGTCCATATTTCCGAGGATTATGGGAGTTAGGAAAAATCAATTTGTATCGCAAAATATTTCCATAGCTACCCCCTTTGTTCTAAATTTTCGACAAAAAAATTATAAAAAATGCTAAAAATTCGTGAAGAGGGGTTTCTTTGGCCAAAAAATCGACTGGCACAATCAGTTTTGTGATAAAATCATTATTTCGCCTTCAAATGGAGTCATGAAATTTTCGAAAATCCACTTTTCAAAACAAAAAATACTCATAACTCGACTAATAGGAAAGATAGAACGTTCTAGTCTTGACCAATCGATAGAGGGGACAATTTTACATATTTTAGTGAATTTTGAGTCCATATTTCCAAGGATTATGGGAGTTAGAAAAAATCAATTTGTATCGCAAAATATTTCCCTTTGTTCTAAATTTTCGACAAAAAAATTATAAAAAATGCTAAAAATTCGTAAAGAGGGGATTTTTTGGCCAAAAAATTGACTGGCACAATCAGTTTTGTGATAAAATCATTATTTCGCCTTCAAATGGAGTCATGAAAATTTCGAAAATCCACTTTTCAAAACAAAAAATACTCATAACTCGACTAATAGGGAAGATAGAACGTTCTAGTCTTGACCAATCGATAGAGGGGGCAATTTTACATATTTTAGTGAATTTTGAGTCCATATTTCCAAGGATTAAGGGAGTTAGAAAAAATCAATTTGTATCGCAAAATATTTCCCTTTGTTCTAAATTTTCGACAAAAATATTATAAAAAATGCTAAAAATTCGCAAAGAGGGGTTTTTTTTGGCCAAAAAATCGACTGGCACAATCAGTTTTGTGATAAAATCATCATTTCGCCTTCAAATAGAGTCATGAAATTTTCGAAAATCCACTTTTCAAAACAAAAAATACTCATAACTCGACTAATAGGAAAGATAGAACGTTCTAGTCTTGACCAATCGATAGAGGGGGCAATTTTACATATTTTAGTGAATTTTGAGTCCATATTTCCAAGGATTATGGGAGTTAGAAAAAATCAATTTGTATCGCAAAATATTTCTCTTTGTTCTAAATTTTCGACAAAAAAATTATAAAAAATGCTAAAAATTCGTAAAGAGGGGTTTTTTGGCCAAAAAATTGACTGGCACAATCAGTTTTGTGATAAAATCATTATTTCGCCTTCAAATGGAGTCATGAAAATTTCGAAAATCCACTTTTCAAAACAAAAAATACTCATAACTCGACTAATAGGAAAGATAGAACGTTCTAGTCTTGACCAATCGATAGAGGGGACAATTTTACATATTTTAGTGAATTTTGAGTCTATATTTCCAAGGATTATGGGAGTTAGAAAAAATCAATTTGTATCGCAAAATATTTCCATAGCTACCCCCTTTGTTCTAAATTTTCGACAAAAAATTATAAAAAATGCTAAAAATTCGTAAAGAGGGGTTCTTTTGGCCAAAAAATTTACTGGCACAATCAGTTTTGTGATAAAATCATTATTTCGCCTTCAAATAGAGTCATGAAATTTTCGAAAATCCACTTTTCAAAACAAAAAATACTCATAACTCGACTAATAGGAAAGATAGAATGTTCTAGTCTTCACCAATCGATAGAGGGGACAATTTTACATCTTTAAGTGAATTTTGAGTCCATATTTCCAAGGATTATGGGAGTTAGAAAATTGTATCGCAAAATATTTCCATAGCTACCCCCTTTGTTCTAAATTTTCGACAAAAAAATCATAAAAAATGCTAAAAATTCGTAAAGAGGGGTTTCTTTGGCCTAAAAATCGACTGGCACAATCAGTTTTGTGATAAAATCATTATTTCGCCTTCAAATGGAGTCATGAAAATTTCGAAAATCCACTTTTCAAAACAAAAAATACTCATAACTCGACTAATAGGAAAGATAGAACGTTCTAGTCTTGACCAATCGATAGAGGGGACAATTTTACATATTTTAGTGAATTTTGAGTCTATATTTCCAAGGATTAGGGGAGTTAGAAAAAATCAATTTGTATCGCAAAATATTTCCATAGCTACCCCCTTTGTTCTAGATTTTCGACAAAAAAATTATAAAAAATGCTAAAAATTTGTAAAGAGGGGTTTCTTTGGCCTAAAAATCGACTGGCACAATCTGTTTTGTGATAAAATCATTATTTCGCCTTCAAAGGGAGTCATGAAAATTTCGAAAATCCACGTTTCAAAACAAAAAATACTCATAACTCGACTAATAGGAAAGATAGAACGTTCTAGTCTTGACCAATCGATAGAGGGGACAATTTTACATATTTGAGTGAATTTTGAGTCCATATTTCCAAGGATTATGGGAGTTAGAAAATTGTATCGCAAAATATTTCCATAGCTACCCCCTTTGTTCTAAATTTTCGACAAAAAAATCATAAAAAATGCTAAAAATTCGTAAAGAGGGGTTTCTTTGGCCTAAAAATCGACTGGCACAATCAGTTTTGTGATAAAATCATTATTTCGCCTTCAAATGGAGTCATGAAAATTTCGAAAATCCACTTTTCAAAACAAAAAATACTCATAACTCGACTAATAGGAAAGATAGAACGTTCTAGTCTTCACCAATCGATAGAGGGGACAATTTTACATATTTAAGTGAATTTTGAGTCCATGGTTCCAAGGATTATGGGAGTTAGAAAAAATCAATTTGTATCGCAAAATATTTCCATAGCTACCCCCTTTGTTCTAAATTTTCGACAAAAAAATTATAAAAAATGCTAAAAATTCGAAAAGGGGGGTTTTTTTGGCCGAAAAATTGACTGGCACAATCAGTTTTGTGATAAAATCATCATTTCGCCTTCAAATGGAGTCATGAAAATTTCGAAAATCCACTTTTCAAAACAAAAAATTCTCATAACTCGACTAATAGGAAAGATAGAACGTTCTAGTTTTCACCAATCGATAGAGGGGACAATTTTACATATTTTAGTGAATTTTGAGTCCATGGTTCCAAGGATTATTGGAGTTAGAAAAAATCAATTTGTATCGCAAAATATTTCCATAGCTACCCCCTTTGTTCTAAATTTTCGACAAAAAAATTATAAAAAATGCTAAAAATTCGAAAAGGGGGGTTTTTTTGGCCGAAAAATTGACTGGCACAATCAGTTTTGTGATAAAATCATCATTTCGCCTTCAAATGGAGTCATGAAAATTTCGAAAATCCACTTTTCAAAACAAAAAATTCTCATAACTCGACTAATAGGAAAGATAGAACGTTCTAGTTTTCACCAATCGATAGAGGGGACAATTTTACATATTTTAGTGAATTTTGAGTCCATATTTCCGAGGATTATGGGAGTTAGGAAAAATCAATTTGTATCGCAAAATATTTCCATAGCTACCCCCTTTGTTCTAAATTTTCGACAAAAAAATTATAAAAAATGCTAAAAATTCGTGAAGAGGGGTTTCTTTGGCCAAAAAATCGACTGGCACAATCAGTTTTGTGATAAAATCATTATTTCGCCTTCAAATGGAGTCATGAAATTTTCGAAAATCCACTTTTCAAAACAAAAAATACTCATAACTCGACTAATAGGAAAGATAGAACGTTCTAGTCTTGACCAATCGATAGAGGGGACAATTTTACATATTTTAGTGAATTTTGAGTCCATATTTCCAAGGATTATGGGAGTTAGAAAAAATCAATTTGTATCGCAAAATATTTCCCTCTGTTCTAAATTTTCGACAAAAAAATTATAAAAAATGCTAAAAATTCGTAAAGAGGGGATTTTTTGGCCAAAAAATTGACTGGCACAATCAGTTTTGTGATAAAATCATTATTTCGCCTTCAAATGGAGTCATGAAAATTTCGAAAATCCACTTTTCAAAACAAAAAATACTCATAACTCGACTAATAGGGAAGATAGAACGTTCTAGTCTTGACCAATCGATAGAGGGGGCAATTTTACATATTTTAGTGAATTTTGAGTCCATATTTCCAAGGATTAAGGGAGTTAGAAAAAATCAATTTGTATCGCAAAATATTTCCCTTTGTTCTAAATTTTCGACAAAAAAATTATAAAAAATGCTAAAAATTCGCAAAGAGGGGGTTTTTTTTGGCCAAAAAATCGACTGGCACAATCAGTTTTGTGATAAAATCTTCATTTCGCCTTCAAATAGAGTCATGAAATTTTCGAAAATCCACTTTTCAAAACAAAAAATACTCATAACTCGACTAATAGGAAAGATAGAACGTTCTAGTCTTGACCAATCGATAGAGGGGGCAATTTTACATATTTTAGTGAATTTTGAGTCCATATTTCCAAGGATTATGGGAGTTAGAAAAAATCAATTTGTATCGCAAAATATTTCCCTTTGTTCTAAATTTTCGACAAAAAAATTATAAAAAATGCTAAAAATTCGTAAAGAGGGGATTTTTGGCCAAAAAATTGACTGGCACAATCAGTTTTGTGATAAAATCATTATTTCGCCTTCAAATGGAGTCATGAAAATTTCGAAAATCCACTTTTCAAAACAAAAAATACTCATAACTCGACTAATAGGAAAGATAGAACGTTCTAGTCTTGACCAATCGATAGAGGGGACAATTTTACATATTTTAGTGAATTTTGAGTCTATATTTCCAAGGATTATGGGAGTTAGAAAAAATCAATTTGTATCGCAAAATATTTCCATAGCTACCCCCTTTGTTCTAGATTTTCGACAAAAAAATTATAAAAAATGCTAAAAATTCGTAAAGAGGGGTTTCTTTTGCCTAAAAATCGACTGGCACAATCAGTTTTGTGATAAAATCATTATTTCGCCTTCAAATGGAGTCATGAAAATTTCGAAAATCCACTTTTCAAAACAAAAAATACTCATAACTCGACTAATAGGAAAGATAGAACGTTCTAGTCTTGACCAATCGATAGAGGGGACAATTTTAGATATTTGAGTGAATTTTGAGTCCATATTTCCAAGGATTATGGGAGTTAGAAAATTGTATCGCAAAATATTTCCATAGCTACCCCCTTTGTTCTAAATTTTCGACAAAAAATTATAAAAAATGCTAAAAATTCGTAAAGAGGGGTTCTTTTGGCCAAAAAATTTACTGGCACAATCAGTTTTGTGATAAAATCATTATTTCGCCTTCAAATGGAGTCATGAAAATTTCGAAAATCCACTTTTCAAAACAAAAAATACTCATAACTCGACTAATAGGAAAGATAGAACGTTCTAGTCTTGACCAATCGATAGAGGGGACAATTTTACATATTTTAGTAAATTTTGAGTCCATATTTCCAAGGATTAAGGGAGTTAGAAAAAATCAATTTGTATCGCAAAATATTTCCATAGCTACCCCCTTTGTTCTAAATTTTCGACAAAAAAATTATAAAAAATGCTAAAAATTTGTAAAGAGGGGTTTCTTTGGCCTAAAAATCGACTGGCACAATCTGTTTTGTGATAAAATCATTATTTCGCCTTCAAAGGGAGTCATGAAAATTTCGAAAATCCACGTTTCAAAACAAAAAATACTCATAACTCGACTAATAGGAAAGATAGAACGTTCTAGTCTTGACCAATCGATAGAGGGGACAATTTTACATATTTGAGTGAATTTTGAGTCCATATTTCCAAGGATTATGGGAGTTAGAAAATTGTATCGCAAAATATTTCCATAGCTACCCCCTTTGTTCTAAATTTTCGACAAAAAAATCATAAAAAATGCTAAAAATTCGTAAAGAGGGGTTTCTTTGGCCTAAAAATCGACTGGCACAATCAGTTTTGTGATAAAATCATTATTTCGCCTTCAAATGGAGTCATGAAAATTTCGAAAATCCACTTTTCAAAACAAAAAATACTCATAACTCGACTAATAGGAAAGATAGAACGTTCTAGTCTTCACCAATCGATAGAGGAGACAATTTTACATATTTTAGTGAATTTTGAGTCCATATTTCCAAGGATTATGGGAGTTAGAAAATTGTATCGCAAAATATTTCCATAGCTACCCCCTTTGTTCTAAATTTTCGACAAAAAAATTATAAAAAATGCTAAAAATTCGAAAAGGGGGGTTTTTTTGGCCGAAAAATTGACTGGCACAATCAGTTTTGTGATAAAATCATTATTTCGCCTTCAAATAGAGTCATGAAATTTTCGAAAATCCACTTTTCAAAACAAAAAATACTCATAACTCGACAAATAGGAAAGATAGAACGTTCTAGTCTTGACCAATCGATAGAGGGGACAATTTTACATATTTTAGTAAATTTTGAGTCCATATTTCCAAGGATTAAGGGAGTTAGAAAAAATCAATTTGTATCGCAAAATATTTCCATAGCTACCCCCTTTGTTCTAAATTTTCGACAAAAAAATTATAAAAAATGCTAAGAATTCGTAAAGAGGGGTTTCTTTGGCCTAAAAATCGACTGGCACAATCAGTTTTCTGATAAAATCATTATTTCGCCTTCAAATAGAGTCATGAAATTTTCGAAAATCCACTTTTCAAAACAAAAAATACTCATAACTCGACAAATAGGAAAGATAGAAAGTTCTAGTCTTGACCAATCGATAGAGGGGACAATTTTACATATTTGAGTGAATTTTGAGTCCATATTTCCAAGGATTATGGGAGTTAGAAAATTGTATCGCAAAATATTTCCATAGCTACCCCCTTTGTTCTAAATTTTCGACAAAAAATTATAAAAAATGCTAAAAATTCGTAAAGAGGGGTTCTTTTGGCCAAAAAATTTACTGGCACAATCAGTTTTGTGATAAAATCATTATTTCGCCTTCAAATAGAGTCATGAAATTTTCGAAAATCCACTTTTCAAAACAAAAAATACTCATAACTCGACTAATAGGAAAGATAGAACGTTCTAGTCTTGACCAATCGATAGAGGGGACAATTTTACATAATTGAGTGAATTTTGAGTCCATATTTCCAAGGATTATGGGAGTTAGAAAAAATCAATTTGTATCGCAAAATATTTCCATAGCTACCCCCTTTGTTCTAAATTTTCGACAAAAAAATTATAAAAAATGCTAAAAATTCGTAAAGAGGGGTTCTTTTGGCCAAAAAATTTACTGGCACAATCAGTTTTGTGATAAAATCATTATTTCGCCTTCAAATGGAGTCATGAAATTTTCGAAAATCCACTTTTCAAAACAAAAAATACTCATAACTCGACTAATATGAAAGATAGAACGTTCTAGTCTTCACCAATCGATAGAGGGGACAATTTTACATATTTAAGTGAATTTTGAGTCCATGTTTCCAAGGATTATGGGAGTTAGAAAAAATCAATTTGTATCGCAAAATATTTCCATTTTCGACAAAAAAATTATAAAAAATGCTAAAAATTCGTAAAGAGGAGTTTTTTTGGCCTAAAAATCGACTGGCACAATCAGTTTTGTGATAAAATCATTATTTCGCCTTCAAATGGAGTCATGAAATTTTCGAAAATCCACTTTTCAAAACAAAAAATACTCATAACTCGACTAATAGGAAAGATAGAACGTTCTAGTCTTCACCAATCGATAGAGGGGACAATTTAACATATTTAAGTGAATTTTGAGTCCATATTTCCAAGGATTATGGGAGTTAGAAAATTGTATCGCAAAATATTTCCATAGCTACCCCCTTTGTTCTAAATTTTCGACAAAAAAATTATAAAAAATGCTAAAAATTCGTAAAGAAGGGTTTCTTTGGCCTAAAAATCGACTGGCACAATCAGTTTTGTGATAAAATCATTATTTCGCCTTCAAATGGAGTCATGAAATTTTCGAAAATCCACTTTTCAAAACAAAAAATACTCATAACTCGACTAATAGGAAAGATAGAACGTTCTAGTCTTCACCAATCGATAGAGGGGACAATTTAACATTGTTAAGTGAATTTTGAGTCCATATTTCCAAGGATTATGGGAGTTAGAAAATTGTATCGCAAAATATTTCCATAGCTACCCCCTTTGTTCTAAATTTTCGACAAAAAAATTATAAAAAATGCTAAAAATTCGTAAAGAGGGGTTTCTTTGGCCTAAAAATCGACTGGCACAATCAGTTTTGTGATAAAATCATTATTTCGCCTTCAAATGGAGTCATGAAAATTTCGAAAATCCACTTTTCAAAACAAAAAATACTCATAACTCGACTAATAGGAAAGATAGAACGTTCTAGTCTTGACCAATCGATAGAGGGGACAATTTTACATATTTTAGTGAATGTTGAGTCTATATTCCCAAGGATTATGGGAGTTAGAAAAAATCAATTTGTATCGCAAAATATTTCCATAGCTACCCCCTTTGTTCTAAATTTTCGACAAAAAAATTATAAAAAATGCTAAAAATTCGTAAAGAGGGGTTTCTTTGGCCTAAAAATCGACTGGCACAATCAGTTTTGTGATAAAATCATTATTTCGCCTTCAAATGGAGTCATGAAATTTTCGAAAATCCACTTTTCAAAACAAAAAATACTCATAACTCGACTAATAGGAAAGATAGAACGTTCTAGTCTTCACCAATCGATAGAGGGGACAATTTAACATTATTAAGTGAATTTTGAGTCCATATTTCCAAGGATTATGGGAGTTAGAAAATTGTATCGCAAAATATTTCCATAGCTACCCCCTTTGTTCTAAATTTTCGACAAAAAAATTATAAAAAATGCTAAAAATTCGTAAAGAAGGGTTTCTTTGGCCTAAAAATCGACTGGCACAATCAGTTTTGTGATAAAATCATTATTTCGCCTTCAAATGGAGTCATGAAATTTTCGAAAATCCACTTTTCAAAACAAAAAATACTCATAACTCGACTAATAGGAAAGATAGAACGTTCTAGTCTTCACCAATCGATAGAGGGGACAATTTAACATATTTAAGTGAATTTTGAGTCCATATTTCCAAGGATTATGGGAGTTAGAAAATTGTATCGCAAAATATTTCCATAGCTACCCCCTTTGTTCTAAATTTTCGACAAAAAAATTATAAAAAATGCTAAAAATTCGTAAAGAGGGGTTTCTTTGGCCTAAAAATCGACTGGCACAATCAGTTTTGTGATAAAATCATTATTTCGCCTTCAAATGGAGTCATGAAAATTTCGAAAATCCACTTTTCAAAACAAAAAATACTCATAACTCGACTAATAGGAAAGATAGAACGTTCTAGTCTTCACCAATCGATAGAGGGGACAATTTAACATATTTAAGTGAATTTTGAGTCCATATTTCCAAGCATTATGGGAGTTAGAAAATTGTATCGCAAAATATTTCCATAGCTACCCCCTTTGTTCTAAATTTTCGACAAAAAAATTATAAAAAAACCTAAAAATTCGTGAAGAAGGGTTTCTTTGGCCTAAAAATCGACTGGCACAATCAGTTTTGTGATAAAATCATTATTTCGCCTTCAAATAGAGTCATGAAATTTTCGAAAATCCACTTTACAAAACAAAAAATACTCATAACTCGACAAATAGGAAAGATAGAACGTTCTAGTCTTGACCAATCGATAGAGGGGACAATTTAACATATTTAAGTGAATTTTTAGTCCATATTTCCAAGGATTATGGGAGTTAGAAAATTGTATCGCAAAATATTTCCATAGCTACCCCCTTTGTTCTAAATTTTCGACAAAAAAATTATAAAAAATGCTAAAAATTCGTAAAGAGGGGTTTTTTTGGCCAGAAAAATTGACTGGCACAATCAGTTTTGTGATAAAATCATTATTTCGCCTTCAAATAGAGTCATGAAATTTTCGAAAATCCACTTTTCAAAACAAAAAATACTCATAACTCGACTAATAGGAAAGATAGAACGTTCTAGTCTTCACCAATCGATAGAGGGGACAATTTTACATATTTAAGTGAATTTTGAGTCCATATTTCCAAGGATTATGGGAGTTAGAAAAAATCAATTTGTATCGCAAAATATTTCCATAGCTACCCCCTTTGTTCTAAATTTTCGACAAAAAAATTATAAAAAAAACTAAAAATTCGTAAAGAGGGGTTCTTTTGGCCAAAAAATTTAATGGCACCATCAGTTTTGTGATAAAATCATTATTTCGCCTTCAAATAGAGTCATGAAATTTTCGAAAATCCACTTTTCAAAACAAAAAATACTCATAACTCGACAAATAGGAAAGATAGAACGTTCTAGTCTTGACCAATCGATAGAGGGGACAATTTTACATATTTTAGTGAATGTTGAGTCTATATTTCCAAGGATTATGGGAGTTAGAAAAAATCAATTTGTATCGCAAAATATTTCCATAGCTACCCCCTTTGTTCTAAATTTTCGACAAAAAAATTATAAAAAATGCTAAAAATTCGTAAAGAGGGGTTTTTTTGGCCAAAAAATTGACTGGCACAATCAGTTTTGTGATAAAATCATTATTTCGCCTTCAAATAGAGTCATGAAATTTTCGAAAATCCACTTTTCAAAACAAAAAATACTCATAACTCGACAAATAGGAAAGATAGAACGTTCTAGTCTTGACCAATCGATAGAGGGGACAATTTTACATATTTTAGTGAATGTTGAGTCTATATTTCCAAGGATTATGGGAGTTAGAAAAAATCAATTTGTATCGCAAAATATTTCCATAGCTACCCCCTTTGTTCTAAATTTTCGACAAAAAAATTATAAAAAATGCTAAAAATTCGTAAAGAGGGGTTTCTTTGGCCTAAAAATCGACTGGCACAATCAGTTTTGTGATAAAATCATTATTTCGCCTTCAAATGGAGTCATGAAATTTTCGAAAATCCACTTTTCAAAACAAAAAATACTCATAACTCGACTAATAGGAAAGATAGAACGTTCTAGTCCTCACCAATCGATAGAGGGGACAATTTAACATATTTAAGTGAATTTTGAGTCCATATTTCCAAGGATTATGGGAGTTAGAAAATTGTATCGCAAAATATTTCCATAGCTACCCCCTTTGTTCTAAATTTTCGACAAAAAAATTATAAAAAATGCTAAAAATTCGTAAAGAGGGGTTTCTTTGGCCTAAAAATCGACTGGCACAATCAGTTTTGTGATAAAATCATTATTTCGCCTTCAAATGGAGTCACGAAAATTTCGAAAATCCACTTTTCAAAACAAAAAATACTCATAACTCGACTAATAGGAAAGATAGAACGTTCTAGTCTTGACCAATCGATAGAGGGGACAATTTTACATATTTTAGTGAATGTTGAGTCTATATTTCCAAGGATTATGGGAGTTAGAAAAAATCAATTTGTATCGCAAAATATTTCCATAGCTACCCCCTTTGTTCTAAATTTTCGACAAAAAAATTATAAAAAATGCTAAAAATTCGTAAAGAGGGGTTTCTTTGGCCTAAAAATCGACTGGCACAATCAGTTTTGTGATAAAATCATTATTTCGCCTTCAAATGGAGTCATGAAATTTTCGAAAATCCACTTTTCAAAACAAAAAATACTCATAACTCGACTAATAGGAAAGATAGAACGTTCTAGTCTTCACCAATCGATAGAGGGGACAATTTAACATATTTAAGTGAATTTTGAGTCCATATTTCCAAGGATTATGGGAGTTAGAAAATTGTATCGCAAAATATTTCCATAGCTACCCCCTTTGTTCTAAATTTTCGACAAAAAAATTATAAAAAATGCTAAAAATTCGTAAAGAGGGGTTTCTTTGGCCTTAAAATCGACTGGCACAATCAGTTTTGTGATAAAATCATTATTTCGCCTTCAAATGGAGTCATGAAAATTTCGAAAATCCACTTTTCAAAACAAAAAATACTCATAACTCGACTAATAGGAAAGATAGAACGTTCTAGTCTTCACCAATCGATAGAGGGGACAATTTTACATATTTCAGTGAATTTTGAGTCTATATTTCCAAAGATTATGGGAGTTAGAAAAAATCAATTTGTATCGCAAAATATTTCCATAGCTACCCCCTTTGTTCTGAATTTTCGACAAAAAAATTATAAAAAATGTTAAAAATTCGTAAAGAGGGGTGTTTTTGGCCAGAAAATCGACTGGCACAATCAGTTTTGTGATAAAATCATTATTTCGCCTTCAAATAGAGTCATGAAATTTTCGAAAATCCACTTTTCAAAACAAAAAATACTCATAACTCGACTAATAGGAAAGATAGAACGTTCTAGTCTTCACCAATCGATAGAGGGGACAATTTTACATATTTCAGTGAATTTTGAGTCTATATTTCCAAAGATTATGGGAGTTAGAAAAAATCAATTTGTATCGCAAAATATTTCCATAGCTACCCCCTTTGTTCTAAATTTTCGACAAAAAAATTATAAAAAATGCTAAAAATTCGTAAAGAGGGGTTCTTTTGGCCAAAAAATTGACTGGCACAATCAGTTTTGTGATAAAATCATTATTTCGCCTTCAAATAGAGTCATGAAATTTTCGAAAATCCACTTTTCAAAACAAAAAATACTCATAACTCGACAAATAGGAAAGATAGAACGTTCTAGTCTTGACCAATCGATAGAGGGGACAATTTTACATATTTGAGTGAATTTTGAGTCCATATTTCCAAGGATTATGGGAGTTAGAAAATTGTATCGCAAAATATTTCCATAGCTACCCCCTTTGTTCTAAATTTTCGACAAAAAAATCATAAAAAATGCTAAAAATTCGTAAAGAGGGGTTTCTTTGGCCTAAAAATCGACTGGCACAATCAGTTTTGTGATAAAATCATTATTTCGCCTTCAAATGGAGTCATGAAAATTTCGAAAATCCACTTTTCAAAACAAAAAATACTCATAACTCGACTAATAGGAAAGATAGAACGTTCTAGTCTTCACCAATCGATAGAGGGGACAATTTTACATATTTAAGTGAATTTTGAGTCCATATTTCCAAGGATTATGGGAGTTAGAAAAAATCAATTTGTATCGCAAAATATTTCCATAGCTACCCCCTTTGTTCTAAATTTTCGACAAAAAAATTATAAAAAATGCTAAAAATTCGAAAAGGGGGGTTTTTTTGGCCAAAAAATTGACTGGCACAATCAGTTTTGTGATAAAATCATTATTTCGCCTTCAAATAGAGTCATGAAATTTTCGAAAATCCACTTTTCAAAACAAAAAATACTCATAACTCGACAAATAGGAAAGATAGAACGTTCTAGTCTTGACCAATCGATAGAGGGGACAATTTTACATATTTTAGTAAATTTTGAGTCCATATTTCCAAGGATTAAGGGAGTTAGAAAAAATCAATTTGTATCGCAAAATATTTCCATAGCTACCCCCTTTGTTCTAAATTTTCGACAAAAAAATTATAAAAAATGCTAAAAATTCGTAAAGAGGGGTTCTTTTGGCCAAAAAATTTACTGGCACAATCAGTTTTGTGATAAAATCATTATTTCGCCTTCAAATAGAGTCATGAAATTTTCGAAAATCCACTTTTCAAAACAAAAAATACTCATAACTCGACTAATAAGAAATATAGAACGTTCTAGTCTTCACCAATCGATAGAGGGGACAATTTTACATATTTAAGTGAATTTTGAGTCCATATTTCCAAGGATTATGGGAGTTAGAAAATTGTATCGCAAAATATTTCCATAGCTACCCCCTTTGTTCTAAATTTTCGACAAAAAAATTATAAAAAATTCTAAAAATTCGTAAAGAGGGGTTTCTTTGGCCAAAAAATCGACTGGCACAATCAGTTTTGTGATAAAATCATTATTTCGCCTCCAAATGGAGTCATGAAATTTTCGAAAATCCACTTTTCAAAACAAAAAATACTCATAACTCGACTAATAGGAAAGATAGAACGTTCTGAACTTGACCAATCGATAGAGGGGGCAATTTTACATATTTTAGTGAATTTTGAGTCCATATTTCCAAGGATTAAGGGAGTTAGAAAAAATCAATTTGTATCGCAAAATATTTCCCTTTGTTCTAAATTTTCGACAAAAAAATTATAAAAAATGCTAAAAATTCGTAAAGAGGGGTTTTTTTGGCCAAAAAATTGACTGGCACAATCAGTTTTGTGATAAAATCATTATTTCGCCTTCAAATTGAGTCATGAAAATTTCGAAAATCCACTTTTCAAAACAAAAAATACTCATAACTCGACTAATAGGGAAGATAGAACGTTCTAGACTTGACCAATCGATAGAGGGGACAATTTTACATATTTTAGTGAATTTTGAGTCTATATTTCCAAGGATTATGGGAGTTAGAAAAAATCAATTTGTATCGCAAAATATTTCCATAGACAAAAAAATTATAAAAAATGCTAAGAATTCGTAAAGAGGGGTTTCTTTGTCCTAAAAATCGACTGACACAATCAGTTTTGTGATAAAATCATTATTTCGCCTTCAAATGGAGTCATGAAAATTTCGAAAATCCACTTTTCAAAACAAAAAATACTCATAACTCGACTAATAGGAAAGATAGAACGTTCTAGTCTTCACCAATCGATAGAGGGGACAATTTCACATATTTTAGTGAATTTTGAGTCCATATTTCCAAGGATTAAGGGAGTTAGAAAAAATCAATTTGTATCGCAAAATATTTCCCTTTGTTCTAAATTTTCGACAAAAAAATTATAAAAAATGCTAAAAATTCGTAAAGAGGGGTTTTTTTGGCCAAAAAATTGACTGGCACAATCAGTTTTGTGATAAAATCATTATTTCGCCTTCAAATTGAGTCATGAAAATTTCGAAAATCCACTTTTCAAAACAAAAAATACTCATAACTCGACTAATAGGAAAGATAGAACGTTCTAGACTTGACCAATCGATAGAGGGGACAATTTTACATATTTTAGTGAATTTTGAGTCTATATTTCCAAGGATTATGGGAGTTAGAAAAAATCAATTTGTATCGCAAAATATTTCCATAGACAAAAAAATTATAAAAAATGCTAAGAATTCGTAAAGAGGGGTTTCTTTGTCCTAAAAATCGACTGACACAATCAGTTTTGTGATAAAATCATTATTTCGCCTTCAAATGGAGTCATGAAAATTTCGAAAATCCACTTTTCAAAACAAAAAATACTCATAACTCGACTAATAGGAAAGATAGAACGTTCTAGTCTTCACCAATCGATAGAGGGGACAATTTCACATCTTTTGGTGAATTTTGAGTCCATATTTCCAAGGATTAAGGGAGTTAGAAAAAATCAATTTGTATCGCAAAATATTTCCCTTTGTTCTAAATTTTCGACAAAAAAATTATGAAAAATGCTAAAAATTCGCAAAGAGGGGTTTTTTTGGCCAAAAAACTGACTGGCACAATCAGTTTTGTGATAAAATCATTATTTCGCCTTCAAATAGAGTCATGAAATTTTCGAAAATCCACTTTTCAAAACAAAAAATACTCATAACTCGACAAATAGGAAAGATAGAACGTTCTAGTCTTGACCAATCGATAGAGGGGACAATTTTACATCTATAAGTGAATTTTGAGTCCATATTTCCAAGGATTATGGGAGTTAGAAAATTGTATCGCAAAATATTTCCATAGCTACCCCCTTTGTTCTAAATTTTCGACAAAAAAATCATAAAAAATGCTAAAAATTCGTAAAGAGGGGTTTCTTTGGCCTAAAAATCGACTGGCACAATCAGTTTTGTGATAAAATCATTATTTCGCCTTCAAATGGAGTCATGAAAATTTCGAAAATCCACTTTTCAAAACAAAAAATACTCATAACTCGACTAATAGGAAAGATAGAACGTTCTAGTCTTCACCAATCGATAGAGGGGACAATTTTACATATTTTAGTAAATTTTGAGTCCATATTTCCAAGAAGGATTAAGGGAGTTAGAAAAAATCAATTTGTATCGCAAAATATTTCCATAGCTACCCCCTTTGTTCTAAATTTTCGACAAAAAAATTATAAAAAATTCTAAAAATTCGTAAAGAGGGGTTTCTTTGGCCAAAAAATCGACTGGCACAATCAGTTTTGTGATAAAATCATTATTTCGCCTCCAAATGGAGTCATGAAATTTTCGAAAATCCACTTTTCAAAACAAAAAATACTCATAACTCGACTAATATGAAAGATAGAACGTTCTAGTCTTCACCAATCGATAGAGGGGACAATTTTACATATTTAAGTGAATTTTGAGTCCATATTTCCAAGGCTTATGGGAGTTAGAAAATTGTATCGCAAAATATTTCCATAGCTACCCCCTTTGTTCTAAATTTTCGACAAAAAAATTATAAAAAATTCTAAAAATTCGTAAAGAGGGGTTTCTTTGGCCAAAAAATCGACTGGCACAATCAGTTTTGTGATAAAATCATTATTTCGCCTTCAAATGGAGTCATGAAAATTTCGAAAATCCACGTTTCAAAACAAAAAATACTCATAACTCGACAAATAGGAAAGATAGAACGTTCTAGTCTTGACCAATCGATAGAGGGGACAATTTTACATATTTGAGTGAATTTTGAATCCATATTTCCAAGGATTATGGGAGTTAGAAAATTGTATCGCAAAATATTTCCATAGCTACCCCCTTTGTTCTAAATTTTCGACAAAAAAATCATAAAAAATGCTAAAAATTCGAAAAGGGGGGTTTTTTTGGCCAAAAAATTGACTGGCACAATCAGTTTTGTGATAAAATCATTATTTCGCCTTCAAATAGAGTCATGAAATTTTCGAAAATCCACTTTTCAAAACAAAAAATACTCATAACTCGACAAATAGGAAAGATAGAACGTTCTAGTCTTGACCAATCGATAGAGGGGACAATTTTACATATTTTAGTAAATTTTGAGTACATATTTCCAAGGATTAAGGGAGTTAGAAAAAATCAATTTGTATCGCAAAATATTTCCATAGCTACCCCCTTTGTTCTAAATTTTCGACAAAAAAATTATAAAAAATTCTAAAAATTCGTAAAGAGGGGTTTCTTTGGCCAAAAAATCGACTGGCACAATCAGTTTTGTGATAAAATCATTATTTCGCCTCCAAATGGAGTCATGAAATTTTCGAAAATCCACTTTTCAAAACAAAAAATACTCATAACTCGACTAATATGAAAGATAGAACGTTCTAGTCTTCACCAATCGATAGAGGGGACAATTTTACATATTTGAGTGAATTTTGAGTCAATATTTCCAAGGATTATGGGAGTTAGAAAATTGTATCGCAAAATATTTCCATAGCTACCCCCTTTGTTCTAAATTTTCGACAAAAAAATTATAAAAAATGCTAAAAATCCGTAAAGAGGGGATTTTTTGGGCAAAAATTCGACTGGCACAATCAGTTTTGTGATAAAATCATTATTTCGCCTTCAAAGCTACCCCCTTTGTTCTAAATTTTCGACAAAAAAATTATAAAAAATTCTAAAAATTCGTAAAGAGGGGTTTCTTTGGCCAAAAAATCGACTGGCACAATCAGTTTTGTGATAAAATCATTATTTCGCCTCCAAATGGAGTCATGAAATTTTCGAAAATCCACTTTTCAAAACAAAAAATACTCATAACTCGACTAATATGAAAGATAGAACGTTCTAGTCTTCACCAATCGATAGAGGGGACAATTTTACATATTTAAGTGAATTTTGAGTCCATATTTCCAAGGATTATGGGAGTTAGAAAATTGTATCGCAAAATATTTCCATAGCTACCCCCTTTGTTCTAAATTTTCGACAAAAAAATTATAAAAAATGCTAAAAATCCGTAAAGAGGGGTTTTTTTGGGCAAAAATTCGACTGGCACAATCAGTTTTGTGATAAAATCATTATTTCGCCTTCAAATGGAGTCATGAAAATTTCGAAAATCCACTTTTCAAAACAAAAAATACTCATAACTCGACTAATAGGAAAGATAGAACGTTCTAGTCTTGACCAATCGATAGAGGGGACAATTTTACATATTTTAGTGAATTTTGAGTCCATATTTCCAAGGATTATGGGAGTTAGAAAAAATCAATTTGAATCGCAAAATATTTCCATAGCTAGCCCCTTTGTTCTAAATTTTCGACAAAAAAATTATAAAAAATGCTAAAAATTCGTAAAGAGGGGTTTCTTTGGCCAAAAAATCGACTGGCACAATCAGTTTTGTGATAAAATCATTATTTCGCCTTCAAATGGAGTCATGAAATTTTCGAAAATCCACTTTTCAAAACAAAAAATACTCATAACTCGACTAATATGAAAGATAGAACGTTCTAGTCTTCACCAATCGATAGAGGGGACAATTTTACATATTTAAGTGAATTTTGAGTCCATATTTCCAAGGATTATGGGAGTTAGAAAAAATCAATTTGTATCGCAAAATATTTCCATAGCTACCCCCTTTGTTCTAAATTTTCGACAAAAAAATTATAAAAAATGCTGAAAATTCGTAAAGAGGGGTTTTTTTTGGACAAAAAATCGACTGGCACAATCAGTTTTGTGATAAAATCATTATTTCGCCTTCAAGTAGAGTCATGAAATTTTCGAAAATCCACTTTTCAAAACAAAAAATACTCATAACTCGACTAATAGGAAAGATAGAACGTTCTAGTCTTCACCAATCGATAGAGGGGACAATTTTACATATTTTAGTGAATTTTGAGTCCATATTTCCAAGGATTATGGGAGTTAGAAAATTGTATCGCAAAATATTTCCATAGCTACCCCCTTTGTTCTAAATTTTCGACAAAAAAATTATAAAAAATGCTAAAAATTCGTAAAGAGGGGTTTTTTTGGGCAAAAAATCGACTGGCACAATCAGTTTTGTGATAAAATCATTATTTCGCCTTCAAATGGAGTCATGAAAATTTCGAAAATCCACTTTTCAAAACAAAAAATACTCATAACTCGACAAATAGGAAAGATAGAACGTTCTAGTCTTGACCAATCGATAGAGGGGACAATTTTACATGTTTTAGTGAATTTCGAGTCCATATTTCCAAGGATTATGGGAGTTAGAAAAAATCAATTTGTATCGCAAAATATTTCCATAGCTACCCCCTTTGTTCTAAATTTTCGACAAAAAAATTATAAAAAATGCTGAAAATTCGTAAAGAGGGGTTTTTTTGGGCAAAAAATCGACTGGCACAATCAGTTTTGTGATAAAATCATTATTTCGCCTTCAAATGGAGTCATGAAATTTTCGAAAATCCACTTTTCAAAACAAAAAATACTCGTAACTCGACAAATAGGAAAGATAGAACGTTCTAGTCTTCACCAATCGATAGAGGGGACAATTTTACATCTTTTAGTGAATTTTGAGTCCATGTTTCCAAGGATTAAGGGAGTTAGAAAAAATCAATTTGTATCGCAAAATATTTCCATAGCTACCCCCTTTGTTCTAAATTTTCGACAAAAAAATTATAAAAAATGCTAAAAATTAGTAAAGAGGGGTTCTTTTGGCCAAAAAATTGACTGGCACCATCAGTTTTGTGATAAAATCATTATTTCGACTTCAAATGGAGTCATGAAATTTTCGAAAATCCACTTTTCAAAACAAAAAATACTCATAACTCGACAAATAGGAAAGATAGAACGTTCTAGTCTTCACCAATCGATAGAGGGGACAATTTTACATATTTTAGTGAATTTTGAGTCCATATTTCCAAGGATTATGGGAGTTAGAAAAAATCAATTTGTATCGCAAAATGTTTCCATAGCTACCCCCTTTGTTCTGAATTTTCGACAAAAAAATCATAAAAAATGCTAAAAATCCGTAAAGAGGGGTTTTTTGGCCAAAAAATGGACTGGCACAATCAGTTTCGTGATAAAATCATTATTTCGCCTTCAAATGGAGTCATGAAAATTTCGAAAATCCACTTTTCAAAACAAAAAATACTCATAACTCGACTAATAGGAAAGATAGAACGTTCTAGTCTTGACCAATCGATAGAGGGGACAATTTTACATATTTTAGTGAATTTTGAGTCGATATTGCCAAGGATTAAGGGAGTTAGAAAAAATCAATTTGTATCGCAAAATATTTCCCTCTGTTCTAAATTTTCGACAAAAAAATTATAAAAAATGCTAAAAATTCGTAAAGAGGGGTTCTTTTGGCCAAAAAATTTATTGGCACCATCAGTTTTGTGATAAAATTATTATTTCGCCTTCAAATAGAGTCATGAAATTTTCGAAAATCCACTTTTCAAAACAAAAAATACTCATAACTCGACAAATAAGAAAGATAGAACGTTCTAGTCTTCACCAATCGATAGAGGGGACAATTTTACATATTTAAGTGAAATTTAAGTCCATATTTCCAAGGATTATGGGAGTTAGGAAATTGTATCGCAAAATATTTCCATAGCTACTCCCTTTGTTCTAAATTTTCGACAAAAAAATTATAAAAAATGCTAAGAATTCGTAAAGAGGGGTTTTTTTGGCCAAAAAATTGACTGGCACAATCAGTTTTGTGATAAAATCATTATTTCGCCTTCAAATAGAGTCATGAAATTTTCGAAAATCCACTTTTCAAAACAAAAAATACTCATAACTCGACTAATAGGAAAGATAGAACGTTCTAGTCTTCACCAATCGATAGAGGGGACAATTTTACATATTTTATTGAATTTTGAGTCCATATTTCCAAGGATTATGGGAGTTAGAAAATTGTATCGCAAAATATTTCCATAGCTACCCCCTTTGTTCTAAATTTTCGACAAAAAAATTATAAAAAATGCTAAAAATTCGTAAAGAGGGGTTTTTTTGGCCAAAAAATTGACTGGCACAATCAGTTTTGTGATAAAATCATTATTTCGCCTTCAAATAGAGTCATGAAATTTTCGAAAATCCACTTTCCAAAACAAAAAATACTCATAACTCGACAAATAGGAAAGATAGAACGTTCTAGTCTTGACCAATCGATAGAGGGGACAATTTTACATGTTTTAGTGAATTTCGAGTCCATATTTCCAAGGATTATGGGAGTTAGAAAAAATCAATTTGTATCGCAAAATATTTCCATAGCTACCCCCTTTGTTCTAAATTTTCGACAAAAAAATTATAAAAAATGCTGAAAATTCGTAAAGATTTCTTCGGCCAAAAAATCAACTGGCACAATCAGTTTTGTGATAAAATCATTATTTCGCCTTCAAATGGAGTCATGAAATTTTCGAAAATCCACTTTTCAAAACAAAAAATACTCATAACTCGACTAATAGGAAAGATAGAACGTTCTAGTCTTCACCAATCGATAGAGGGGACAATTTTACATATTTTAGTGAATTTTGAGTCCATATTTCCAAGGATTATGGGAGTTAGAAAAAATCAATTTGTATCGCAAAATGTTTCCATAGCTACCCCCTTTGTTCTGAATTTTCGACAAAAAAATTATAAAAAATGCTAAAAATTCGTAAAGAGGGGTTCTTTTGGCCAAAAAATTTAATGGCACCATCAGTTTTGTGATAAAATCATTATTTCGCCTTCAAATAGAGTCATGAAATTTTCGAAAATCCACTTTTCAAAACAAAAAATACTCATAACTCGACAAATAAGAAAGATAGAACGTTCTAGTCTTCACCAATCGATAGAGGGGACAATTTTACATATTTTAGTGAATTTTGAGTCGATATTGCCAAGGATTAAGGGAGTTAGAAAAAATCAATTTGTATCGCAAAATATTTCCCTTTGTTCTAAATTTTCGACAAAAAAATTATAAAAAATGCTAAAAATTCGTAAAGAGGGGTTTTTTTGGCCAAAAAAATTGACTGGCACAATCAGTTTTGTGATAAAATCATTATTTCGCCTTCAAATAGAGTCATGAAATTTTCGAAAATCCACTTTTCAAAACAAAAAATACTCATAACTCGACTAATAGGAAAGATAGAACGTCCTAGTCTTCACCAATCGATAGAGGGGACAATTTTACATATTTAAGTGAATTTTGAGTCCATATTTCCAAGGATTATGGGAGTTAGAAAAAATCAATTTGTATCGCAAAATATTTCCATAGCTACCCCCTTTGTTCTAAATTTTCGACAAAAAAATTATAAAAAATGCTAAAAATTCGCGTAAAGAGGGTTCTTTTGGCCAAAAAATTTAATGGCACCATCAGTTTTGTGATAAAATCATTATTTCGCCTTCAATAGAGTCATGAAATTTTCGAAAATCCACTTTTCAAAACAAAAAATACTCATAACTCGACAAATAAGAAAGATAGAACGTTCTAGTCTTCACCAATCGATAGAGGGGACAATTTTACATATTTAATTGAAATTTAAGTCCATATTTCCAAGGATTATGGGAGTTAGGAAATTGTATCGCAAAATATTTCCATAGCTACCCCCTTTGTTCTAAATTTTCGACAAAAAAATTATAAAAAATGCTAAAAATTCGTAAGAGGGGTGTTTTTTGGCCAAAAAATTGACTGGCACAATCAGTTTTGTGATAAAATCATTATTTCGCCTTCAAATAGAGTCATGAAATTTTCGAAAATCCACTTTTCAAAACAAAAAATACTCATAACTCGACAAATAGGAAAGATAGAACGTTCTAGTCTTCACCAATCGATAGAGGGGACAATTTTACATATTTAAGTGAAATTTAAGTCCATATTTCCAAGGATTATGGGAGTTAGGAAATTGTATCGCAAAATATTTCCATAGCTACCCCCTTTGTTCTAAATTTTCGACAAAAAAATTATAAAAAATGCTTAAAATTCCTAAAGAGGGGTTTTTTTTGGCCAAAAAATTGACTGGCACAATCAGTTTTGTGATAAAATCATTATTTCGCCTTCAAATAGAGTCATGAAATTTTCGAAATCCACTTTTCAAAACAAAAAATACTCATAACTCGACAAATAGGAAAGATAGAACGTTCTAGTCTTCACCAATCGATAGAGGGGACAATTTTACATATTTAAGTGAAATTTAAGTCCATATTTCCAAGGATTATGGGAGTTAGGAAATTGTATCGCAAAATATTTCCATAGCTACCCCCTTTGTTCTAAATTTTCGACAAAAAATTATAAAAAATGCTAAAAATTCGTAAAGAGGGGTTTTTTTGGCCAAAAAATTGACTGGCACAATCAGTTTTGTGATAAAATCATTATTTCGCCTTCAAATAGAGTCATGAAATTTTCGAAAATCCACTTTTCAAAACAAAAAATACTCATAACTCGACAAATAGGAAAGATAGAACGTTCTAGTCTTCACCAATCGATAGAGGGGACAATTTACATATTGAGGTGAAATTTGAGTCCATATTTCCAAGGATTATGGGAGTTAGGAAATTGTATCGCAAAATATTTCCATAGCTACCCCCTTTGTTCTAAATTTTCGACAAAAAAATTATAAAAAATGCTAAAAATTCGTAAAGAGGGGTTCTTTTGGCCAAAAAATTTAATGGCACCATCAGTTTTTGTGATAAAATCATTATTTCGCCTTCAAATAGAGTCATGAAATTTTCGAAAATCCACTTTTCAAACAAAAAATACTCATAACTCGACAAATAAGAAAGATAGAACGTTCTAGTCTTCACCAATCGATAGAGGGGACAATTTTACATATTTAAGTGAAATTTAAGTCCATATTTCCAAGGATTATGGGAGTTAGGAAATTGTATCGCAAAATATTTCCATAGCTACCCCCTTTGTTCTAAATTTTCGACAAAAAAATTATAAAAAAATGCTAAAAAATTCGTAAAGAGGGGTTTTTTGGCCAAAAAATTGACTGGCACAATCAGTTTTCTGATAAAATCATTATTTCGCCTTCAAATAGAGTCATGAAATTTTCGAAATCCACTTTTCAAACAAAAAATACTCATAACTCAGACAAATAGGAAAGATAGAACGTTCTAGTCTTCACCAATCGATAGAGGGGACAATTTTACAGATTTAAGTGAAATTTAAGTCCATATTTCCAAGGATTATGGGAGTTAGGAAATTGTATCGCAAAATATTTCCATAGCTACCCCCTTTGTTCTAAATTTTCGACAAAAAAATTATAAAAAATGCTAAAAATTCGTAAAGAGGGGTTTTTTTTTTGGCCAAAAAATTGACTGGCACAATCAGTTTTGTGATAAAATCATTATTTCGCCTTCAAATAGAGTCATGAAATTTTCGAAAATCCACTTTTCAAAACAAAAAAATACTCATAACTCGACAAATAGGAAAGATAGAACGTTCTAGTCTTGACCAATCGATAGAGGGGACAATTTTACATATTTTAGTGAATTTTGAGTCTATATTTCCAATGATTATGGGAGTTAGAAAAATCAATTTGTATCGCAAAATATTTCCATAGCTACCCCCTTTGTTCTAAATTTTCGACAAAAAAATTTTAAAAAATGCTAAAAATTCGTGAAGAGTTGTTTCTTTGGCCTAAAAATCGACTGACACAATCAGTTTTGTGATAAAATCATTATTTCGCCTTCAAATAGAGTCATGAAATTTTCGAAAATCCACTTTTCAAAACAAAAAATACTCATAACTCGACAAATAGGAAAGATAGAACGTTCTAGTCTTCACCAATCGATAGAGGGGACAATGTTACATATTTAAGTGAAATTTAAGTCCATATTTCCAAGGATTATGGGAGTTAGGAAATTGTATCGCAAAATATTTCCATAGCTACCCCCTTTGTTCTAAATTTTCGACAAAAAAATTATAAAAAATGCTAAAAATTCGTAAAGAGGGGTTTTTTTGGCCAAAAAATTGACTGGCACAATCAGTTTTGTGATTAAAATCATTATTTCGCCTTCAAATAGAGTCATGAAATTTTCGAAAATCCACTTTTCAAAACAAAAAATACTCATAACTCGACAAATAGGGTAGATAGAACGTTCTAGTCTTGACCAATCGATAGAGGGGACAATTTTACATATTTTAGTAAATTTTGAGTCCATATTTCCAAGGATTAAGGGAGTTAGAAAAATCAATTTGTATCGCACAATATTTTCATAGCTACCCTACCCCCTTTGTTCTAAATTTTCGACAAAAAAATCATAAAAAATGCTAAAAATTCGTAAAGAGGGGTTCTTTTGGCAAAAAATTTACTGGCACAATCAGTTTTGTGATAAAATCATTATTTCGCCTTCAAATAGAGTCATGAAATTTTCGAAAATCCACTTTTCAAAACAAAAAATACTCATAACTCGACTAATAGAAAGATAGAACGTTCTAGTCTTCACCAATCGATAGAGGGGACAATTTTACATAGTTAAGTGAATTTTGAGTCCATATTTCCAAGGATTATGGGAGTTAGAAAATTGTATCGCAAAATATTTCCATAGCTACCCCCTTTGTTCTAAATTTTCGACAAAAAAATTATAAACAATTCTAAAATTCGTAAAGAGGGGTTTCTTTGCCAAAAAATCGACTGGCACAATCAGTTTGTGATAAAATCATTATTTCGCCTCCAAATGGAGTCATGAAATTTTCGAAAATCCACTTTTCAAAACAAAAAATACTCATAACTCGACTAATATGAAGATAGAACGTTCTAGTCTTCACCAATCGATAGAGGGGACAATTTTACATATTTAAGTGAATTTTGAGTCCATATTTCCAAGGATTATGGGAGTTAGAAAATTGTATCGCAAAATATTTCCATAGCTACCCCCTTTGTTCTAAATTTTCGACAAAAAAATTATAAACAATTCTAAAAATTCGTAAAGAGGGGTTTCTTTGGCCAAAAAAATCGACTGGCACAATCAGTTTTGTGATAAAATCATTATTTCGCTCCAAATGGAGTCATGAAATTTTCGAAAATCCACTTTTCAAAACAAAAAATACTCATAACTCGACTAATAGGAAAGATAGAACGTTCTAGTCTTGACCAATCGATAGAGGGGACAATTTTACATATTTTAGTGAATTTTGAGTCATATTTCCAAGGATTATGGGAGTTAGAAAAAATCAATTTGTATCGCAAAATATTTCCATAGCTACCCCCTTTGTTCTAAATTTTCGACAAAAAAATTATAAAAAATGCTAAAATTCGTAAAGAGGGGTTTCTTTGGCCAAAAAATCGACTGGCACAATCAGTTTTGTGATAAAATCATTATTTCGCCTTCAAATGGAGTCATGAAATTTTCGAAAATCCACTTTTCAAAACAAAAAATACTCATAACTCGACTAATATGAAAGATAGAACGTTCTAGTCTTCACCAATCGATAGAGGGGACAATTTTACATATTTAAGTGAATTTTGAGTCCATATTTCCAAGGATTATGGGAGTTAGAAAAAATCAATTTGTATCGCAAAATATTTCCATAGCTACCCCCTTTGTTCTAAATTTTCGACAAAAAAATTATAAAAAATGCTAAAAATTCGTAAAAGAGGGGTTTTTTTGGCCAAAAAATCGACTGGCACAATCAGTTTTGTGATAAAATCATTATTTCGCCTTCAAATAGAGTCATGAAATTTTCGAAATTCCACTTTTCAAAACAAAAAATACTCATAACTCGACTAATGGGAAAGATAGAACGTTCTAGTCTTCACCAATCGATAGAGGGGACAATTTAACATATTTAAGTGGATTTTGAGTCCATATTTCCAAGGATTATGGGAGTTAGAAAATTGTATCGCAAAATATTTCCATAGCTACCCCCTTTGTTCTAAATTTTCGACAAAAAAATTATAAAAATTGCTAAGAATTCGTAAAGAGGGGTTTTTTTGGCCAAAAAATTGACTGGCACACTCAGTTTTGTGATAAAATCATTATTTCGCCTTCAAATAGAGTCATGAAATTTTCGAAAATCCACTTTCAAAACAAAAAATACTCATAACTCGACTAATAGGAAAGATAGAACGTTCTAGTCTTCACCATCGATAGAGGGGACAATTTACATATTTTAGTGAATTTTGAGTCCATATTTCCAAGGATTATGGGAGTTAGAAAATTGTATCGCAAAATATTTCCATAGCTACCCCCTTTGTTCTAAATTTTCGACAAAAAAATTATAAAAAATGCTAAAAATTCGTAAAGAGGGGTTTTTTTTGGGCAAAAAATCGACTGGCACAATCAGTTTTGTGATAAAATCATTATTCGCCTTCAAATGGAGTCATGAAATTTTCGAAAATCCACTTTCCAAAACAAAAAATACTCATAACTCGACAAATAGGAAAGATAGAACGTTCTAGTCTTGACCAATCGATAGAGGGGACAATTTTACATGTTTTAGTGAATTTCGAGTCCATATTTCCAAGGATTATGGGAGTTAGAAAAAATCAATTTGTATCGCAAAATATTTCCATAGCTACCCCCTTTGTTCTAAATTTTCGACAAAAAAAAATATAAAAAATGCTGAAAATTCGTAAAGAGGGGTTTCTTCGGCCAAAAAATCAACTGGCACAATCAGTTTTGTGATAAAATCATTATTTCGCCTTCAAATGAAGTCATGAAATTTTCGAAAATCCACTTTTCAAAACAAAAAATACTCATAACTCGACTAATAGGAAAGATAGAACGTTCTAGTCTTCACCAATCGATAGAGGGGACAATTTTACATATTTAGGTGAATTTTGAGTCCATATTTCCAAGGATTATGGGAGTTAGAAAAAATCAATTTGTATCGCAAAATATTTCCATAGCTACCCCCTTTGTTCTAAATTTTCGACAAAAAAATTATAAAAATGCTAAAAATTCGTAAAGAGGGGTTTTTTTTGGCCAAAAAATTGACTGGCACAATCAGTTTTGTGATAAAATCATTATTTCGCCTTCAAATAGAGTCATGAAATTTTCGAAATCCACTTTTCAAACAAAAAATACTCATAACTCGACAAATAGGAAAGATAGAACGTTCTAGTCTTGACCAATCGATAGAGGGGACAATTTTACATGTTTTAGTGAATTTCGAGTCCATATTTCTAAGGATTAAGGGAGTTAGAAAAAATTAATTTGTATCGCAAAATATTTCCCTTTGTTCTAAATTTTCGACAAAAAAATTATAAAAAATGCTGAAAATTCGTAAAGAGGGGCTTCTTCGGCCAAAAAATCGACTGGCACAATCAGTTTAGTGATAAAATCATTATTTCGCCTTCAAATGGAGTCATGAAATTTTCGAAAATCCACTTTTCAAAACAAAAAATACTCATAACTCGACTAATAGGAAAGATAGAACGTTCTAGTCTTGACCACTCGATAGAGGGGAGAATTTTACATATTTTAGTGAATTTTGAGTCAATATTGCCAAGGATTAAGGGAGTTAGAAAAAATCAATTTGTATCGCAAAATATTTCCCTTTGTTCTAAATTTTCGACAAAAAAATTATAAAAAATGCTAAAAATTCGTAAAGAGGGGTTTTTTTGGCCAAAAAAATTGACTGGCACAATCAGTTTTGTGATAAAATCATTATTTCGCCTTCAAATAGAGTCATGAAATTTTCGAAAATCCACTTTTCAAAACAAAAAATACTCATAACTCGACTAATAGGAAAGATAGAACGTCCTAGTCTTCACCAATCGATAGAGGGGACAATTTTACATATTTGAGTGAATTTTGAGTCCATATTTCCAAGGATTATGGGAGTTAGAAAAAATCAATTTGTATCGCAAAATATTTCCATAGCTACCCCCTTTGTTCTAAATTTTCGACAAAAAAATTATAAAAAATGCTAAAAATTCGTAAAGAGGGGTTCTTTTGGCCAAAAAATTTAATGGCACCATCAGTTTTGTGATAAAATCATTATTTCGCCTTCAAATAGAGTCATGAAATTTTCGAAAATCCACTTTTCAAAACAAAAAATACTCATAACTCGACTAATAGGAAAGATAGAACGTTCTAGTCTTCACCAATCGATAGAGGGGACAATTTAACATTATTAAGTGAATTTTGAGTCCATATTTCCAAGGATTATGGGAGTTAGAAAATTGTATCGCAAAATATTTCCATAGCTACCCCCTTTGTTCTAAATTTTCGACAAAAAAATTATAAAAAATGCTAAAAATTCGTAAAGAAGGGTTTCTTTGGCCTAAAAATCGACTGGCACAATCAGTTTTGTGATAAAATCATTATTTCGCCTTCAAATGGAGTCATGAAATTTTCGAAAATCCACTTTTCAAAACAAAAAATACTCATAACTCGACTAATAGGAAAGATAGAACGTTCTAGTCTTCACCAATCGATAGAGGGGACAATTTAACATATTTAAGTGAATTTTGAGTCCATATTTCCAAGGATTATGGGAGTTAGAAAATTGTATCGCAAAATATTTCCATAGCTACCCCCTTTGTTCTAAATTTTCGACAAAAAAATTATAAAAAATGCTAAAAATTCGTAAAGAGGGGTTTCTTTGGCCTAAAAATCGACTGGCACAATCAGTTTTGTGATAAAATCATTATTTCGCCTTCAAATGGAGTCATGAAAATTTCGAAAATCCACTTTTCAAAACAAAAAATACTCATAACTCGACTAATAGGAAAGATAGAACGTTCTAGTCTTCACCAATCGATAGAGGGGACAATTTAACATATTTAAGTGAATTTTGAGTCCATATTTCCAAGGATTATGGGAGTTAGAAAATTGTATCGCAAAATATTTCCATAGCTACCCCCTTTGTTCTAAATTTTCGACAAAAAAATTATAAAAAATGCTAAAAATTCGTGAAGAAGGGTTTCTTTGGCCTAAAAATCGACTGGCACAATCAGTTTTGTGATAAAATCATTATTTCGCCTTCAAATGGAGTCATGAAATTTTCGAAAATCCACTTTTCAAAACAAAAAATACTCATAACTCGACTAATAGGAAAGATAGAACGTTCTAGTCTTCACCAATCGATAGAGGGGACAATTTAACATATTTAAGTGAATTTTGAGTCCATATTTCCAAGCATTATGGGAGTTAGAAAATTGTATCGCAAAATATTTCCATAGCTACCCCCTTTGTTCTAAATTTTCGACAAAAAAATTATAAAAAATGCTAAAAATTCGTAAAGAGGGGTTTTTTTGGCCAGAAAAATTGACTGGCACAATCAGTTTTGTGATAAAATCATTATTTCGCCTTCAAATAGAGTCATGAAATTTTCGAAAATCCACTTTTCAAAACAAAAAATACTCATAACTCGACTAATAGGAAAGATAGAACGTTCTAGTCTTGACCAATCGATAGAGGGGACAATTTTACATATTTTAGTGAATGTTGAGTCTATATTTCCAAGGATTATGGGAGTTAGAAAAAATCAATTTGTATCGCAAAATATTTCCATAGCTACCCCCTTTGTTCTAAATTTTCGACAAAAAAATGATAAAAAATGCTAAAAATTCGTAAAGAGGGGTTTCTTTGGCCTAAAAATCGACTGGCACAATCAGTTTTGTGATAAAATCATTATTTCGCCTTCAAATGGAGTCATGAAATTTTCGAAAATCCACTTTTCAAAACAAAAAATACTCATAACTCGACTAATAGGAAAGATAGAACGTTCTAGTCTTGACCAATCGATAGAGGGGACAATTTTACATATTTGAGTGAATTTTGAGTCCATATTTCCAAGGATTATGGGAGTTAGAAAATTGTATCGCAAAATATTTCCATAGCTACCCCCTTTGTTCTAAATTTTCGACAAAAAAATTATAAAAAATGCTAAAAATTCGTAAAGAGGGGTTTCTTTGGCCTAAAAATCGACTGGCACAATCAGTTTTGTGATAAAATCATTATTTCGCCTTCAAATGGAGTCACGAAAATTTCGAAAATCCACTTTTCAAAACAAAAAATACTCATAACTCGACTAATAGGAAAGATAGAACGTTCTAGTCTTGACCAATCGATAGAGGGGACAATTTTACATATTTTAGTGAATGTTGAGTCTATATTTCCAAGGATTATGGGAGTTAGAAAAAATCAATTTGTATCGCAAAATATTTCCATAGCTACCCCCTTTGTTCTAAATTTTCGACAAAAAAATTATAAAAAATGCTAAAAATTCGTAAAGAGGGGTTTCTTTGGCCTAAAAATCGACTGGCACAATCAGTTTTGTGATAAAATCATTATTTCGCCTTCAAATGGAGTCATGAAATTTTCGAAAATCCACTTTTCAAAACAAAAAATACTCATAACTCGACTAATAGGAAAGATAGAACGTTCTAGTCTTCACCAATCGATAGAGGGGACAATTTAACATATTTAAGTGAATTTTGAGTCCATATTTCCAAGGATTATGGGAGTTAGAAAATTGTATCGCAAAATATTTCCATAGCTACCCCCTTTGTTCTAAATTTTCGACAAAAAAATTATAAAAAATGCTAAAAATTCGTAAAGAGGGGTTTCTTTGGCCTTAAAATCGACTGGCACAATCAGTTTTGTGATAAAATCATTATTTCGCCTTCAAATGGAGTCATGAAAATTTCGAAAATCCACTTTTCAAAACAAAAAATACTCATAACTCGACTAATAGGAAAGATAGAACGTTCTAGTCTTCACCAATCGATAGAGGGGACAATTTTACATATTTCAGTGAATTTTGAGTCTATATTTCCAAAGATTATGGGAGTTAGAAAAAATCAATTTGTATCGCAAAATATTTCCATAGCTACCCCCTTTGTTCTGAATTTTCGACAAAAAAATTATAAAAAATGTTAAAAATTCGTAAAGAGGGGTGTTTTTGGCCAGAAAATCGACTGGCACAATCAGTTTTGTGATAAAATCATTATTTCGCCTTCAAATAGAGTCATGAAATTTTCGAAAATCCACTTTTCAAAACAAAAAATACTCATAACTCGACTAATAGGAAAGATAGAACGTTCTAGTCTTCACCAATCGATAGAGGGGACAATTTTACATATTTCAGTGAATTTTGAGTCTATATTTCCAAAGATTATGGGAGTTAGAAAAAATCAATTTGTATCGCAAAATATTTCCATAGCTACCCCCTTTGTTCTAAATTTTCGACAAAAAAATTATAAAAAATGCTAAAAATTCGTAAAGAGGGGTTCTTTTGGCCAAAAAATTGACTGGCACAATCAGTTTTGTGATAAAATCATTATTTCGCCTTCAAATAGAGTCATGAAATTTTCGAAAATCCACTTTTCAAAACAAAAAATACTCATAACTCGACAAATAGGAAAGATAGAACGTTCTAGTCTTGACCAATCGATAGAGGGGACAATTTTACATATTTGAGTGAATTTTGAGTCCATATTTCCAAGGATTATGGGAGTTAGAAAATTGTATCGCAAAATATTTCCATAGCTACCCCCTTTGTTCTAAATTTTCGACAAAAAAATCATAAAAAATGCTAAAAATTCGTAAAGAGGGGTTTCTTTGGCCTAAAAATCGACTGGCACAATCAGTTTTGTGATAAAATCATTATTTCGCCTTCAAATGGAGTCATGAAAATTTCGAAAATCCACTTTTCAAAACAAAAAATACTCATAACTCGACTAATAGGAAAGATAGAACGTTCTAGTCTTCACCAATCGATAGAGGGGACAATTTTACATATTTAAGTGAATTTTGAGTCCATATTTCCAAGGATTATGGGAGTTAGAAAAAATCAATTTGTATCGCAAAATATTTCCATAGCTACCCCCTTTGTTCTAAATTTTCGACAAAAAAATTATAAAAAATGCTAAAAATTCGAAAAGGGGGGTTTTTTTGGCCAAAAAATTGACTGGCACAATCAGTTTTGTGATAAAATCATTATTTCGCCTTCAAATAGAGTCATGAAATTTTCGAAAATCCACTTTTCAAAACAAAAAATACTCATAACTCGACAAATAGGAAAGATAGAACGTTCTAGTCTTGACCAATCGATAGAGGGGACAATTTTACATATTTTAGTAAATTTTGAGTCCATATTTCCAAGGATTAAGGGAGTTAGAAAAAATCAATTTGTATCGCAAAATATTTCCATAGCTACCCCCTTTGTTCTAAATTTTCGACAAAAAAATTATAAAAAATGCTAAAAATTCGTAAAGAGGGGTTCTTTTGGCCAAAAAATTTACTGGCACAATCAGTTTTGTGATAAAATCATTATTTCGCCTTCAAATAGAGTCATGAAATTTTCGAAAATCCACTTTTCAAAACAAAAAATACTCATAACTCGACTAATAAGAAATATAGAACGTTCTAGTCTTCACCAATCGATAGAGGGGACAATTTTACATATTTAAGTGAATTTTGAGTCCATATTTCCAAGGATTATGGGAGTTAGAAAATTGTATCGCAAAATATTTCCATAGCTACCCCCTTTGTTCTAAATTTTCGACAAAAAAATTATAAAAAATTCTAAAAATTCGTAAAGAGGGGTTTCTTTGGCCAAAAAATCGACTGGCACAATCAGTTTTGTGATAAAATCATTATTTCGCCTCCAAATGGAGTCATGAAATTTTCGAAAATCCACTTTTCAAAACAAAAAATACTCATAACTCGACTAATAGGAAAGATAGAACGTTCTGAACTTGACCAATCGATAGAGGAGGGCAATTTTACATATTTTAGTGAATTTTGAGTCCATATTTCCAAGGATTAAGGGAGTTAGAAAAAATCAATTTGTATCGCAAAATATTTCCTTTGTTCTAAATTTTCGACAAAAAAAATTATAAAAAATGCTAAAAATTCGTAAAGAGGGGTTTTTTTGGCCAAAAAATTGACTGGCACAATCAGTTTTGTGATAAAATCATTATTTCGCCTTCAAATTGAGTCATGAAAATTTCGAAAATCCACTTTTCAAAACAAAAAATACTCATAACTCGACTAATAGGAAAGATAGAACGTTCTAGTCTTCACCAATCGATAGAGGGGGCAATTTTACATATTTTAGTGAATTTTGAGTCCATATTTCCAAGGATTAAGGGAGTTAGAAAAAATCAATTTGTATCGCAAAATATTTCCCTTTGTTCTAAATTTTCGACAAAAAATTATAAAAAATGCTAAAAATTCGTAAAGAGGGGTTTTTTTGGCCAAAAAATTGACTGGCACAATCAGTTTTGTGATAAAATCATTATTTCGCCTTCAAATTGAGTCATGAAAATTTCGAAAATCCACTTTTCAAAACAAAAAATACTCATAACTCGACTAATAGGAAAGATAGAACGTTCTAGTCTTCACCAATCGATAGAGGGGACAATTTTACATATTTTAGTGAATTTTGAGTCTATATTTCCAAGGATTATGGGAGTTAGAAAAATCAATTTGTATCGCAAAATATTTCCATAGACAAAAAAATTATAAAAAATGCTAAGAATTCGTAAAGAGGGGGTTTCTTTGTCCTAAAAATCGACTGACACAATCAGTTTTGTGATAAAATCATTATTTCGCCTTCAAATGGAGTCATGAAAATTTCGAAAATCCACTTTTCAAAACAAAAAATACTCATAACTCGACTAATAGGAAAGATAGAACGTTCTAGTCTTCACCAATCGATAGAGGGGACAATTTCACATATTTTAGTGAATTTTGAGTCCATATTTCCAAGGATTAAGGGAGTTAGAAAAATCAATTTGTATCGCAAAATATTTCCCTTTGTTCTAAATTTTCGACAAAAAAAATTATGAAAAATGCTAAAATTCGCAAAGAGGGGTTTTTTTTGGCCAAAAAACTGACTGGCACAATCAGTTTTGTGATAAAATCATTATTTCGCCTTCAAATAGAGTCATGAAATTTTCGAAAATCCACTTTTCAAAACAAAAAATACTCATAACTCGACAAATAGGAAAGATAGAACGTTCTAGTCTTGACCAATCGATAGAGGGGACAATTTTACATCTATAAGTGAATTTTGAGTCCATATTTCCAAGGATTATGGGAGTTAGAAAATTGTATCGCAAAATATTTCCATAGCTACCCCCTTTGTTCTAAATTTTCGACAAAAAAATCATAAAAAATGCTAAAAATTCGTAAAGAGGGGTTTCTTTGGCCTAAAAATCGACTGGCACAATCAGTTTTGTGATAAAATCATTATTTCGCCTTCAAATGGAGTCATGAAAATTTCGAAAATCCACTTTTCAAAACAAAAAATACTCATAACTCGACTAATAGGAAAGATAGAACGTTCTAGTCTTCACCAATCGATAGAGGGGACAATTTTACATCTATAAGTGAATTTTGAGTCCATATTTCCAAGGATTATGGGAGTTAGAAAATTGTATCGCAAAATATTTCCATAGCTACCCCCTTTGTTCTAAATTTTCGACAAAAAAATCATAAAAATGCTAAAAATTCGTAGAAGAGGGGTTTCTTTGGCCAAAAAATCGACTGGCACAATCAGTTTTGTGATAAAATCATTATTTCGCCTCCAAATGGAGTCATGAAATTTCGAAAATCCACTTTTCAAAACAAAAAATACTCATAACTCGACTAATATGAAAGATAGAACGTTCTAGTCTTCACCAATCGATAGAGGGGACAATTTTACATATTTAAGTGAATTTTGAGTCCATATTTCCAAGGCTTATGGGAGTTAGAAAATTGTATCGCAAAATATTTCCATAGCTACCCCCTTTGTTCTAAATTTTCGACAAAAAAATTATAAAAAATTCTAAAAATTCGTAAAGAGGGGTTTCTTTGGCCAAAAAATCGACTGGCACAATCAGTTTTGTGATAAAATCATTATTTCGCCTTCAAATGGAGTCATGAAAATTTCGAAAATCCACGTTTCAAAACAAAAAATACTCATAACTCGACAAATAGGAAAGATAGAACGTTCTAGTCTTGACCAATCGATAGAGGGGACAATTTTACATATTTGAGTGAATTTTGAATCCATATTTCCAAGGATTATGGGAGTTAGAAAATTGTATCGCAAAATATTTCCATAGCTACCCCCTTTGTTCTAAATTTTCGACAAAAAAATCATAAAAAATGCTAAAAATTCGAAAAGGGGGGTTTTTTTGGCCAAAAAATTGACTGGCACAATCAGTTTTGTGATAAAATCATTATTTCGCCTTCAAATAGAGTCATGAAATTTTCGAAAATCCACTTTTCAAAACAAAAAATACTCATAACTCGACAAATAGGAAAGATAGAACGTTCTAGTCTTGACCAATCGATAGAGGGGACAATTTTACATATTTTAGTAAATTTTGAGTACATATTTCCAAGGATTAAGGGAGTTAGAAAAAATCAATTTGTATCGCAAAATATTTCCATAGCTACCCCCTTTGTTCTAAATTTTCGACAAAAAAATTATAAAAAATTCTAAAAATTCGTAAAGAGGGGTTTCTTTGGCCAAAAAATCGACTGGCACAATCAGTTTTGTGATAAAATCATTATTTCGCCTCCAAATGGAGTCATGAAATTTTCGAAAATCCACTTTTCAAAACAAAAAATACTCATAACTCGACTAATATGAAAGATAGAACGTTCTAGTCTTCACCAATCGATAGAGGGGACAATTTTACATATTTGAGTGAATTTTGAGTCAATATTTCCAAGGATTATGGGAGTTAGAAAATTGTATCGCAAAATATTTCCATAGCTACCCCCTTTGTTCTAAATTTTCGACAAAAAAATTATAAAAAATGCTAAAAATCCGTAAAGAGGGGATTTTTTGGGCAAAAATTCGACTGGCACAATCAGTTTTGTGATAAAATCATTATTTCGCCTTCAAAGCTACCCCCTTTGTTCTAAATTTTCGACAAAAAAATTATAAAAAATTCTAAAAATTCGTAAAGAGGGGTTTCTTTGGCCAAAAAATCGACTGGCACAATCAGTTTTGTGATAAAATCATTATTTCGCCTCCAAATGGAGTCATGAAATTTTCGAAAATCCACTTTTCAAAACAAAAAATACTCATAACTCGACTAATATGAAAGATAGAACGTTCTAGTCTTCACCAATCGATAGAGGGGACAATTTTACATATTTAAGTGAATTTTGAGTCCATATTTCCAAGGATTATGGGAGTTAGAAAATTGTATCGCAAAATATTTCCATAGCTACCCCCTTTGTTCTAAATTTTCGACAAAAAAATTATAAAAAATGCTAAAAATCCGTAAAGAGGGGTTTTTTTGGGCAAAAATTCGACTGGCACAATCAGTTTTGTGATAAAATCATTATTTCGCCTTCAAATGGAGTCATGAAAATTTCGAAAATCCACTTTTCAAAACAAAAAATACTCATAACTCGACTAATAGGAAAGATAGAACGTTCTAGTCTTGACCAATCGATAGAGGGGACAATTTTACATATTTTAGTGAATTTTGAGTCCATATTTCCAAGGATTATGGGAGTTAGAAAAAATCAATTTGAATCGCAAAATATTTCCATAGCTAGCCCCTTTGTTCTAAATTTTCGACAAAAAAATTATAAAAAATGCTAAAAATTCGTAAAGAGGGGTTTCTTTGGCCAAAAAATCGACTGGCACAATCAGTTTTGTGATAAAATCATTATTTCGCCTTCAAATGGAGTCATGAAATTTTCGAAAATCCACTTTTCAAAACAAAAAATACTCATAACTCGACTAATATGAAAGATAGAACGTTCTAGTCTTCACCAATCGATAGAGGGGACAATTTTACATATTTAAGTGAATTTTGAGTCCATATTTCCAAGGATTATGGGAGTTAGAAAAAATCAATTTGTATCGCAAAATATTTCCATAGCTACCCCCTTTGTTCTAAATTTTCGACAAAAAAATTATAAAAAATGCTGAAAATTCGTAAAGAGGGGTTTTTTTTGGACAAAAAATCGACTGGCACAATCAGTTTTGTGATAAAATCATTATTTCGCCTTCAAGTAGAGTCATGAAATTTTCGAAAATCCACTTTTCAAAACAAAAAATACTCATAACTCGACTAATAGGAAAGATAGAACGTTCTAGTCTTCACCAATCGATAGAGGGGACAATTTTACATATTTTAGTGAATTTTGAGTCCATATTTCCAAGGATTATGGGAGTTAGAAAATTGTATCGCAAAATATTTCCATAGCTACCCCCTTTGTTCTAAATTTTCGACAAAAAAATTATAAAAAATGCTAAAAATTCGTAAAGAGGGGTTTTTTTGGGCAAAAAATCGACTGGCACAATCAGTTTTGTGATAAAATCATTATTTCGCCTTCAAATGGAGTCATGAAAATTTCGAAAATCCACTTTTCAAAACAAAAAATACTCATAACTCGACAAATAGGAAAGATAGAACGTTCTAGTCTTGACCAATCGATAGAGGGGACAATTTTACATGTTTTAGTGAATTTCGAGTCCATATTTCCAAGGATTATGGGAGTTAGAAAAAATCAATTTGTATCGCAAAATATTTCCATAGCTACCCCCTTTGTTCTAAATTTTCGACAAAAAAATTATAAAAAATGCTGAAAATTCGTAAAGAGGGGTTTTTTTGGGCAAAAAATCGACTGGCACAATCAGTTTTGTGATAAAATCATTATTTCGCCTTCAAATGGAGTCATGAAATTTTCGAAAATCCACTTTTCAAAACAAAAAATACTCATAACTCGACTAATAGGAAAGATAGAACGTTCTAGTCTTCACCAATCGATAGAGGGGACAATTTTACATATTTTAGTAAATTTTGAGTCCATATTTCCAAGGCTTATGGGAGTTAGAAAATTGTATCGCAAAATATTTCCATAGCTACCCCCTTTGTTCTAAATTTTCGACAAAAAAATTATAAAAAATTCTAAAAATTCGTAAAGAGGGGTTTCTTTGGCCAAAAAATCGACTGGCACAATCAGTTTTGTGATAAAATCATTATTTCGCCTCCAAATGGAGTCATGAAATTTTCGAAAATCCACTTTTCAAAACAAAAAATACTCATAACTCGACTAATATGAAAGATAGAACGTTCTAGTCTTCACCAATCGATAGAGGGGACAATTTTACATATTTAAGTGAATTTTGAGTCCATATTTCCAAGGCTTATGGGAGTTAGAAAATTGTATCGCAAAATATTTCCATAGCTACCCCCTTTGTTCTAAATTTTCGACAAAAAAATTATAAAAAATTCTAAAAATTCGTAAAGAGGGGTTTCTTTGGCCAAAAAATCGACTGGCACAATCAGTTTTGTGATAAAATCATTATTTCGCCTTCAAATGGAGTCATGAAAATTTCGAAAATCCACGTTTCAAAACAAAAAATACTCATAACTCGACAAATAGGAAAGATAGAACGTTCTAGTCTTGACCAATCGATAGAGGGGACAATTTTACATATTTGAGTGAATTTTGAATCCATATTTCCAAGGATTATGGGAGTTAGAAAATTGTATCGCAAAATATTTCCATAGCTACCCCCTTTGTTCTAAATTTTCGACAAAAAAATCATAAAAAATGCTAAAAATTCGAAAAGGGGGGTTTTTTTGGCCAAAAAATTGACTGGCACAATCAGTTTTGTGATAAAATCATTATTTCGCCTTCAAATAGAGTCATGAAATTTTCGAAAATCCACTTTTCAAAACAAAAAATACTCATAACTCGACAAATAGGAAAGATAGAACGTTCTAGTCTTGACCAATCGATAGAGGGGACAATTTTACATATTTGAGTGAATTTTGAATCCATATTTCCAAGGATTATGGGAGTTAGAAAATTGTATCGCAAAATATTTCCATAGCTACCCCCTTTGTTCTAAATTTTCGACAAAAAAATCATAAAAAATGCTAAAAATTCGAAAAGGGGGGTTTTTTTGGCCAAAAAATTGACTGGCACAATCAGTTTTGTGATAAAATCATTATTTCGCCTTCAAATAGAGTCATGAAATTTTCGAAAATCCACTTTTCAAAACAAAAAATACTCATAACTCGACAAATAGGAAAGATAGAACGTTCTAGTCTTGACCAATCGATAGAGGGGACAATTTTACATATTTTAGTAAATTTTGAGTACATATTTCCAAGGATTAAGGGAGTTAGAAAAAATCAATTTGTATCGCAAAATATTTCCATAGCTACCCCCTTTGTTCTAAATTTTCGACAAAAAAATTATAAAAAATTCTAAAAATTCGTAAAGAGGGGTTTCTTTGGCCAAAAAATCGACTGGCACAATCAGTTTTCTGATAAAATCATTATTTCGCCTCCAAATGGAGTCATGAAATTTTCGAAAATCCACTTTTCAAAACAAAAAATACTCATAACTCGACTAATATGAAAGATAGAACGTTCTAGTCTTCACCAATCGATAGAGGGGACAATTTTACATATTTGAGTGAATTTTGAGTCAATATTTCCAAGGATTATGGGAGTTAGAAAATTGTATCGCAAAATATTTCCATAGCTACCCCCTTTGTTCTAAATTTTCGACAAAAAAATTATAAAAAATGCTAAAAATCCGTAAAGAGGGGATTTTTTGGGCAAAAATTCGACTGGCACAATCAGTTTTGTGATAAAATCATTATTTCGCCTTCAAAGCTACCCCCTTTGTTCTAAATTTTCGACAAAAAAATTATAAAAAATTCTAAAAATTCGTAAAGAGGGGTTTCTTTGGCCAAAAAATCGACTGGCACAATCAGTTTTGTGATAAAATCATTATTTCGCCTCCAAATGGAGTCATGAAATTTTCGAAAATCCACTTTTCAAAACAAAAAATACTCATAACTCGACTAATATGAAAGATAGAACGTTCTAGTCTTCACCAATCGATAGAGGGGACAATTTTACATATTTAAGTGAATTTTGAGTCCATATTTCCAAGGATTATGGGAGTTAGAAAATTGTATCGCAAAATATTTCCATAGCTACCCCCTTTGTTCTAAATTTTCGACAAAAAAATTATAAAAAATGCTAAAAATCCGTAAAGAGGGGTTTTTTTGGGCAAAAATTCGACTGGCACAATCAGTTTTGTGATAAAATCATTATTTCGCCTTCAAATGGAGTCATGAAAATTTCGAAAATCCACTTTTCAAAACAAAAAATACTCATAACTCGACTAATAGGAAAGATAGAACGTTCTAGTCTTGACCAATCGATAGAGGGGACAATTTTACATATTTTAGTGAATTTTGAGTCCATATTTCCAAGGATTATGGGAGTTAGAAAAAATCAATTTGAATCGCAAAATATTTCCATAGCTAGCCCCTTTGTTCTAAATTTTCGACAAAAAAATTATAAAAAATGCTAAAAATTCGTAAAGAGGGGTTTCTTTGGCCAAAAAATCGACTGGCACAATCAGTTTTGTGATAAAATCATTATTTCGCCTTCAAATGGAGTCATGAAATTTTCGAAAATCCACTTTTCAAAACAAAAAATACTCATAACTCGACTAATATGAAAGATAGAACGTTCTAGTCTTCACCAATCGATAGAGGGGACAATTTTACATATTTAAGTGAATTTTGAGTCCATATTTCCAAGGATTATGGGAGTTAGAAAAAATCAATTTGTATCGCAAAATATTTCCATAGCTACCCCCTTTGTTCTAAATTTTCGACAAAAAAATTATAAAAAATGCTGAAAATTCGTAAAGAGGGGTTTTTTTTGGACAAAAAATCGACTGGCACAATCAGTTTTGTGATAAAATCATTATTTCGCCTTCAAGTAGAGTCATGAAATTTTCGAAAATCCACTTTTCAAAACAAAAAATACTCATAACTCGACTAATAGGAAAGATAGAACGTTCTAGTCTTCACCAATCGATAGAGGGGACAATTTTACATATTTTAGTGAATTTTGAGTCCATATTTCCAAGGATTATGGGAGTTAGAAAATTGTATCGCAAAATATTTCCATAGCTACCCCCTTTGTTCTAAATTTTCGACAAAAAAATTATAAAAAATGCTAAAAATTCGTAAAGAGGGGTTTTTTTGGGCAAAAAATCGACTGGCACAATCAGTTTTGTGATAAAATCATTATTTCGCCTTCAAATGGAGTCATGAAAATTTCGAAAATCCACTTTTCAAAACAAAAAATACTCATAACTCGACAAATAGGAAAGATAGAACGTTCTAGTCTTGACCAATCGATAGAGGGGACAATTTTACATGTTTTAGTGAATTTCGAGTCCATATTTCCAAGGATTATGGGAGTTAGAAAAAATCAATTTGTATCGCAAAATATTTCCATAGCTACCCCCTTTGTTCTAAATTTTCGACAAAAAAATTATAAAAAATGCTGAAAATTCGTAAAGAGGGGTTTTTTTGGGCAAAAAATCGACTGGCACAATCAGTTTTGTGATAAAATCATTATTTCGCCTTCAAATGGAGTCATGAAATTTTCGAAAATCCACTTTTCAAAACAAAAAATACTCGTAACTCGACAAATAGGAAAGATAGAACGTTCTAGTCTTCACCAATCGATAGAGGGGACAATTTTACATCTTTTAGTGAATTTTGAGTCCATGTTTCCAAGGATTAAGGGAGTTAGAAAAAATCAATTTGTATCGCAAAATATTTCCATACCTACCCCCTTTGTTCTAAATTTTCGACAAAAAAATTATAAAAAATGCTAAAAATTAGTAAAGAGGGGTTCTTTTGGCCAAAAAATTGACTGGCACCATCAGTTTTGTGATAAAATCATTATTTCGACTTCAAATGGAGTCATGAAATTTTCGAAAATCCACTTTTCAAAACAAAAAATACTCATAACTCGACAAATAGGAAAGATAGAACGTTCTAGTCTTCACCAATCGATAGAGGGGACAATTTTACATATTTTAGTGAATTTTGAGTCCATATTTCCAAGGATTATGGGAGTTAGAAAAAATCAATTTGTATCGCAAAATGTTTCCATAGCTACCCCCTTTGTTCTGAATTTTCGACAAAAAAATCATAAAAAATGCTAAAAATCCGTAAAGAGGGGTTTTTTGGCCAAAAAATGGACTGGCACAATCAGTTTCGTGATAAAATCATTATTTCGCCTTCAAATGGAGTCATGAAAATTTCGAAAATCCACTTTTCAAAACAAAAAATACTCATAACTCGACTAATAGGAAAGATAGAACGTTCTAGTCTTGACCAATCGATAGAGGGGACAATTTTACATATTTTAGTGAATTTTGAGTCGATATTGCCAAGGATTAAGGGAGTTAGAAAAAATCAATTTGTATCGCAAAATATTTCCCTCTGTTCTAAATTTTCGACAAAAAAATTATAAAAAATGCTAAAAATTCGTAAAGAGGGGTTCTTTTGGCCAAAAAATTTATTAGCACCATCAGTTTTGTGATAAAATTATTATTTCGCATTCAAATAGAGTCATGAAATTTTCGAAAATCCACTTTTCAAAACAAAAAATACTCATAACTCGACAAATAAGAAAGATAGAACGTTCTAGTCTTCACCAATCGATAGAGGGGACAATTTTACATATTTAAGTGAAATTTAAGTCCATATTTCCAAGGATTATGGGAGTTAGGAAATTGTATCGCAAAATATTTCCATAGCTACTCCCTTTGTTCTAAATTTTCGACAAAAAAATTATAAAAAATGCTAAGAATTCGTAAAGAGGGGTTTTTTTGGCTAAAAAACTGACTGGCACAATCAGTTTTGTGATAAAATCATTATTTCGCCTTCAAATAGAGTCATGAAATTTTCGAAAATCCACTTTTCAAAACAAAAAATACTCATAACTCGACTAATAGGAAAGATAGAACGTTCTAGTCTTCACCAATCGATAGAGGGGACAATTTTACATATTTTATTGAATTTTGAGTCCATATTTCCAAGGATTATGGGAGTTAGAAAATTGTATCGCAAAATATTTCCATAGCTACCCCCTTTGTTCTAAATTTTCGACAAAAAAATTATAAAAAATGCTAAAAATTCGTAAAGAGGGGTTTTTTTGGCCAAAAAATTGACTGGCACAATCAGTTTTGTGATAAAATCATTATTTCGCCTTCAAATAGAGTCATGAAATTTTCGAAAATCCACTTTCCAAAACAAAAAATACTCATAACTCGACTAATAGGAAAGATAGAACGTTCTAGTCTTGACCAATCGATAGAGGGGACAATTTTACATGTTTTAGTGAATTTCGAGTCCATATTTCCAAGGATTATGGGAGTTAGAAAAAATCAATTTGTATCGCAAAATATTTCCATAGCTACCCCCTTTGTTCTAAATTTTCGACAAAAAAATTATAAAAAATGCTGAAAATTCGTAAAGATTTCTTCGGCCAAAAAATCAACTGGCACAATCAGTTTTGTGATAAAATCATTATTTCGCCTTCAAATGGAGTCATGAAATTTTCGAAAATCCACTTTTCAAAACAAAAAATACTCATAACTCGACTAATAGGAAAGATAGAACGTTCTAGTCTTCACCAATCGATAGAGGGGACAATTTTACATATTTTAGTGAATTTTGAGTCCATATTTCCAAGGATTATGGGAGTTAGAAAAAATCAATTTGTATCGCAAAATGTTTCCATAGCTACCCCCTTTGTTCTGAATTTTCGACAAAAAAATTATAAAAAATGCTAAAAATTCGTAAAGAGGGGTTCTTTTGGCCAAAAAATTTAATGGCACCATCAGTTTTGTGATAAAATCATTATTTCGCCTTCAAATAGAGTCATGAAATTTTCGAAAATCCACTTTTCAAAACAAAAAATACTCATAACTCGACAAGTTCTAGTCTTGACCAATCGATAGAGGGGACAATTTTACATCTTTTGGTGAATTTTGAGTCCATATTTCCAATGATTAAGGGAGTTACAAAAAATCAATTTGTATCGCAAAATATTTCCCTTTGTTCTAAATTTTCGACAAAAAAATTATAAAAAATGCTAAAAATTCGTAAAGAGGGGTTTTTTTGGCCAAAAAATTGACTGGCACAATCAGTTTTGTGATAAAATCATTATTTCGCCTTCAAATAGAGTCATGAAATTTTCGAAAATCCACTTTTCAAAACAAAAAATACTCATAACTCGACAAATAGGAAAGATAGAACGTTCTAGTCTTGACCAATCGATAGAGAGGACAATTTTACATATTGTAGTGAATTTTGAGTCGATATTGCCAAGGATTAAGGGAGTTAGAAAAAATCAATTTGTATCGCTAAATATTTCCATAGCTACCCCCTTTGTTCTAAATTTTCGACAAAAAAATTATAAAAAATGCTAAAAATTCGTAAAGAGGGGTTTTTTTGGCCAAAAAATTGACTGGCACAATCAGTTTTGTGATAAAATCATTATTTCGCCTTCAAATAGAGTCATGAAATTTTCGAAAATCCACTTTTCAAAACAAAAAATACTCATAACTCGACTAATAGGAAAGATAGAACGTTCTAGTCTTCACCAATCGATAGAGGGGACAATTTTACATATTTAAGTGAATTTTGAGTCCATATTTCCAAGGATTATGGGAGTTAGAAAATTGTATCGCCAAATATTTCCATAGCTACCCCCTTTGTTCTAAATTTTCGACAAAAAAATTATAAAAAATGCTAAAAATTCGTAAAGAGGGGTTTTTTTGGGCAAAAAATCGACTGGCACAATCAGTTTTGTGATAAAATCATTATTTCGCCTTCAAATGGAGTCATGAAATTTTCGAAAATCCACTTTTCAAAACAAAAAATACTCATAACTCGACTAATAGGGAAGATAGAACGTTCTAGTCTTCACCAATCGATAGAGAGGACAATTTTACATATTTAAGTGAATTTTGAGTCCATATTTCCAAGGATTATGGGAGTTAGAAAATTGTATCGCAAAATATTTCCATAGCTACCCCCTTTGTTCTAAATTTTCGACAAAAAAAATTATAAAAAATGCTAAAAATTCGTAAAGAGGGGTTTTTTTGGCCAAAAAATTGACTGGCACAATCAGTTTTGTGATAAAATCATTATTTCGCCTTCAAATAGAGTCATGAAATTTTCGAAAATCCACTTTTCAAAACAAAAAATACTCATAACTCGACTAATAGGGAAGATAGAACGTTCTAGTCTTCACCAATCGATAGAGAGGACAATTTTACATATTTAAGTGAATTTTGAGTCCATATTTCCAAGGATTATGGGAGTTAGAAAAAATCAATTGTATCGCAAAATATTTCCATAGCTACCCCCTTTGCTCTAAATTTTCGACAAAAAAATTATAAAAAATGCTAAAAAGTCGTAAAGAGGGGTTTTTTTGGCCAAAAAATTGACTGGCACAATCAGTTTTGTGATAAAATCATTATTTCGCCTTCAAATAGAGTCATGAAATTTTCGAAAATCCACTTTTCAAAACAAAAAATACTCATAACTCGACAAATAGGAAAGATAGAACGTTTTAGTCTTGACCAATCGATAGAGGGGACAATTTTACATATTTAATTGAATTTTGAGTCCATATTTCCAAGGATTAAGGGAGTTAGAAAAAATCAATTTGTATCGCAAAATATTTCCATAGCTACCCCCTTTGTTCTAAATTTTCGACAAAAAAATTATAAAAAATGCTAAAAATTCGTAAAGAGGGGTTCTTTTGGCCAAAAAATTCACTGGCACCATCAGTTTTGTGATAAAATCATTACCCTCAAATAGAGTCATGAAATTTTCGAAAATCCACTTTTCAAAACAAAAAATACTCATAACTCGACTAATAGGAAAGATAGAACGTTCTAGTCTTCACCAATCGATAGAGGGGACAATTTTACATAATTAAGTGAATTTTGAGTCCATATTTCCAAGGATTATGGGAGTTAGAAAATTGTATCGCAAAATATTTCCATAGCTACCCCCTTTGTTCTAAATTTTCGACAAAAAAATTATAAAAAATGCTAAAAATTCGTAAAGAGGGGTTCCTTTGGCCTAAAAATCGACTGTCACAATCAGTTTTGTGATAAAATCATTATTTCGCCTTCTAATGGAGTCATGAAAATTTTGAAAATCCACTTTTCAAAACAAAAAATACTCATAACTCGACTAATAGGAAAGATAGAACGTTTTAGTCTTCACCAATCGATAGAGGGGACAATTTTACATATTTAAGTGAATTTTGAGTCCATATTTCCAAGGATTATGGGAGTTAGAAAAAATCAATTTGTATCGCAAAACATTTCCATAGCTACCCCCTTTGCTCTAAATTTTCGACAAAAAAATTATAAAAAATGCTAAAAAGTCGTAAAGAGGGGTTTTTTTGGGCAAAAAATCGACTGGCACAATCAGTTTTGTGATAAAATCATTATTTCGCCTTCAAATGGAGTCATGAAATTTTCGAAAATCCACTTTTCAAAACAAAAAATACTCATAACTCGACTAATAGGAAAGATAGAACGTTCTAGTCTTCACCAATCGATAGAGGGGACAATTTTACATATTTAAGTGAATTTTGAGTCCATATTTCCGAGGATTATGGGAGTTAGAAAATTGTATCGCCAAATATTTCCATAGCTACCCCCTTTGTTCTAAATTTTCGACAAAAAAATTATAAAAAATGCTAAAAATTCGTAAAGAGGGGTTTTTTTGGGCAAAAAATCGACTGGCACAATCAGTTTTGTGATAAAATCATTATTTCGCCTTCAAATGGAGTCATGAAAATTTCGAAAATCCACTTTTCAAAACAAAAAATACTCATAACTCGACTAATAGGAAAGATAGAACGTTCTAGTCTTGACCAATCGATAGAGGGGACAATTTTACATATTTTAGTGAATTTTGAGTCTATATTTCCAAGGATTATGGGAGTTAGAAAAAATCAATTTGTATCGCAAAATATTTCCATAGCTACCCCCTTTGTTCTAAATTTTCGACAAAAAAATTATAAAAAATGCTAAAAATTCGTAAAGAGGGGTTTTTTTGGCCAAAAAATTGACTGGCACAATCAGTTTTGTGATAAAATCATTATTTCGCCTTCAAATAGAGTCATGAAATTTTCGAAAATCCACTTTTCAAAACAAAAAATACTCATAACTCGACAAATAGGGTAGATAGAACGTTCTAGTCTTGACCAATCGATAGAGGGGACAATTTTACATATTTTAGTAAATTTTGAGTCCATATTTCCAAGGATTAAGGGAGTTAGAAAAAATCAATTTGTATCGCAAAATATTTCCATAGCTACCCTACCCCCTTTGTTCTAAATTTTCGACAAAAAAATCATAAAAAATGCTAAAAATTCGTAAAGAGGGGTTCTTTTGGCCAAAAAATTTACTGGCACAATCAGTTTTGTGATAAAATCATTATTTCGCCTTCAAATAGAGTCATGAAATTTTCGAAAATCCACTTTTCAAAACAAAAAATACTCATAACTCGACTAATAGGAAAGATAGAACGTTCTAGTCTTCACCAATCGATAGAGGGGACAATTTTACATATTTAAGTGAATTTTGAGTCCATATTTCCAAGGATTATGGGAGTTAGAAAATTGTATCGCAAAATATTTCCATAGCTACCCCCTTTTTTCTAAATTTTCGACAAAAAAATTATAAACAATTCTAAAAATTCGTAAAGAGGGGTTTCTTTGGCCAAAAAATCGACTGGCACAATCAGTTTTGTGATAAAATCATTATTTCGCCTCCAAATGGAGTCATGAAATTTTCGAAAATCCACTTTTCAAAACAAAAAATACTCATAACTCGACTAATATGAAAGATAGAACGTTCTAGTCTTCACCAATCGATAGAGGGGACAATTTTACATATTTAAGTGAATTTTGAGTCCATATTTCCAAGGATTATGGGAGTTAGAAAATTGTATCGCAAAATATTTCCATAGCTACCCCCTTTGTTCTAAATTTTCGACAAAAAAATTATAAACAATTCTAAAAATTCGTAAAGAGGGGTTTCTTTGGCCAAAAAATCGACTGGCACAATCAGTTTTGTGATAAAATCATTATTTCGCCTCCAAATGGAGTCATGAAATTTTCGAAAATCCACTTTTCAAAACAAAAAATACTCATAACTCGACTAATAGGAAAGATAGAACGTTCTAGTCTTGACCAATCGATAGAGGGGACAATTTTACATATTTTAGTGAATTTTGAGTCCATATTTCCAAGGATTATGGGAGTTAGAAAAAATCAATTTGTATCGCAAAATATTTCCATAGCTACCCCCTTTGTTCTAAATTTTCGACAAAAAAATTATAAAAAATGCTAAAAATTCGTAAAGAGGGGTTTCTTTGGCCAAAAAATCGACTGGCACAATCAGTTTTGTGATAAAATCATTATTTCGCCTTCAAATGGAGTCATGAAATTTTCGAAAATCCACTTTTCAAAACAAAAAATACTCATAACTCGACTAATATGAAAGATAGAACGTTCTAGTCTTCACCAATCGATAGAGGGGACAATTTTACATATTTAAGTGAATTTTGAGTCCATATTTCCAAGGATTATGGGAGTTAGAAAAAATCAATTTGTATCGCAAAATATTTCCATAGCTACCCCCTTTGTTCTAAATTTTCGACAAAAAAATTATAAAAAATGCTAAAAATTCGTAAAGAGGGGTTTTTTGGCCAAAAAATCGACTGGCACAATCAGTTTTGTGATAAAATCATTATTTCGCCTTCAAATAGAGTCATGAAATTTTCGAAATTCCACTTTTCAAAACAAAAAATACTCATAACTCGACTAATGGGAAAGATAGAACGTTCTAGTCTTCACCAATCGATAGAGGGGACAATTTAACATATTTAAGTGGATTTTGAGTCCATATTTCCAAGGATTATGGGAGTTAGAAAATTGTATCGCAAAATATTTCCATAGCTACCCCCTTTGTTCTAAATTTTCGACAAAAAAATTATAAAAAATGCTAAGAATTCGTAAAGAGGGGTTTTTTTGGCCAAAAAATTGACTGGCACACTCAGTTTTGTGATAAAATCATTATTTCGCCTTCAAATAGAGTCATGAAATTTTCGAAAATCCACTTTTCAAAACAAAAAATACTCATAACTCGACTAATAGGAAAGATAGAACGTTCTAGTCTTCACCAATCGATAGAGGGGACAATTTTACATATTTTAGTGAATTTTGAGTCCATATTTCCAAGGATTATGGGAGTTAGAAAATTGTATCGCAAAATATTTCCATAGCTACCCCCTTTGTTCTAAATTTTCGACAAAAAAATTATAAAAAATGCTAAAAATTCGTAAAGAGGGGTTTTTTTGGGCAAAAAATCGACTGGCACAATCAGTTTTGTGATAAAATCATTATTTCGCCTTCAAATGGAGTCATGAAATTTTCGAAAATCCACTTTCCAAAACAAAAAATACTCATAACTCGACAAATAGGAAAGATAGAACGTTCTAGTCTTGACCAATCGATAGAGGGGACAATTTTACATGTTTTAGTGAATTTCGAGTCCATATTTCCAAGGATTATGGGAGTTAGAAAAAATCAATTTGTATCGCAAAATATTTCCATAGCTACCCCCTTTGTTCTAAATTTTCGACAAAAAAATTATAAAAAATGCTGAAAATTCGTAAAGAGGGGTTTCTTCGGCCAAAAAATCAACTGGCACAATCAGTTTTGTGATAAAATCATTATTTCGCCTTCAAATGGAGTCATGAAATTTTCGAAAATCCACTTTTCAAAACAAAAAATACTCATAACTCGACTAATAGGAAAGATAGAACGTTCTAGTCTTCACCAATCGATAGAGGGGACAATTTTACATATTTAAGTGAATTTTGAGTCCATATTTCCAAGGATTATGGGAGTTAGAAAAAATCAATTTGTATCGCAAAATATTTCCATAGCTACCCCCTTTGTTCTAAATTTTCGACAAAAAAATTATAAAAAATGCTAAAAATTCGTAAAGAGGGGTTTTTTTGGCCAAAAAATTGACTGGCACAATCAGTTTTGTGATAAAATCATTATTTCGCCTTCAAATAGAGTCATGAAATTTTCGAAAATCCACTTTTCAAAACAAAAAATACTCATAACTCGACAAATAGGAAAGATAGAACGTTCTAGTCTTGACCCATCGATAGAGGGGACAATTTTACATGTTTTAGTGAATTTCGAGTCCATATTTCTAAGGATTAAGGGAGTTAGAAAAAATTAATTTGTATCGCAAAATATTTCCCTTTGTTCTAAATTTTCGACAAAAAAATTATAAAAAATGCTGAAAATTCGTAAAGAGGGGCTTCTTCGGCCAAAAAATCGACTGGCACAATCAGTTTAGTGATAAAATCATTATTTCGCCTTCAAATGGAGTCATGAAATTTTCGAAAATCCACTTTTCAAAACAAAAAATACTCATAACTCGACTAATAGGAAAGATAGAACGTTCTAGTCTTGACCACTCGATAGAGGGGAGAATTTTACATATTTTAGTGAATTTTGAGTCAATATTGCCAAGGATTAAGGGAGTTAGAAAAAATCAATTTGTATCGCAAAATATTTCCCTTTGTTCTAAATTTTCGACAAAAAAATTATAAAAAATGCTAAAAATTCGTAAAGAGGGGTTTTTTTGGCCAAAAAAATTGACTGGCACAATCAGTTTTGTGATAAAATCATTATTTCGCCTTCAAATAGAGTCATGAAATTTTCGAAAATCCACTTTTCAAAACAAAAAATACTCATAACTCGACTAATAGGAAAGATAGAACGTCCTAGTCTTCACCAATCGATAGAGGGGACAATTTTACATATTTGAGTGAATTTTGAGTCCATATTTCCAAGGATTATGGGAGTTAGAAAAAATCAATTTGTATCGCAAAATATTTCCATAGCTACCCCCTTTGTTCTAAATTTTCGACAAAAAAATTATAAAAAATGCTAAAAATTCGTAAAGAGGGGTTCTTTTGGCCAAAAAATTTAATGGCACCATCAGTTTTGTGATAAAATCATTATTTCGCCTTCAAATAGAGTCATGAAATTTTCGAAAATCCACTTTTCAAAACAAAAAATACTCATAACTCGACAAATAAGAAAGATAGAACGTTCTAGTCTTCACCAATCGATAGAGGGGACAATTTTACATATTTAATTGAAATTTAAGTCCATATTTCCAAGGATTATGGGAGTTAGGAAATTGTATCGCAAAATATTTCCATAGCTACCCCCTTTGTTCTAAATTTTCGACAAAAAAATTATAAAAAATGCTAAAAATTCGTAAAGAGGGGTTTTTTTGGCCAAAAAATTGACTGGCACAATCAGTTTTGTGATAAAATCATTATTTCGCCTTCAAATAGAGTCATGAAATTTTCGAAAATCCACTTTTCAAAACAAAAAATACTCATAACTCGACAAATAGGAAAGATAGAACGTTCTAGTCTTCACCAATCGATAGAGGGGACAATTTTACATATTTAAGTGAAATTTAAGTCCATATTTCCAAGGATTATGGGAGTTAGGAAATTGTATCGCAAAATATTTCCATAGCTACCCCCTTTGTTCTAAATTTTCGACAAAAAAATTATAAAAAATGCTAAAAATTCGTAAAGAGGGGTTTTTTTGGCCAAAAAATTGACTGGCACAATCAGTTTTGTGATAAAATCATTATTTCGCCTTCAAATAGAGTCATGAAATTTTCGAAAATCCACTTTTCAAAACAAAAAATACTCATAACTCGACAAATAGGAAAGATAGAACGTTCTAGTCTTCACCAATCGATAGAGGGGACAATGTTACATATTTAAGTGAAATTTAAGTCCATATTTCCAAGGATTATGGGAGTTAGGAAATTGTATCGCAAAATATTTCCATAGCTACCCCCTTTGTTCTAAATTTTCGACAAAAAAATTATAAAAAATGCTAAAAATTCGTAAAGAGGGGTTTTTTTGGCCAAAAAATTGACTGGCACAATCAGTTTTGTGATAAAATCATTATTTCGCCTTCAAATAGAGTCATGAAATTTTCGAAAATCCACTTTTCAAAACAAAAAATACTCATAACTCGACAAATAGGAAAGATAGAACGTTCTAGTCTTCACCAATCGATAGAGGGGACAATTTTACATATTTAAGTGAAATTTAAGTCCATATTTCCAAGGATTATGGGAGTTAGGAAATTGTATCGCAAAATATTTCCATAGCTACCCCCTTTGTTCTAAATTTTCGACAAAAAAATTATAAAAAATGCTTAAAATTCGTAAAGAGGGGTTTTTTTGGCCAAAAAATTGACTGGCACAATCAGTTTTGTGATAAAATCATTATTTCGCCTTCAAATAGAGTCATGAAATTTTCGAAAATCCACTTTTCAAAACAAAAAATACTCATAACTCGACTAATAGGAAAGATAGAACGTTCTAGTCTTCACCAATCGATAGAGGGGACAATGTTACATATTTAAGTGAAATTTAAGTCCATATTTCCAAGGATTATGGGAGTTAGGAAATTGTATCGCAAAATATTTCCATAGCTACCCCCTTTGTTCTAAATTTTCGACAAAAAAATTATAAAAAATGCTAAAAATTCGTAAAGAGGGGTTTTTTTGGCCAAAAAATTGACTGGCACAATCAGTTTTGTGATAAAATCATTATTTCGCCTTCAAATAGAGTCATGAAATTTTCGAAAATCCACTTTTCAAAACAAAAAATACTCATAACTCGACTAATAGGAAAGATAGAACGTTCTAGTCTTCACCAATCGATAGAGGGGACAATTTTACATATTTGAGTGAATTTTGAGTCCATATTTCCAAGGATTATGGGAGTTAGAAAATTGTATCGCAAAATATTTCCATAGCTACCCCCTTTGTTCTAAATTTTCGACAAAAAAATTATAAACAATTCTAAAAATTCGTAAAGAGGGGTTTCTTTGGCCAAAAAATCGACTGGCACAATCAGTTTTGTGATAAAATCATTATTTCGCCTCCAAATGGAGTCATGAAATTTTCGAAAATCCACTTTTCAAAACAAAAAATACTCATAACTCGACTAATATGAAAGATAGAACGTTCTAGTCTTCACCAATCGATAGAGGGGACAATTTTACATATTTAAGTGAATTTTGAGTCCATATTTCCAAGGATTATGGGAGTTAGAAAATTGTATCGCAAAATATTTCCATAGCTACCCCCTTTGTTCTGAATTTTCGACAAAAAAATTATAAACAATTCTAAAAATTCGTAAAGAGGGGTTTCTTTGGCCAAAAAATCGACTGGCACAATCAGTTTTGTGATAAAATCATTATTTCGCCTCCAAATGGAGTCATGAAATTTTCGAAAATCCACTTTTCAAAACAAAAAATACTCATAACTCGACTAATAGGAAAGATAGAACGTTCTAGTCTTGACCAATCGATAGAGGGGACAATTTTACATATTTTAGTGAATTTTGAGTCCATATTTCCAAGGATTATGGGAGTTAGAAAAAATCAATTTGTATCGCAAAATATTTCCATAGCTACCCCCTTTGTTCTAAATTTTCGACAAAAAAATTATAAAAAATGCTAAAAATTCGTAAAGAGGGGTTTCTTTGGCCAAAAAATCGACTGGCACAATCAGTTTTGTGATAAAATCATTATTTCGCCTTCAAATGGAGTCATGAAATTTTCGAAAATCCACTTTTCAAAACAAAAAATACTCATAACTCGACTAATATGAAAGATAGAACGTTCTAGTCTTCACCAATCGATAGAGGGGACAATTTTACATATTTAAGTGAATTTTGAGTCCATATTTCCAAGGATTATGGGAGTAAGAAAAAATCAATTTGTATCGCAAAATATTTCCATAGCTACCCCCTTTGTTCTAAATTTTCGACAAAAAAATTATAAAAAATGCTAAAAATTCGTAAAGAGGGGTTTTTTGGCCAAAAAATCGACTGGCACAATCAGTTTTGTGATAAAATCATTATTTCGCCTTCAAATAGAGTCATGAAATTTTCGAAAATCCACTTTTCAAAACAAAAAATACTCATAACTCGACTAATGGGAAAGATAGAACGTTCTAGTCTTCACCAATCGATAGAGGGGACAATTTAACATATTTTAGTGGATTTTGAGTCCATATTTCCAAGGATTATGGGAGTTAGAAAATTGTATCGCAAAATATTTCCATAGCTACCCCCTTTGTTCTAAATTTTCGACAAAAAAATTATAAAAAATGCTAAGAATTCGTAAAGAGGGGTTTTTTTGGCCAAAAAATTGACTGGCACACTCAGTTTTGTGATAAAATCATTATTTCGCCTTCAAATAGAGTCATGAAATTTTCGAAAATCCACTTTTCAAAACAAAAACTACTCATAACTCGACTAATAGGAAAGATAGAACGTTCTAGTCTTCACCAATCGATAGAGGGGACAATTTTACATATTTTAGTGAATTTTGAGTCCATATTTCCAAGGATTATGGGAGTTAGAAAATTGTATCGCAAAATATTTCCATAGCTACCCCCTTTGTTCTAAATTTTCGACAAAAAAATTATAAAAAATGCTAAAAATTCGTAAAGAGGGGTTTTTTTGGGCAAAAAATCGACTGGCACAATCAGTTTTGTGATAAAATCATTATTTCGCCTTCAAATGGAGTCATGAAAATTTCGAAAATCCACTTTTCAAAACAAAAAATACTCATAACTCGACTAATAGGAAAGATAGAACGTTCTAGTCTTCACCAATCGATAGAGGGGACAATTTTACATCTTTAAGTGAATTTTAAGTCCATATTTCCAAGGATTATGGGAGTTAGAAAAAATCAATTTGTATCGCAAAATATTTCCATAGCTACCCCCTTTGTTCTAAATTTTCGACAAAAAAATTATAAAAAATGCTAAAAATTCGTAAAGAGGGGTTTTTTTGGCCAAAAAATTGACTGGCACAATCAGTTTTGTGATAAAATCATTATTTCGCCTTCAAATAGAGTCATGAAATTTTCGAAAATCCACTTTTCAAAACAAAAAATACTCATAACTCGACTAATAGGAAAGATAGAACGTTCTAGTCTTCACCAATCGATAGAGGGGACAATTTTACATCTTTACGTGGATTTTGAGTCCATATTTCCAAGGATTATGGGAGTTAGAAAATTGTACCGCAAAATATTTCCATAGCTACCCCCTTTGTTCTAAATTTTCGACAAAAAATTTATAAAAAATGCTAAAAATTCGTAAAGAGGGGTTTCTTTGGCATAAAAATCGTCTGACACAATCAGTTTTGTGATAAAATCATTATTTCGCCTTCAAATAGAGTCATGAAATTTTCGAAAATCCACTTTTCAAAACAAAAAATACTCATAACTCGACAAATAAGAAAGATAGAACGTTCTAGTCTTCATCGATAGAGGGGACAATTTTACATATTTAAGTGAAATTTAAGTCCATATTTCCAAGGATTATGGGAGTTAGGAAATTGTATCGCAAAATATTTCCATAGCTACCCCCTTTGTTCTAAATTTTCGACAAAAAAATGATAAAAAATGCTAAAAATTCGTAAAGAGGGGTTTTTTTGGCCAAAAAATTGACTGGCACAATCAGTTTTGTGATAAAATCATTATTTCGCCTTCAAATAGAGTCATGAAATTTTCGAAAATCCACTTTTCAAAACAAAAAATACTCATAACTCGACTAATAGGAAAGATAGAACGTTCTAGTCTTCACCAATCGATAGAGGGGACAATTTTACATCTTTTAGTGAATTTTGAGTCCATATTTCCAAGGATTATGGGAGTTAGAAAATTGTATCGCAAAATATTTCCATAGCTACCCCCTTTGTTCTAAATTTTCGACAAAAAAATTATAAAAAATGCTAAAAATTCGTAAAGAGGGGTTTTTTTGGGCAAAAAATCGACTGGCACAATCAGTTTTGTGATAAAATCATTATTTCGCCTTCAAATGGAGTCATGAAAATTTCGAAAATCCACTTTTCAAAACAAAAAATACTCATAACTCGACTAATAGGAAAGATAGAACGTTCTAGTCTTCACCAATCGATAGAGGGGACAATTTTACATATTTAAGTGAATTTTGAGTCCATATTTTCAAGGATTATGGGAGTTAGAAAATTGTATCGCAAAATATTTCCATAGCTACCCCCTTTGTTCTAAATTTTCGACAAAAAAATTATAAACAATTCTAAAAATTCGTAAAGAGGGGTTTCTTTGGCCAAAAAATCGACTGGCACAATCAGTTTTGTGATAAAATCATTATTTCGCTTTCAAATAGAGTCATGAAATTTTCGAAAATCCACTTTTCAAAACAAAAAATACTCATAACTCGACTAATAGGAAAGATAGAACGTTCTAGTCTTCACCAATCGATAGAGGGGACAATTTTACATATTTAAGTGAATTTTGAGTCCATATTTTCAAGGATTATGGGAGTTAGAAAATTGTATCGCAAAATATTTCCATAGCTACCCCCTTTGTTCTAAATTTTCGACAAAAAAATTATAAAAAATGCTAAAAATCCGTAAAGAGGGGTTTTTTTGGGCAAAAAATCGACTGGCACAATCAGTTTTGTGATAAAATCATTATTTCGCCTTCAAATGGAGTCATGAAAATTTCGAAAATCCACTTTTCAAAACAAAAAATACTCATAACTCGACTAATAGGGAAGATAGAACGTTCTAGTCTTCACCAATCGATAGAGGGGACAATTTTACATATTTTAGTGAATTTTGAGTCCACCATATTTCCAAGGATTATGGGAGTTAGAAAAAATCAATTTGTATCGCAAAATATTTCCATAGCTACCCCCTTTGTTCTAAATTTTCGACAAAAAAATTATAAAAAATGCTAAAAATTCGTAAAGAGGGGTTTCTTTGGCCAAAAAATCGACTGGCACAATCAGTTTTGTGATAAAATCATTATTTCGCCTTCAAATGGAGTCATGAAATTTTCGAAAATCCACTTTTCAAAACAAAAAATACTCATAACTCGACTAATATGAAAGATAGAACGTTCTAGTCTTTACCAATCGATAGAGGGGACAATTTTACATATTTAAGTGAATTTTGAGTCCACCATATTTCCAAGGATTATGGGAGTTAGAAAAAATCAATTTGTATCGCAAAATATTTCCATAGCTACCCCCTTTGTTCTAAATTTTCGACAAAAAAATTATAAAAAATGCTAAAAATTCGTAAAGAGGGGTTTCTTTGGCCAAAAAATCGACTGGCACAATCAGTTTTGTGATAAAATCATTATTTCGCCTTCAAATGGAGTCATGAAATTTTCGAAAATCCACTTTTCAAAACAAAAAATACTCATAACTCGACTAATATGAAAGATAGAACGTTCTAGTCTTTACCAATCGATAGAGGGGACAATTTTACATATTTAAGTGAATTTTGAGTCCATATTTCCAAGGATTATGGGAGTTAGAAAAAATCAATTTGTATCGCAAAATATTTCCATAGCTACCCCCTTTGTTCTAAATTTTCGACAAAAAAATTATAAAAAATGCTAAAAATTCGTAAAGAGGGGTTTTTTGGCCAAAAAATCGACTGGCACAATCAGTTTTGTGATAAAATCATTATTTCGCCTTCAAATAGAGTCATGAAATTTTCGAAAATCCACTTTTCAAAACAAAAAATACTCATAACTCGACTAATAGGAAAGATAGAACGTTCTAGTCTTCACCAATCGATAGAGGGGACAATTTTACATATTTTAGTGAATTTTGAGTCCATATTTCCAAGGATTAAGGGAGTTAGAAAAAATCAATTTGTATCGCAAAATATTTCCATAGCTACCCCCTTTGTTCTAAATTTTCGACAAAAAAATTATAAAAAATGCTAAAAATTCGTAAAGAGGGTTTTTTTGGCCAAGAAATTGACTGGCACAATCAGTTTTGTAATAAAATCATTATTTCGCCTTCAAATAGAGTCATGACATTTTCGAAAATCCACTTTTCAAAACAAAAAATACTCATAACTCGACAAATAGGAAAGATAGAACGTTCTAGTCTTGACCAATCGATAGAGGGGACAATTTAACATATTTAAGTGAATTTTGAGTCCATATTTCCAAGGATTATGGGAGTTAGAAAATTGTATCGCAAAATATTTCGATAGCTACCCCCTTTGTTCTAAATTTTCGACAAAAAAATTATAAAAAATGCTAAGAATTCGTAAAGAGGGGTTTTTTTGGCCAAAAAATTGACTGGCACAATGAGTTTTGTGATAAAATCATTATTTCGCCTTCAAATAGAGTCATGAAATTTTCGAAAATCCACTTTTCAAAACAAAAAATACTCATAACTCGACTAATAGGAAAGATAGAACGTTCTAGTCTTCACCAATCGATAGAGGGGACAATTTTACATATTTAAGTGAATTTTGAGTCCATATTTCCAAGGATTATGGGAGTTAGAAAATTGTATCGCAAAATATTTCCATAGCTACCCCCTTTGTTCTAAATTTTCGACAAAAAAATTATAAAAAATGCTAAAAATTCGTAAAGAGGGGTTTTTTTGGGCAAAAAATCGACTGGCACAATCAGTTTTGTGATAAAATCATTATTTCGCCTTCAAATGGAGTCATGAAAATTTCGAAAATCCACTTTTCAAAACAAAAAATACTCATAACTCGACTAATAGGAAAGATAGAACGTTCTAGTCTTCACCAATCGACAGAGGGGACAATTTTACATCTTTAAGTGAATTTTAAGTCCATATTTCCAAGGATTATGGGAGTTAGAAAAAATCAATTTGTATCGCAAAATATTTCCATAGCTACCCCCTTTGTTCTAAATTTTCGACAAAAAAATTATAAAAAATGCTAAAAATTCGTAAAGAGGGTTTTTTTTGGCCAAGAAATTGACTGGCACAATCAGTTTTGTGATAAAATCATTATTTCGCCTTCAAATAGAGTCATGAAATTTTCGAAAATCCACTTTTCAAAACAAAAAATACTCATAACTCGACAAATAAGAAAGATAGAACGTTCTAGTCTTGACCAATCGATAGAGGGGACAATTTTACATGTTTTAGTGAATTTCGAGTCCATATTTCCAAGGATTATGGGAGTTAGAAAAAATCAATTTGTATCGCAAAATATTTCCCTTTGTTCTAAATTTTCGACAAAAAAATTATAAAAAATGCTAAAAATTCGTAAAGAGGGGTTTCTTTGGCCAAAAAATTGACTGGCACAATCAGTTTTGTGATAAAATCATTATTTCGCCTTCAAATGGAGTCATGGAATTTTCGAAAATCCACTTTTCAAAACAAAAAATACTCATAACTCGACTAATAGGAAAGATAGAACGTTCTAGTCTTCACCAATCGATAGAGGGGACAATTTTACATATTTTAGTGGATTTTGAGTCCATATTTCCAAGGATTATGGGAGTTAGAAAAAATCAATTTGTATCGCAAAATATTTCCATAGCTACCCCCTTTGTTCTAAATTTTCGACAAAAAAATTATAAAAAATGCTAAAAATTCGTAAAGAGGGTTTTTTTTGGCCAAGAAATTGACTGGCACAATCAGTTTTGTGATAAAATCATTATTTCGCCTTCAAATAGAGTCATGAAATTTTCGAAAATCCACTTTTCAAAACAAAAAATACTCATAACTCGACAAATAAGAAAGATAGAACGTTCTAGTCTTGACCAATCGATAGAGGGGACAATTTTACATGTTTTAGTGAATTTCGAGTCCATATTTCCAAGGATTATGGGAGTTAGAAAAAATCAATTTGTATCGCAAAATATTTCCCTTTGTTCTAAATTTTCGACAAAAAAATCATAAAAAATGCTAAAAATTCGTGAAGAGGGGTTCTTTTGGCCAAAAAATTTACTGGCACAATCAGTTTTGTGATAAAATCATTATTTCGCTTTCAAATAGAGTCATGAAATTTTCGAAAATCCACTTTTCAAAACAAAAAATACTCATAACTCGACTAATAGGAAAGATAGAACGTTCTAGTCTTCACCAATCGATAGAGGGGACAATTTAACATATTTAAGTGGATTTTGAGTCCATGTTTCCAAGGATTATGGGAGTTAGAAAAAATCAATTTGTATCGCAAAATATTTCCATAGCTACCCCCTTTGTTCTAAATTTTCGACAAAAAAATCATAAAAAATGCTAAAAATTCGTGAAGAGGGGTTCTTTTGGCCAAAAAATTTACTGGCACAATCAGTTTTGTGATAAAATCATTATTTCGCTTTCAAATAGAGTCATGAAATTTTCGAAAATCCACTTTTCAAAACAAAAAATACTCATAACTCGACTAATAGGAAAGATAGAACGTTCTAGTCTTCACCAATCGATAGAGGGGACAATTTTACATATTTGAGTGAATTTTGAGTCCATATTTTCATGGATTATGGGAGTTAGAAAATTGTATCGCAAAATATTTCCATAGCTACCCCCTTTGTTCTAAATTTTCGACAAAAAAATTATAAACAATTCCAAAAATTCGTAAAGAGGGGTTTCTTTGGCCAAGAAATCGACTAGCACAATCAGTTTTGTGATAAAATCATTATTTCGCCTCCAAATGGAGTCATGAAATTTTCGAAAATCCACTTTTCAAAACAAAAAATACTCATAACTCGACAAATATGAAAGATAGAACGTTCTAGTCTTCACCAATCGATAGAGGGGACAATTTTACATATTTAAGTGAATTTTGAGTCCATATTTCCAAGGATTATGGGAGTTAGAAAATTGTATCGCAAAATATTTCCATAGCTACCCCCTTTGTTCTAAATTTTCGACAAAAAAATTATAAAAAATGCTAAAAATCCGTAAAGAGGGGTTTTTTTGGGCAAAAAATCGACTGGCACAATCAGTTTTGTGATAAAATCATTATTTCGCCTTCAAATAGAGTCATGAAATTTTCGAAAATCCACTTTTCAAAACAAAAAATACTCATAACTCGACTAATGGGAAAGATAGAACGTTCTAGTCTTCACCAATCGATAGAGGGGACAATTTAACATATTTAAGTGGATTTTGAGTCCATATTTCCAAGGATTATGGGAGTTAGAAAATTGTATCGCAAAATATTTCCATAGCTACCCCCTTTGTTCTAAATTTTCGACAAAAAAATTATAAAAAATGCTAAGAATTCGTAAAGAGGGGTTTTTTTGGCCAAAAAATTGACTGGCACACTCAGTTTTGTGATAAAATCATTATTTCGCCTTCAAATAGAGTCATGAAATTTTCGAAAATCCACTTTTCAAAACAAAAAATACTCATAACTCGACTAATAGGAAAGATAGAACGTTCTAGTCTTCACCAATCGATAGAGGGGACAATTTTACATATTTTAGTGAATTTTGAGTCCATATTTCCAAGGATTAAGGGAGTTAGAAAAAATCAATTTGTATCGCAAAATATTTCCATAGCTACCCCCTTTGTTCTAAATTTTCGACAAAAAAATTATAAAAAATGCTAAAAATTCGTAAAGAGGGTTTTTTTGGCCAAGAAATTGACTGGCACAATCAGTTTTGTAATAAAATCATTATTTCGCCTTCAAATAGAGTTATGACATTTTCGAAAATCCACTTTTCAAAACAAAAAATACTCATAACTCGACAAATAGGAAAGATAGAACGTTCTAGTCTTGACCAATCGATAGAGGGGACAATTTTACATGTTTTAGTGAATTTCGAGTCCATATTTCCAAGGATTATGGGAGTTAGAAAAAATCAATTTGTATCGCAAAATATTTCCCTTTGTTCTAAATTTTCGACAAAAAAATTATAAAAAATGCTAAAAATTCGTAAAGAGGGGTTTCTTTGGCCAAAAAATTGACTGGCACAATCAGTTTTGTGATAAAATCATTATTTCGCCTTCAAATGGAGTCATGAAAATTTCGAAAATCCACTTTTCAAAACAAAAAATACTCATAACTCGGCGAATAGGAAAGATAGAACGTTCTAGTCTTGACCAATCGATAGAGGGGACAATTTTACATCTTTTGGTGAATTTTGAGTCCATATTTCCAAGGATTAAGGGAGTTAGAAAAAATCAATTTGGATCGCAAAATATTTCCCTTTGTTCTAAATTTTCGACAAAAAAATTATAAAAAATGCTAAAAATTCGCAAAGAGGGGTTTTTTTGGCCAAAAAATTGACTGGCACAATCAGTTTTGTGATAAAATCATCATTTCGCCTTCAAATAGAGTCATGAAATTTTCGAAAATCCACTTTTCAAAACAAAAAATACTCATAACTCGACTAATAGGAAAGATAGAACGTTCTAGTCTTGACCAATCGATAGAGGGGGCAATTTTACATATTTTAGTGAATTTTGAGTCTATATTTCCAAGGATTATGGGAGTTAGAAAAAATCAATTTGTATCGCAAAATATTTCCCCCTTTGTTCTAAATTTTCGACAAAAAAATTATAAAAAATGCTAAGAATTCGTAAAGAGGGGTTTCTTTGGCCTAAAAATCGACTGGCACAATCAGTTTTGTGATAAAATCATTATTTCGCCTTCAAATGGAGTCATGAAAATTTCGAAAATCCACTTTTCAAAACAAAAAATACTCATAACTCGACTAATAGGAAAGATAGAACGTTCTAGTCTTGACCAATCGATAGAGGGGACAATTTTACATATTTTAGTGAATTTTGAGTCTATATTTCCAAGGATTATGGGAGTTAGAAATAATCAATTTGTATCGCAAAATATTTCCATAGCTACCCCCTTTGTTCTAAATTTTCGACAAAAAAATTATAAAAAATGCTAAAAATTCGTAAAGAGGGGTTTTTTTGGCCAAAAAATTGACTGGCACAATCAGTTTTGTGATAAAATCATTATTTCGCCTTCAAATAGAGTCATGAAATTTTCGAAAATCCACTTTTCAAAACAAAAAATACTCATAACTCGACAAATAGCAAAGATAGAACGTTCTAGTCTTGACCAATCGATAGAGGGGACAATTTTACATATTTGAGTGAATTTTGAGTCCATATTTCCAAGGATTATGGGAGTTAGAAAATTGTATCGCAAAATATTTCCATAGCTACCCCCTTTGTTCTAAATTTTCGACAAAAAAATTATAAAAAATGCTAAGAATTCGTAAAGAGGGGTTTTTTTGGCCAAAAAATTGACTGGCACAATCAGTTTTGTGATAAAATCATTATTTCGCCTTCAAATAGAGTCATGAAATTTTCGAAAATCCACTTTTCAAAACAAAAAATACTCATAACTCGACTAATAGGTAAGATAGAACGTTCTAGTCTTCACCAATCGATAGAGGGGACAATTTTACATATTTAAGTGAATTTTGAGTCCATATTTCCAAGGATTATGGGAGTTAGAAAATTGTATCGCAAAATATTTCCATAGCTACCCCCTTTGTTCTAAATTTTCGACAAAAAAATTATAAAAAATGCTAAGAATTCGTAAAGAGGGGTTTTTTTGGCCAAAAAATTGACTGGCACAATCAGTTTTGTGATAAAATCATTATTTCGCCTTCAAATAGAGTCATGAAATTTTCGAAAATCCACTTTTCAAAACAAAAAATACTCATAACTCGACTAATAGGTAAGATAGAACGTTCTAGTCTTCACCAATCGATAGAGGGGACAATTTTACATATTTGAGTGAATTTTGAGTCCATATTTCCGAGGATTATGGGAGTTAGAAAAAATCAATTTGTATCGCAAAATATTTCCATAGCTACCCCCTTTGTTCTAAATTTTCGACAAAAAAATTATAAAAAATGCTAAAAATTCGTAAAGAGGGGTTTTTTTGGCCAAAAAATCGACTGGCACAATCAGTTTTGTGATAAAATCATTATTTCGCCTTCAAATAGAGTCATGAAATTTTCGAAAATCCACTTTTCAAAACAAAAAATACTCATAACTCGACTAATAGGAAAGATAGAACGTTCTAGTCTTCACCAATCGATAGAGGGGACAATTTTACATATTTAATTGAATTTTGAGTCCATATTTCCAAGGATTATGGGAGTTAGAAAATTGTATCGCAAAATATTTCCATAGCTACCCCCTTTGTTCTAAATTTTCGACAAAAAAATTATAAAAAATGCTAAGAATTCGTAAAGAGTGGTTTTTTTGGCCAAAAAATTGACTGGCACAATCAGTTTTGTGATAAAATCATTATTTCGCCTTCAAATAGAGTCATGAAATTTTCGAAAATCCACTTTTCAAAACAAAAAATACTCATAACTCGACTAATAGGAAAGATAGAACGTTCTAGTCTTCACCAATCGATAGAGGGGACAATTTTACATATTTTAGTGAATTTTGAGACCATATTTCCAAGGATTATGGGAGTTAGAAAATTGTATCGCAAAATATTTCCATAGCTACCCCCTTTGTTCTAAATTATCGACAAAAAAATTATAAAAAATGCTAAAAATTCGTAAAGAGTGGTTTTTTTGGGCAAAAAATCGACTGGCACAATCAGTTTTGTGATAAAATCATTATTTCGCCTTCAAATGGAGTCATGAAAATTTCGAAAATCCACTTTTCAAAACAAAGAATACTCATAACTCGACTAATAGGAAAGATAGAACGTTCTAGTCTTCACCAATCGATAGAGGGGACAATTTTACATCTTTAGGTGAATTTTAAGTCCATATTTCCAAGGATTATGGGAGTTAGAAAAAATCATTTTGTATCGCAAAATATTTCCATAGCTACCCCCTTTGTTCTAAATTTTCGACAAAAAAATTATAAAAAATGCTAAGAATTCGTAAAGAGTGGTTTTTTTGGCCAAAAAATTGACTGGCACAATCAGTTTTGTGATAAAATCATTATTTCGCCTTCAAATAGAGTCATGAAATTTTCGAAAATCCACTTTTCAAAACAAAAAATACTCATAACTCGACTAATAGGAAAGATAGAACGTTCTAGTCTTCACCAATCGATAGAGGGGACAATTTTACATATTTTAGTGAATTTTGAGACCATATTTCCAAGGATTATGGGAGTTAGAAAATTGTATCGCAAAATATTTCCATAGCTACCCCCTTTGTTCTAAATTATCGACAAAAAAATTATAAAAAATGCTAAGAATTCGTAAAGAGTGGTTTTTTTGGGCAAAAAATCGACTGGCACAATCAGTTTTGTGATAAAATCATTATTTCGCCTTCAAATGGAGTCATGAAAATTTCGAAAATCCACTTTTCAAAACAAAGAATACTCATAACTCGACTAATAGGAAAGATAGAACGTTCTAGTCTTCACCAATCGATAGAGGGGACAATTTTACATCTTTAGGTGAATTTTAAGTCCATATTTCCAAGGATTATGGGAGTTAGAAAAAATCATTTTGTATCGCAAAATATTTCCATAGCTACCCCCTTTGTTCTAAATTTTCGACAAAAAAATTATAAAAAATGCTAAGAATTCGTAAAGAGTGGTTTTTTTGGGCAAAAAATCGACTGGCACAATCAGTTTTGTGATAAAATCATTATTTCGCCTTCAAATAGAGTCATGAAATTTTCGAAAATCCACTTTTCAAAACAAAAAATACTCATAACTCGACAAATAGGAAAGATAGAACGTTCTAGTCTTGACCAATCGATAGAGGGGACAATTTTACATGTTTTAGTGAATTTCGAGTCCATATTTCCAAGGATTATGGGAGTTAGAAAAAATCAATTTGTATCGCAAAATATTTCCATAGCTACCCCCTTTGTTCTAAATTTTCGACAAAAAAATTATAAAAAATGCTGAAAATTCGTAAAGAGGGGTTTCTTCGGCCAAAAAATCGACTGGCACATTCAGTTTTGTGATAAAATCATTATTTCGCCTTCAAATAGAGTCATGAAATTTTCGAAAATCCACTTTTCAAAACAAAAAATACTCATAACTCGACAAATAAGAAAGATAGAACGTTCTAGTCTTCACCAATCGATAGAGGGTACAATTTTACATATTTAAGTGAAATTTAAGTCCATATTTCCAAGGATTATGGGAGTTAGGAAATTGTATCGCAAAATATTTCCATAGCTACCCCCTTTGTTCTAAATTTTCGACAAAAAAATTATAAAAAATGCTAAAAATTCGTAAAGAGGGGTTTTTTTGGCCAAAAAATTGACTGGCACAATCAGTTTTGTGATAAAATCATTATTTCGCCTTCAAATAGAGTCATGAAATTTTCGAAAATCCACTTTTCAAAACAAAAAATACTCATAACTTGACAAATAGGAAAGATAGAACGTTCTAGTCTTCACCAATCGATAGAGGGGACAATTTTACATATTTAAGTGAAATTTAAGTCCATATTTCCAAGGATTATGGGAGTTAGGAAATTGTATCGCAAAATATTTCCATAGCTACCCCCTTTGTTCTAAATTTTCGACAAAAAAATTATAAAAAATGCTAAAAATTCGTAAAGAGGGGTTTCTTCGGCCAAAAAATCGACTGGCACATTCAGTTTTGTGATAAAATCATTATTTCGCCTTAAAATAGAGTCATGAAATTTTCGAAAATCCACTTTTCAAAACAAAAAATACTCATAACTCGACAAATAGCAAAGATAGAACGTTCTAGTCTTCACCAATCGATAGAGGGGACAATTTTACATCTTTTAGTGAATTTTAAGTCCATATTTCCAAGGATTAAGGGAGTTAGAAAAAATCAATTTGTATCGCAAAATATTTCCCTTTGTTCTAAATTTTCGACAAAAAAATTATAAAAAATGCTAAAAATTCGTAAAGAGGGGTTTCTTTGGCCAAAAAATTGACTGGCACAATCAGTTTTGTGATAAAATCATTATTTCGCCTTCAAATAGAGTCATGAAATTTTCGAAAATCCACTTTTCAAAACAAAAAATACTCATAACTCGACTAATAGGAAAGATAGAACGTTCTAGTCTTCACCAATCGATAGAGGGGACAATTTTACATATTTGAGTGAATTTTGAGTCCATATTTCCAAGGATTATGGGAGTTAGAAAAAATCAATTTGTATCGCAAAATATTTCCATAGCTACCCCCTTTGTTCTAAATTTTCGACAAAAAAATTATAAAAAATGCTAAAAATTCGTAAAGAGGGGTTCTTTTGGCCAAAAAATTTAATGGCACCATCAGTTTTGTGATAAAATCATTATTTCGCCTTCAAATAGAGTCATGAAATTTTCGAAAATCCACTTTTCAAAACAAAAAATACTCATAACTCGACTAATAGGAAAGATAGAACGTTCTAGTCTTGACCAATCGATAGAGGGGACAATTTTACATATTTTAGTGAATTTTGAGTCGATATTGCCAAGGATTAAGGGAGTTAGAAAAAATCAATTTGTATCGCAAAATATTTCCCTTTGTTCTAAATTTTCGACAAAAAAATTATAAAAAATGCTAAAAATTCGTAAAGAGGGGTTTTTTTGGCCAAAAAAATTGACTGGCACAATCAGTTTTGTGATAAAATCATTATTTCGCCTTCAAATAGAGTCATGAAATTTTCGAAAATCCACTTTTCAAAACAAAAAATACTCATAACTCGACTAATAGGAAAGATAGAACGTTCTAGTCTTGACCAATCGATAGAGGGGACAATTTTACATATTTTAGTGAATTTTGAGTCGATATTGCCAAGGATTAAGGGAGTTAGAAAAAATCAATTTGTATCGCAAAATATTTCCCTTTGTTCTAAATTTTCGACAAAAAAATTATAAAAAATGCTAAAAATTCGTAAAGAGGGTTTTTTTTGGCCAAAAAAATTGACTGGCACAATCAGTTTTGTGATAAAATCATTATTTCGCCTTCAAATAGAGTCATGAAATTTTCGAAAATCCACTTTTCAAAACAAAAAATACTCATAACTCGACTAATAGGAAAGATAGAACGTTCTAGTCTTCACTAATCGATAGAGGGGACAATTTTACATATTTAAGTGAATTTTGAGTCCATATTTCCAAGGATTATGGGAGTTAGAAAAAATCAATTTGTATCGCAAAATATTTCCATAGCTACCCCCTTTGTTCTAAATTTTCGACAAAAAAATTATAAAAAATGCAAAAAATTCGTAAAGAGGGGTTCTTTTGGCCAAAAAATTTAATGGCACCATCAGTTTTGTGATAAAATCATTATTTCGCCTTCAAATAGAGTCATGAAATTTTCGAAAATCCACTTTTCAAAACAAAAAATACTCATAACTCGACTAATAGGAAAGATAGAACGTTCTAGTCTTGACCAATCGATAGAGGGGACAATTTTACATATTTTGGTGAATTTTGAGTCGATATTGCCAAGGATTAAGGGAGTTAGAAAAAAGCAATTTGTTTCGCAAAATATTTCCATACCTACCCCTTTGTTCTAAATTTTCGACAAAAATTTTTAAAAAATGCTAAAAATTCGTAAAGAGGGGTTTTTTGGACCGGAAAATCGACTGGCAAATCTTGACAATTTTTTTAAGTCTTAAACTTCAAAATATTTTCGTAAGTTCCAAATTGTCAATCTTTTTAAAGGCGTGAGTTAGGGAAAAAATTAGTTAAATATCTTGATCACGATGTTTGTTGAAACTCTATTTTTAAAGTTTCGGTAGCGGTCCAGCTGCCGTTATAAAGAATAATGAAAAATAATAAATTTTCAAATCATCGAAAATTGATTATTTTCGATTAATCGATTATTTTCGATTAATCGATTATTTTCGATTAATCGATTATTTTCGATTAATCGATTATTTTAGATTAATCAATTATTTTCGATTAATCGATTATTTTCGATTAATCGATTTTTTTCGATTAAACGATTTTTTTCGATTAATCGATTTTTTTCGATTAATCGATTCTTTTCGATTATTCGATTTTTTTCGATTAATCGATTTTTTTCGATTAATCGATTAATCGATTATTTTCGATTAATCGATTATATTCGATTAATCGATTATTTTCGATTAATCGATTTTTTTCGATTAATCGATTAATCGATTATTTTCGATTAATCGATTATATTCGATTAATCGATTATTTTCGATTAATCGATTTTTTTCGATTAATCGATTTTTTTCGATTAATCAATTCTTTTCGATTAATCGATTTTTTTCGATTAATCGATTTTTTTCGATTAATCGATTATTTTCGATTAATCGATTATTTTCGATTAATCGATTTTTTTCGATTAATCAATTCTTTTCGATTAATCGATTTTTTTCGATTAATCGATTTTTTTCGATTAATCGATTTTTTTCGATTAATCGATTTTTTTCGATTAATCGATTTTTTTCATTTAATATTTAATTTAATATTTCCAAGGATTAAGGGAGTTAGAAAAAATCAATTTGTATCTCAAAATATTTCCATAGCTACCCCCTTTGTTCTAAATTTTCGACAAAAAAATTATAAAAAATGCTAAAAATTCGTAAAGAGGGGTTCTTTTGGCCAAAAAAATGACGCACAATCAGTTTTGTGATAAAATCATTATTTCGCCTTAAAATAGAGTCATGAAATTTTCGAAAATCCACTTTTCAAAACAAAAAATACTCATAACTCGACTAATAGGAAAGATAGAACGTTCTAGTCTTCACCAATCGATAGAGGGGACAATTTTACATATTTAAGTGAATTTTGAGTCCATATTTCCAAGGATTATGGGAGTTAGAAAAAATCAATTTGTATCGCAAAATATTTCCATAGCTACCCCCTTTGTTCTAAATTTTCGACAAAAAAATTATAAAAAATGCTAAAAATTCGTAAAGAGGGGTTCTTTTGGCCAAAAAAATGACTGGCACAATCAGTTTTGTGATAAAATCATTATTTCGCCTTAAAATAGAGTCATGAAATTTTCGAAAATCCACTTTTCAAAACAAAAAATACTCATAACTCGACTAATAGGACAGATAGAACGCTCTAGTCTTCACCAATCGATAGAGGGGACAATTTTACATCTTTTAGTGAATTTTAAGTCCATATTTCCAAGGATTAAGGGAGTTAGAAAAAATCAATTTGTATCGCAAAATATTTCCCTTTGTTCTAAATTTTCGACAAAAAAATTATAAAAAATGCTAAAAATTCGTAAAGAGGGGTTTTTTTGGCCAAAAAAATTGGCTGGCACAATCAGTTTTGTGATAAAATCATTATTTCGCCTTCAAATAGAGTCATGAAATTTTCGAAAATCCACTTTTCAAAACAAAAAATACTCATAACTCGACTAATAGGAAAGATAGAACGTTCTAGTCTTCACCAGTCGATAGAGGGGACAATTTTACATATTTAAGTGAAATTTAAGTCCATATTTCCAAGGATTATGGGAGTTAGGAAATTGTATCGCAAAATATTTCCATAGCTACCCCCTTTGTTCTAAATTTTCGACAAAAAAATTATAAAAAATGCTAAAAATTCGTGAAGAGGGGTTTTTTTGGCCAAAAAATCGACTGGCACAATCAGTTTTGTGATAAAATCATTATTTCGCCTTCAAATGGAGTCATGAAATTTTCGAAAATCCACTTTTCAAAACAAAAAATACTCATAACTCGACAAATAGGAAAGATAGAACGTTCTAGTCTTGACCAATCGATAGAGGGGACAATTTTACATATTTTGGTGAATTTTGAGTCGATATTGCCAAGGATTAAGGGAGTTAGAAAAAAGCAATTTGTTTCGCAAAATATTTCCATACCTACCCCTTTGTTCTAAATTTTCGACAAAAAAAATTATAAAAAATGCTAAAAATTCGTAAAGAGGGGTTTTTTGGCCAAAAAATCGACTGGCACAATCAGTTTTGTGATAAAATCATCATTTCGCCTTCAAATAGAGTCATGAAATTTTCGAAAATCCACTTTTCAAAACAAAAAATACTCGTAACTCGACAAATAGGAAAGATAGAACGTTCTAGTCTTGACCAATCGATAGAGGGGACAATTTTACATATTTGAGTGAATTTTGAGTCTATATTTCCAAGGATTATGGGAGTTAGAAAAAATCAATTTGTATCGCAAAATGTTTCCATAGCTACCCCCTTTGTTCTGAATTTTCGACAAAAAAATCATAAAAAATGCTAAAAATCCGTAAAGAGGGGTTTTTTGGCCAAAAAATGGACTGGCACAATCAGTTTTGTGATAAAATCATTATTTCGCCTTCAAATGGAGTCATGAAAATTTCGAAAATCCACTTTTCAAAACAAAAAATACTCATAACTCGACTAATAGGAAAGATAGAACGTTCTAGTCTTGACCAATCGATAGAGGGGACAATTTTACATATTTGAGTGAATTTTGAGTCTATATTTCCAAGGATTATGGGAGTTAGAAAAAATCAATTTGTATCGCAAAATATTTCCATAGCTACCCCCTTTGTTCTAAATTTTCGACAAAAAAATTATAAAAAATGTTAAAAATTCGTAAAGAGGGGTTTCTTTGGCCTAAAAATCGACTGGCAAAATCAGTTTTGTGATAAAATCATTATTTCGCCTTCAAATGGAGTCATGAAAATTTCGAAAATCCACTTTTCAAAACAAAAAATACTCATAACTCGACTAATAGGAAAGATAGAACGTTCTAGTCTTGACCAATCGATAGAGGGGACAATTTTACATATTTTAGTGAATTTTGAGTCTATATTTCCAAGGATTATGGGAGTTAGAAAAAATCAATTTGTATCGCAAAATATTTCCATAGCTACCCCCTTTGTTCTAAATTTTCGACAAAAAAATTATAAAAAATGTTAAAAATTCGTAAAGAGGGGTTTCTTTGGCCTAAAAATCGACTGGCAAAATCAGTTTTGTGATAAAATCATTATTTCGCCTTCAAATGGAGTCATGAAAATTTCGAAAATCCACTTTTCAAAACAAAAAATACTAATAACTCGACTAATAGGAAAGATAGAACGTTCTAGTCTTGACCAATCGATAGAGAGGACAATTTTACATATTTTAGTGAATTTTGAGTCCATATTTCCAAGGATTATGGGAGTTAGAAAAAATCAATTTGTATCGCAAAATGTTTCCATAGCTACCCCATTTGTTCTGAATTTTCGACAAAAAAATTATAAAAATGCTAAAAATCCGTAAAGAGGGGTTTTTGGCCAAAAAATGGACTGGCACAATCAGTTTTGTGATAAAATCATTATTTCGCCTTCAAATGGAGTCATGAAAATTTCGAAAATCCACTTTTCAAAACAAAAAATACTCATAACTCGACTAATAGGAAAGATAGAACGTTCTAGTCTTGACCAATCGATAGAGGGGACAATTTTACATATTTTAGTGAATTTTGAGTCTATATTTCCAAGGATTATGGGAGTTAGAAAAAATCAATTTGTATCGCAAAATATTTCCATAGCTACCCTTTGTTCTAAATTTTCGACAAAAAAATTATAAAAAATGCTAAAAATTCGTAAAGAGGGGTTTCTTTGGCCAAAAAATTGACTGGCACAATCAGTTTTGTGATAAAATCATTATTTCGCCTTCAAATGGAGTCATGAAATTTTCGAAAATCCACTTTTCAAAACAAAAAATACTCATAACTCGACAAATAGGAAAGATAGAACGTTCTAGTCTTGACCAATCCATAGAGGGGACAATTTTACATCTTTTGGTGGATTTTGAGTCCATATTTCCAAGGATTAAGGGAGTTAGAAAAAATCAATTTGTATCGCAAAATATTTCCCTTTGTTCTAAATTTTCGACAAAAAAAATTATAAAAAATGCTAAAAATTCGTAAAGAGGGGTTTCTTTGGCCTAAAAATTGACTGGCACAATCAGTTTTGTGATAAAATCATTATTTCGCCTTCAAATGGAGTCATGAAAATTTCGAAAATCCACTTTTCAAAACAAAAAATACTCATAACTCGACTAATAGGAAAGATAGAACGTTCTAGTTTTCACCAATCGATAGAGGGGACAATTTTACATATTTTAGTGAATTTTGAGTCCATATTTCTGAGGATTATGGGAGTTAGAAAAAATCAATTTGTATCGCAAAATATTTCCATAGCTATTTGTTCTGAATTTTCGACAAAAAAATTATAAAAAATGCTAAAAATTCGTAAAGAGGGGTTTCTTTGGCCTAAAATCGACTGGCAAAATCAGTTTTGTGATAAAATCATTATTTCGCCTTCAAATGGAGTCATGAAAATTTCGAAAATCCACTTTTCAAAACAAAAAATACTCATAACTCGACTAATAGGAAAGATAGAACGTTCTAGTCTTGACCAATCGATAGAGGGGACAATTTTACATGTTTTAGTAAATTTTGAGTCCATATTTCCGAGGATTAAGGGAGTTAGAAAAAATCAATTTGTATCGCAAAATATTTCCCTTTGTTCTAAATTTTCGACAAAAAAATTATAAAAAATGTTAAAAATTCGTAAAGAGGGGTTTCTTTGGCCTAAAAATCGACTGGCAAAATCAGTTTTGTGATAAAATCATTATTTCGCCTTCAAATGGAGTCATGAAAATTTCGAAAATCCACTTTTCAAAACAAAAAATACTAATAACTCGACTAATAGGAAAGATAGAACGTTCTAGTCTTGACCAATCGATAGAGAGGACAATTTTACATATTTTAGTGAATTTTGAGTCCATATTTCCAAGGATTATGGGAGTTAGAAAAAATCAATTTGTATCGCAAAATGTTTCCATAGCTACCCCATTTGTTCTGAATTTTCGACAAAAAAATTATAAAAATGCTAAAAATCCGTAAAGAGGGGTTTTTGGCCAAAAAATGGACTGGCACAATCAGTTTTGTGATAAAATCATTATTTCGCCTTCAAATGGAGTCATGAAAATTTCGAAAATCCACTTTTCAAAACAAAAAATACTCATAACTCGACTAATAGGAAAGATAGAACGTTCTAGTCTTGACCAATCGATAGAGGGGACAATTTTACATATTTTAGTGAATTTTGAGTCTATATTTCCAAGGATTATGGGAGTTAGAAAAAATCAATTTGTATCGCAAAATATTTCCATAGCTACCCTTTGTTCTAAATTTTCGACAAAAAAATTATAAAAAATGCTAAAAATTCGTAAAGAGGGGTTTCTTTGGCCAAAAAATTGACTGGCACAATCAGTTTTGTGATAAAATCATTATTTCGCCTTCAAATGGAGTCATGAAATTTTCGAAAATCCACTTTTCAAAACAAAAAATACTCATAACTCGACAAATAGGAAAGATAGAACGTTCTAGTCTTGACCAATCCATAGAGGGGACAATTTTACATCTTTTGGTGGATTTTGAGTCCATATTTCCAAGGATTAAGGGAGTTAGAAAAAATCAATTTGTATCGCAAAATATTTCCCTTTGTTCTAAATTTTCGACAAAAAAAATTATAAAAAATGCTAAAAATTCGTAAAGAGGGGTTTCTTTGGCCTAAAAATTGACTGGCACAATCAGTTTTGTGATAAAATCATTATTTCGCCTTCAAATGGAGTCATGAAAATTTCGAAAATCCACTTTTCAAAACAAAAAATACTCATAACTCGACTAATAGGAAAGATAGAACGTTCTAGTTTTCACCAATCGATAGAGGGGACAATTTTACATATTTTAGTGAATTTTGAGTCCATATTTCTGAGGATTATGGGAGTTAGAAAAAATCAATTTGTATCGCAAAATATTTCCATAGCTATTTGTTCTGAATTTTCGACAAAAAAATTATAAAAAATGCTAAAAATTCGTAAAGAGGGGTTTCTTTGGCCTAAAATCGACTGGCAAAATCAGTTTTGTGATAAAATCATTATTTCGCCTTCAAATGGAGTCATGAAAATTTCGAAAATCCACTTTTCAAAACAAAAAATACTCATAACTCGACTAATAGGAAAGATAGAACGTTCTAGTCTTGACCAATCGATAGAGGGGACAATTTTACATGTTTTAGTAAATTTTGAGTCCATATTTCCGAGGATTAAGGGAGTTAGAAAAAATCAATTTGTATCGCAAAATATTTCCCTTTGTTCTAAATTTTCGACAAACAAATTATAAAAAATGCTAAAAATTCGTGAAGAGGGGTTTCTTTGGCCAAAAAATCGACTGGCACAATCAGTTTTGTGATAAAATCATTATTTCGCCTTCAAATGGAGTCATGAAATTTTCGAAAATCCACTTTTCAAAACAAAAAATACTCATAACTCGACTAATAGGAAAGATAGAACGTTCTAGTCTTGACCAATCGATAGAGGGGACAATTTCACATATTTTAGTGAATTTTGAGTCCATATTTCCAAGGATTATGGGAGTTAGAAAAAATCAATTTGTATCGCAAAATGTTTCCATAGCTACCCCCTTTGTTCTGAATTTTCGACAAAAAAATCATAAAAAATGCTAAAAATCCGTAAAGAGGGGTTTTTTGGCCAAAAAATGGACTGGCACAATCAGTTTTGTGATAAAATCATTATTTCGCCTTCAAATGGAGTCATGAAAATTTCGAAAATCCACTTTTCAAAACAAAAAATACTCATAACTCGACAAATAGGAAAGATAGAACGTTCTAGTCTTGACCAATCGATAGAGGGGACAATTTTACATCTTTAAGTGAATTTTGAGTCCATATTTCCAAGGATTATGGGAGTTAGAAAATTGTATCGCAAAATATTTCCATAGCTACCCCCTTTGTTCTAAATTTTCGACAAAAAATTTATAAAAAATGCTAAAAATTCGTAAAGAGGGGTTTCTTTGGCCTGAAAATCGACTGGCACAATCAGTTTTGTGATAAAATTATTATTTCGCCTTCAAATGGAGTCATGAAAATTTCGAAAATCCACGTTTCAAAACAAAAAATACTCATAACTCGACTAATAGGAAAGATAGAACGTTCTAGTCTTGACCAATCGATAGAGGGGACAATTTTACATACTTGAGTGAATTTTGAGTCCATATTTCCAAGGATTATGGGAGTTAGAAAATTGTATCGCAAAATATTTCCATAGCTACCCCCTTTGTTCTAAATTTTCGACAAAAAAATCATAAAAAATGCTAAAAGTTCGTAAAGAGGGGTTTCTTTGGCCTAAAAATCGACTGGCACAATCAGTTTTGTGATAAAATCATTATTTCGCCTTCAAATAGAGTCATGAAATTTTCGAAAATCCACTTTTCAAAACAAAAAATACTCATAACTCGACTAATAGGAAAGATAGAACGTTCTAGTCTTCACCAATCCATAGAGGGGACAATTTTACATATTTAAGTGAATTTTGAGTCCATATTTCCAAGGATTATGGGAGTTAGAAAATTGTATCGCAAAATATTTCCATAGCTACCCCCTTTGTTCTAAATTTTCGACAAAAAAATTATAAAAAATTCTAAAAATTTGTAAAGAGAGGTTTCTTTGGCCAAAAAATCGACTGGCACAATCAGTTTTGTGATAAAATCATTATTTCGCCTCCAAATGGAGTCATGAAATTTTCGAAAATCCACTTTTCAAAACAAAAAATACTCATAACTCGACTAATATGAAAGATAGAACGTTCTAGTCTGCACCAATCGATAGAGGGGACAATTTTACATATTTAAGTGAGTTTTGAGTCCATATTTCCAAGGATTATGGGAGTTAGAAAATTGTATCGCAAAATATTTCCATAGCTACCCCCTTTGTTCTAAATTTTCGACAAAAAAATTATAAAAAATGCTAAAAATTCGTAAAGAGGGGTTTTTTTGGCCAAAAAATTGACTGGCACAATCAGTTTTGTGATAAAATCATTATTTCTCCTTCAAATGGAGTCATGAAAATTTCGAAAATCCACTTTTCAAAACAAAAAATACTCATAACTCGACAAATAGGAAAGATAGAACGTTCTAGTCTTGACCAATCGATAGAGGGGACAATTTTACATATTTTAGTGAATTTCGAGTCCATATTTCCATGGATTAAGGGAGTTAGAAAAAATCAATTTGTATCGCAAAATATTTCCCTTTGTTCTAAATTTTCGACAAAAAAATTATAAAAAATGCTAAAAGTTCGTAAAGAGGGGTTTTTTTGGCCAAAAAATTGACTGGCACAATCAGTTTTGTGATAAAATCATTATTTCGCCTTCAAATAGAGTCATGAAAATTTCGAAAATCCACTTTTCAAAACAAAAAATACTCATAACTCGACAAATAGGAAAGATAGAACGTTCTAGTCTTGACCAATCGATAGAGGGGACATTTTTACATATTTTAGTGAATTTTGAGTCCATATTTCCAAGGATTATGGGAGTTAGAAAAAATCAATTTGTATCGCAAAATATTTCCATAGCTACCCCCTTTGTTCTAAATTTTCGACAAAAAAATTATAAAAAATGCTAAAAATTCGTAAAGAGGGGTTTTTTTGGCCAAAAAATTGACTGGCACAATCAGTTTTGTGATAAAATCATTATTTCGCATTCAAATAGAGTCATGAAATTTTCGAAAATCCACTTTTCAAAACAAGAAATACTCATAACTCGACTAATAGGAAAGATAGAACGTTCTAGTCTTCACCCATCGATAGAGGGGACAATTTTACTTATTTTAGTGAATTTTGAGTCCATATTTCCAAGGATTATGGGAGTTAGAAAAAATCAATTTGTATCGCAAAATATTTCCATAGCTACCCCCTTTGTTCTAAATTTTCGACAAAAAAATTATAAAAAATGCTAAAAATTCGTAAAGAGGGGTTTTTTTGGCCAAAAAATCGACTGGCACAATCAGTTTTGTGATAAAATCATTATTTCGCCTTCAAATAGAGTCATGGAATTTTCGAAAATCCACTTTTCAAAACAAAAAATACTCATAACTCGACTAATAGGAACGATAGAACGTTCTAGTCTTCACCAATCGATAGAGGGGACAATTTTACATTTTTTAGTGAATTTTGAGTCCATATTTCCAAGGATTATGGGAGTTAGATGAAATCAATTTGTATCGCAAAATATTTCCATAGCTACCCCCTTTGTTCTAAATTTTCGACAAAAAAATTATAAAAAATGCTAAAAATTCGTAAAGAGGGGTTTCTTTGGCCTAAAAATCGACTGGCACAATCAGTTTTGTGATAAAATCATTATTTCGCCTTCAAATGGAGTCATGAAAATTTCGAAAATCCACTTTTCAAAACAAAAAATACTCATAACTCGACTAATAGGAAAGATAGAACGTTCTAGTCTTCACCAATCGATAGAGGGGACAATTTTACATTTTTTAGTGAATTTTGAGTCCATATTTCCAAGGATTATGGGAGTTAGATGAAATCAATTTGTATCGCAAAATATTTCCATAGCTACCCCCTTTGTTCTAAATTTTCGACAAAAAAATTATAAAAAATGCTAAAAATTCGTAAAGAGGGGTTTCTTTGGCCTAAAAATCGACTGGCACAATCAGTTTTGTGATAAAATCATTATTTCGCCTTCAAATGGAGTCATGAAAATTTCGAAAATCCACTTTTCAAAACAAAAAATACTCATAACTCGACTAATAGGAAAGATAGAACGTTCTAGTCTTGACCAATCGATAGAGGGGATAATTTTACATATTTTAGTGAATTTTGAGTCTATATTTCCAAGGATTATGGGAGTTAGAAAAAATCAATTTGTATCGCAAAATATTTCCCTTTGTTCTAAATTTTCGACAAAAAAATTATAAAAAATGCTAAAAATTCGTAAAGAGGGGTTTTTTTGGCCAAAAAATTGACTGGCACAATCATTTTTGTGATAAAATCATTATTTCGCCTTCAAATAGAGTCATGAAATTTTCGAAAATCCACTTTTCAAAACAAAAAATACTCATAACTCGACTAATAGGAAAGATAGAACGTTCTAGTCTTCACCAATCGATAGAGGGGACAATTTTACATTTTTTAGTGAATTTTGAGTCCATATTTCCAAGGATTATGGGAGTTAGATGAAATCAATTTGTATCGCAAAATATTTCCATAGCTACCCCCTTTGTTCTAAATTTTCGACAAAAAAATTATAAAAAATGCTAAAAATTCGTAAAGAGGGGTTTCTTTGGCCTAAAAATCGACTGGCACAATCAGTTTTGTGATAAAATCATTATTTCGCCTTCAAATAGAGTCATGAAATTTTCGAAAATCCACTTTTCAAAACAAAAAATACTCATAACTCGACTAATAGGAAAGATAGAACGTTCTAGTCTTGACCAATCGATAGAGGGGACAATTTTACATTTTTTAGTGAATTTTGAGTCCATATTTCCAAGGATTATGGGAGTTAGATGAAATCAATTTGTATCGCAAAATATTTGCTTTGTTCTAAATTTTCGACAAAAAAATTATAAAAAATGCTAAAAATTCGTAAAGAGGGGTTTCTTCGGCCAAAAAATCGACTGGCACGATCAGTTTTGTGATAAAATCATTATTTCGCCTTCAAATAGAGTCATGGAATTTTCGAAAATCCACTTTTCAAAACAAAAAATACTCATAACTCGACTAATAGGAAAGATAGAACGTTCTAGTCTTGACCAATCGATAGAGGGGACAATTTTACATATTTTAGTGAATTTTGAGTCTATATTTCCAAGGATTGTGGGAGTTAGAAAAAATCAATTTGTATCCCAAAATATTTCCCTTTGTTCTAAATTTTCGACAAAAAAATTATAAAAAATGCTAAAAATTTGTAAAGAGGAGTTTTTTTGGCCAAAAAATTGACTGGCACAATCAATTTTGTGATAAAATCATTATTTCGCCTTCAAATAGAGTCATGAAATTTTCGAAAATCCACTTTTCAAAACAAAAAATACTCATAACTCGACTAATAGGAAAGATAGAACGTTCTAGTCTTGACCAATCGATAGAGGGGACAATTTTACATATTTTAGTGAATTTTGAGTCCATATTTCCAAGGATTACGGGAGTTAGAAAAAATCAATTTGTATCGCAAAATATTTCCCTTTGTTCTAAATTTTCGACAAAAAAATTATAAAAAATGCTAAAAATTCGTAAAGAGGAGTTTTTTTGGCCAAAAAATTGACTGGCACAATCAGTTTTGTGATAAAATCATTATTTCGCCTTCAAATAGAGTCATGAAATTTTCGAAAATCCACTTTTCAAAACAAAAAATACTCATAACTCGACTAATAGGAAAGATAGAGCGTTCTAGTCTTCACCAATCGATAGAGGGGACCATTTTACATATTTTAGTGAATTTTGAGTCCATATTTCCAAGGATTATGGGAGTTAGAAAAAATCATTTTGTATCGCAAAATATTTCCATAGCTACCCCCTTTGTTCTAAATTTTCGACAAAAAAAAATATAAAAAATGCTAAAAATTCGTAAAGAGGGGTTTTTTTGGCCAAAAAATTGACTGGCACAATCAATTTTGTGATAAAATCATTATTTCGCCTTCAAATAGAGTCATGAAATTTTCGAAAATCCACTTTTCAAAACAAAAAATACTCATAACTCGACTAATAGGAAAGATAGAACGTTCTAGTCTTGACCAATCGATAGAGGGGACAATTTTACATATTTTAGTGAATTTTGAGTCCATATTTCCAAGGATTACGGGAGTTAGAAAAAATCAATTTGTATCGCAAAATATTTCCCTTTGTTCTAAATTTTCGACAAAAAAATTATAAAAAATGCTAAAAATTCGTAAAGAGGAGTTTTTTTGGCCAAAAAATTGACTGGCACAATCAGTTTTGTGATAAAATCATTATTTCGCCTTCAAATAGAGTCATGAAATTTTCGAAAATCCACTTTTCAAAACAAAAAATACTCATAACTCGACTAATAGGAAAGATAGAGCGTTCTAGTCTTCACCAATCGATAGAGGGGACAATTTTACATATTTTAGTGAATTTTGAGTCCATATTTTCAAGGATTAAGGGAGTTAGAAAAAAGCAATTTGTTTCTCAAAATATTTCCATAGCTACCCCCTTTGTTCTAAATTTTCGACAAAAAAATTATAAAAAATGCTAAAAATTCGTAAAGAGGGGTTTTTTTTGGCCAAAAAATCGACTGGCTCAATCAGTTTTGTGATAAAATCATTATTTCGCCTTCAAATAGAGTCATGAAATTTTCGAAAATCCACTTTTCAAAACAAAAAATACTCATAACTCGACTAATAGGAAAGATAGAACGTTCTAGTCTTGACCAATCGATAGAGGGGACAATTTTACATATTTTAGTGAATTTTGAGTCCATATTTCCAAGGATTATGGGAGTTAGAAAAAATCATTTTGTATCGCAAAATATTTCCATAGCTACCCCCTTTGTTCTAAATTTTCGACAAAAAAAATATAAAAAATGCTAAAAATTCGTAAAGAGGGGTTTTTTTGGCCAAAAAATCGACTGGCTCAATCAGTTTTGTGAAAAAATCATTATTTCGCCTTCAAATAGAGTCATGAAATTTTCGAAAATCCACTTTTCAAAACAAAAAATACTCATAACTCGACTAATAGGAAAGATAGAACGTTCTAGTCTTGACCAATCGATAGAGGGGACAATTTTACATATTTTAGTGAATTTTGAGTCCATATTTCCAAGGATTATGGGAGTTAGAAAAAATCATTTTGTATCGCAAAATATTTCCATAGCTACCCCCTTTGTTCTAAATTTTCGACAAAAAAAATATAAAAAATGCTAAAAATTCGTAAAGAGGGGTTTTTTTGGCCAAAAAATCGACTGGCTCAATCAGTTTTGTGAAAAAATCATTATTTCGCCTTCAAATGGAGTCATGAAATTTTCGAAAATCCACTTTTCAAAACAAAAAATACTCATAACTCGACTAATAGGAAAGATAGAACGTTCTAGTCTTCACCAATCGATAGAGGGGACAATTTTACATATTTTAGTGAATTTTGAGTCCATATTTTCAAGGATTAAGGGAGTTAGAAAAAAGCAATTTGTTTCTCAAAATATTTCCATAGCTACCCCCTTTGTTCTAAATTTTCGACAAAAAAATTATAAAAAATGCTAAAAATTCGTAAAGAGGGGTTTTTTTTGGCCAAAAAATCGACTGGCTCAATCAGTTTTGTGATAAAATCATTATTTCGCCTTCAAATAGAGTCATGAAATTTTCGAAAATCCACTTTTCAAAACAAAAAATACTCATAACTCGACTAATAGGAAAGATAGAACGTTCTAGTCTTCACCAATCGATAGAGGGGACAATTTTACATGTTTAAGTGAATTTTGAGTCCATATTTCCAAGGATTATGGGAGTTAGAAAAAATCATTTTGTATCGCAAAATATTTCCATAGCTACCCCCTTTGTTCTAAATTTTCGACAAAAAAATTATAAAAAATGCTAAAAATTCGTAAAGAGGGGTTTTTTTGGCCAAAAAATCGACTGGCTCAATCAGTTTTGTGAAAAAATCATTATTTCGCCTTCAAATGGAGTCATGAAATTTTCGAAAATCCACTTTTCAAAACAAAAAAAATACTCATAACTCGACTAATAGGAAAGATAGAACGTTCTAGTCTTCACCAATCGATAGAGGGGACAATTTTACATATTTTAGTGAATTTTGAGTCCATATTTTCAAGGATTAAGGGAGTTAGAAAAAAGCAATTTGTTTCTCAAAATATTTCCCTTTGTTCTAAATTTTCGACAAAAAAAATATAAAAAATGCTAAAAATTCGTAAAGAGGGGTTTTTTTGGCCAAAAAATCGACTGGCACAATCAGTTTTGTGAAAAAATCATTATTTCGCCTTCAAATGGAGTCATGAAATTTTCGAAAATCCACTTTTCAAAACAAAAAATACTCATAACTCGACAAATAGGAAAGATAGAACGTTCTAGTCTTCACCAATCGATAGAGGGGACAATTTTACATATTTTAGTGAATTTTGAGTCCATATTTTCAAGGATTAAGGGAGTTAGAAAAAAGCAATTTGTTTCTCAAAATATTTCCATAGCTACCCCCTTTGTTCTAAATTTTCGACAAAAAAATTATAAAAAATGCTAAAAATTCGTAAAGAGGGGTTTTTTTTGGCCAAAAACTCGACTGGCTCAATCAGTTTTGTGATAAAATCATTATTTCGCCTTCAAATAGAGTCATGAAATTTTCGAAAATCCACTTTTCAAAACAAAAAATACTCATAACTCGACTAATAGGAAAGATAGAACGTTCTAGTTTTCACCAATCGATAGAGGGGACAATTTTACATATTTTAGTGAATTTTGAGTCCATATTTCCAAGGATTATGGGAGTTAGAAAAAATCATTTTGTATCGCAAAATATTTCCATAGCTACCCCCTTTGTTCTAAATTTTCGACAAAAAAATTATAAAAAATGCTAAAAATTCGTAAAGAGGGGTTTTTTTGGCCAAAAAATCGACTGGCTCAATTAGTTTTGTGATAAAATCATTATTTCGCCTTCAAATGGAGTCATGAAATTTTCGAAAATCCACTTTTCAAAACAAAAAATACTCATAACTCGACAAATAGGAAAGATAGAACGTTCTAGTTTTCACCAATCGATAGAGGGGACAATTTTACATATTTTAGTGAATTTTGAGTCCATATTTCCAAGGATTATGGGAGTTAGAAAAAATCATTTTGTATCGCAAAATATTTCCATAGCTACCCCCTTTGTTCTAAATTTTCGACAAAAAAATTATAAAAAATGCTAAAAATTCGTAAAGAGGGGTTTTTTTTGGCCAAAAAATCGACTGGCTCAATCAGTTTTGTGATAAAATCATTATTTCGCCTTCAAATAGAGTCATGAAATTTTCGAAAATCCACTTTTCAAAACAAAAAATACTCATAACTCGACTAATAGGAAAGATAGAACGTTCTAGTCTTCACCAATCGATAGAGGGGACAATTTTACATGTTTAAGTGAATTTTGAGTCCATATTTCCAAGGATTATGGGAGTTAGAAAAAATCATTTTGTATCGCAAAATATTTCCATAGCTACCCCCTTTGTTCTAAATTTTCGACAAAAAAATTATAAAAAATGCTAAAAATTCGTAAAGAGGGGTTTTTTTGGCCAAAAAATCGACTGGCTCAATCAGTTTTGTGAAAAAATCATTATTTCGCCTTCAAATGGAGTCATGAAATTTTCGAAAATCCACTTTTCAAAACAAAAAAAATACTCATAACTCGACTAATAGGAAAGATAGAACGTTCTAGTCTTCACCAATCGATAGAGGGGACAATTTTACATATTTTAGTGAATTTTGAGTCCATATTTTCAAGGATTAAGGGAGTTAGAAAAAAGCAATTTGTTTCTCAAAATATTTCCCTTTGTTCTAAATTTTCGACAAAAAAAATATAAAAAATGCTAAAAATTCGTAAAGAGGGGTTTTTTTGGCCAAAAAATCGACTGGCACAATCAGTTTTGTGAAAAAATCATTATTTCGCCTTCAAATGGAGTCATGAAATTTTCGAAAATCCACTTTTCAAAACAAAAAATACTCATAACTCGACAAATAGGAAAGATAGAACGTTCTAGTCTTCACCAATCGATAGAGGGGACAATTTTACATATTTTAGTGAATTTTGAGTCCATATTTTCAAGGATTAAGGGAGTTAGAAAAAAGCAATTTGTTTCTCAAAATATTTCCATAGCTACCCCCTTTGTTCTAAATTTTCGACAAAAAAATTATAAAAAATGCTAAAAATTCGTAAAGAGGGGTTTTTTTTGGCCAAAAAATCGACTGGCTCAATCAGTTTTGTGATAAAATCATTATTTCGCCTTCAAATAGAGTCATGAAATTTTCGAAAATCCACTTTTCAAAACAAAAAATACTCATAACTCGACTAATAGGAAAGATAGAACGTTCTAGTCTTCACCAATCGATAGAGGGGACAATTTTACATGTTTAAGTGAATTTTGAGTCCATATTTCCAAGGATTATGGGAGTTAGAAAAAATCATTTTGTATCGCAAAATATTTCCATAGCTACCCCCTTTGTTCTAAATTTTCGACAAAAAAATTATAAAAAATGCTAAAAATTCGTAAAGAGGGGTTTTTTTGGCCAAAAAATCGACTGGCTCAATCAGTTTTGTGAAAAAATCATTATTTCGCCTTCAAATGGAGTCATGAAATTTTCGAAAATCCACTTTTCAAAACAAAAAAAATACTCATAACTCGACTAATAGGAAAGATAGAACGTTCTAGTCTTCACCAATCGATAGAGGGGACAATTTTACATATTTTAGTGAATTTTGAGTCCATATTTTCAAGGATTAAGGGAGTTAGAAAAAAGCAATTTGTTTCTCAAAATATTTCCCTTTGTTCTAAATTTTCGACAAAAAAAATATAAAAAATGCTAAAAATTCGTAAAGAGGGGTTTTTTTGGCCAAAAAATCGACTGGCACAATCAGTTTTGTGAAAAAATCATTATTTCGCCTTCAAATGGAGTCATGAAATTTTCGAAAATCCACTTTTCAAAACAAAAAATACTCATAACTCGACAAATAGGAAAGATAGAACGTTCTAGTCTTCACCAATCGATAGAGGGGACAATTTTACATATTTTAGTGAATTTTGAGTCCATATTTTCAAGGATTAAGGGAGTTAGAAAAAAGCAATTTGTTTCTCAAAATATTTCCATAGCTACCCCCTTTGTTCTAAATTTTCGACAAAAAAATTATAAAAAATGCTAAAAATTCGTAAAGAGGGGTTTTTTTTGGCCAAAAACTCGACTGGCTCAATCAGTTTTGTGATAAAATCATTATTTCGCCTTCAAATAGAGTCATGAAATTTTCGAAAATCCACTTTTCAAAACAAAAAATACTCATAACTCGACTAATAGGAAAGATAGAACGTTCTAGTTTTCACCAATCGATAGAGGGGACAATTTTACATATTTTAGTGAATTTTGAGTCCATATTTCCAAGGATTATGGGAGTTAGAAAAAATCATTTTGTATCGCAAAATATTTCCATAGCTACCCCCTTTGTTCTAAATTTTCGACAAAAAAATTATAAAAAATGCTAAAAATTCGTAAAGAGGGGTTTTTTTGGCCAAAAAATCGACTGGCTCAATTAGTTTTGTGATAAAATCATTATTTCGCCTTCAAATGGAGTCATGAAATTTTCGAAAATCCACTTTTCAAAACAAAAAATACTCATAACTCGACAAATAGGAAAGATAGAACGTTCTAGTTTTCACCAATCGATAGAGGGGACAATTTTACATATTTTAGTGAATTTTGAGTCCATATTTCCAAGGATTATGGGAGTTAGAAAAAATCATTTTGTATCGCAAAATATTTCCATAGCTACCCCCTTTGTTCTAAATTTTCGACAAAAAAATTATAAAAAATGCTAAAAATTCGTAAAGAGGGGTTTTTTTGGCCAAAAAATCGACTGGCTCAATCAGTTTTGTGAAAAAATCATTATTTCGCCTTCAAATGGAGTCATGAAATTTTCGAAAATCCACTTTTCAAAACAAAAAATACTCATAACTCGACTAATAGGAAAGATAGAACGTTCTAGTCTTCACCAATCGATAGAGGGGACAATTTTACATATTTTAGTGAATTTTGAGTCCATATTTCCAAGGATTATGGGAGTTAGAAAAAATCATTTTGTATCGCAAAATATTTCCATAGCTACCCCCTTTGTTCTAAATTTTCGACAAAAAAATTATAAAAAATGCTAAAAATTCGTAAAGAGGGTTTTTTTTGGCCAAAAAATCGACTGGCTCAATCAGTTTTGTGAAAAAATCATTATTTCGCCTTCAAATGGAGTCATGAAATTTTCGAAAATCCACTTTTCAAAACAAAAAATACTCATAACTCGACAAATAGGAAAGATAGAACGTTCTAGTCTTCACCAATCGATAGAGGGGACAATTTTACATATTTTAGTGAATTTTGAGTACATATTTTCAAGGATTAAGGGAGTTAGAAAAAAGCAATTTGTTTCTCAAAATATTTCCATAGCTACCCCCTTTGTTCTAAATTTTCGACAAAAAAATTATAAAAAATGCTAAAAATTCGTAAAGAGGGGTTTTTTTTGGCCAAAAACTCGACTGGCTCAATCAGTTTTGTGATAAAATCATTATTTCGCCTTCAAATAGAGTCATGAAATTTTCGAAAATCCACTTTTCAAAACAAAAAATACTCATAACTCGACAAATAGGAAAGATAGAACGTTCTAGTCTTCACCAATCGATAGAGGGGACAATTTTACATATTTTAGTGAATTTTGAGTACATATTTTCAAGGATTAAGGGAGTTAGAAAAAAGCAATTTGTTTCTCAAAATATTTCCATAGCTACCCCCTTTGTTCTAAATTTTCGACAAAAAAATTATAAAAAATGCTAAAAATTCGTAAAGAGGGGTTTTTTTTGGCCAAAAACTCGACTGGCTCAATCAGTTTTGTGATAAAATCATTATTTCGCCTTCAAATAGAGTCATGAAATTTTCGAAAATCCACTTTTCAAAACAAAAAATACTCATAACTCGACTAATAGGAAAGATAGAACGTTCTAGTCTTCACCAATCGATAGAGGGGACAATTTTACATATTTTAGTGAATTTTGAGTCCATATTTTCAAGGATTAAGGGAGTTAGAAAAAAGCAATTTGTTTCTCAAAATATTTCCATAGCTACCCCCTTTGTTCTAAATTTTCGACAAAAAAATTATAAAAAATGCTAAAAATTCGTAAAGAGGGGTTTTTTTGGCCAAAAAATCGACTGGCTCAATCAGTTTTGTGATAAAATCATTATTTCGCCTTCAAATAGAGTCATGAAATTTTCGAAAATCCACTTTTCAAAACAAAAAATACTCATAACTCGACTAATAGGAAAGATAGAACGTTCTAGTCTTGACCAATCGATAGAGGGGACAATTTTACATATTTTAGTGAATTTTGAGTCCATATTTCCAAGGATTATGGGAGTTAGAAAAAATCATTTTGTATCGCAAAATATTTCCATAGCTACCCCCTTTGTTCTAAATTTTCGACAAAAAAAATATAAAAAATGCTAAAAATTCGTAAAGAGGGGTTTTTTTGGCCAAAAAATCGACTGGCTCAATCAGTTTTGTGATAAAATCATTATTTCGCCTTCAAATGGAGTCACGAAATTTTCGAAAATCCACTTTTCAAAACAAAAAATACTCATAACTCGACAAATAGGAAAGATAGAACGTTCTAGTTTTCACCAATCGATAGAGGGGACAATTTTACATATTTAAGTGAATTTTGAGTCCATATTTCCAAGGATTATGGGAGTTAGAAAAAATCATTTTGTATCGCAAAATATTTCCATAGCTACCCCCTTTGTTCTAAATTTTCGACAAAAAAATTATAAAAAATGCTAAAAATTCGTAAAGAGGGGTTTTTTGGGCCAAAAAATCGACTGGCTCAATCAGTTTTGTGATAAAATCATTATTTCGCCTTCAAATGGAGTCATGAAATTTTCGAAAATCCACTTTTCAAAACAAAAAATACTCATAACTCGACTAATAGGAAAGATAGAACGTTCTAGTCTTCACCAATCGATAGAGGGGACAATTTTACATATTTAAGTGAATTTTGAGTCCATATTTCCAAGGATTATGGGAGTTAGAAAAAATCATTTTGTATCGCAAAATATTTCCATAGCTACCCCCTTTGTTCTAAATTTTCGACAAAAAAATTATAAAAAATGCTAAAAATTCGTAAAGAGGGGTTTTTTTGGCCAAAAAATCGACTGGTTCAATCAGTTTTGTGATAAAATCATTATTTCGCCTTCAAATGGAGTCATGAAATTTTCGAAAATCCACTTTTCAAAACAAAAAATACTCATAACTCGACAAATAGGAAAGATAGAACGTTCTAGTCTTCACCAATCGATAGAGGGGACAATTTTACATATTTAAGTGAATTTTGAGTCCATATTTCCAAGGATTATGGGAGTTAGAAAAAATCATTTTGTATCGCAAAATATTTCCATAGCTACCCCCTTTGTTCTAAATTTTCGACAAAAAAATTATAAAAAATGCTAAAAATTCGTAAAGAGGGTTTTTTTTGGCCAAAAAATCGACTGGCTCAATCAGTTTTGTGATAAAATCATTATTTCGCCTTCAAATGGAGTCATGAAATTTTCGAAAATCCACTTTTCAAAACAAAAAATACTCATAACTCGACAAATAGGAAAGATAGAACGTTCTAGTTTTCACCAATCGATAGAGGGGACAATTTTACATATTTTAGTGAATTTTGAGTCCATATTTCCAAGGATTATGGGAGTTAGAAAAAATCATTTTGTATCGCAAAATATTTCCATAGCTACCCCCTTTGTTCTAAATTTTCGACAAAAAAATTATAAAAAATGCTAAAAATTCGTAAAGAGGGGTTTTTTTGGCCAAATAATCGACTGGCTCAATCAGTTTTGTGAAAAAATCATTATTTCGCCTTCAAATGGAGTCATGAAATTTTCGAAAATCCACTTTTCAAAACAAAAAATACTCATAACTCGACTAATAGGAAAGATAGAACGTTCTAGTCTTCACCAATCGATAGAGGGGACAATTTTACATATTTTAGTGAATTTTGAGTCCATATTTTCAAGGATTAAGGGAGTTAGAAAAAAGCAATTTGTTTCTCAAAATATTTCCATAGCTACCCCCTTTGTTCTAAATTTTCGACAAAAAAATTATAAAAAATGCTAAAAATTCGTAAAGAGGGGTTTTTTTTGGCCAAAAAATCGACTGGCTCAATCAGTTTTGTGATAAAATCATTATTTCGCCTTCAAATAGAGTCATGAAATTTTCGAAAATCCACTTTTCAAAACAAAAAATACTCATAACTCGACTAATAGGAAAGATAGAACGTTCTAGTCTTCACCAATCGATAGAGGGGACAATTTTACATATTTTAGTGAATTTTGAGTCCATATTTTCAAGGATTAAGGGAGTTAGAAAAAAGCAATTTGTTTCTCAAAATATTTCCATAGCTACCCCCTTTGTTCTAAATTTTCGACAAAAAAATTATAAAAAATGCTAAAAATTCGTAAAGAGGGGTTTTTTTTGGCCAAAAAATCGACTGGCTCAATCAGTTTTGTGATAAAATCATTATTTCGCCTTCAAATAGAGTCATGAAATTTTCGAAAATCCACTTTTCAAAACAAAAAATACTCATAACTCGACAAATAGGAAAGATAGAACGTTCTAGTCTTCACCAATCGATAGAGGGGACAATTTTACATATTTTAGTGAATTTTGAGTCCATATTTTCAAGGATTAAGGGAGTTAGAAAAAAGCAATTTGTTTCTCAAAATATTTCCATAGCTACCCCCTTTGTTCTAAATTTTCGACAAAAAAATTATAAAAAATGCTAAAAATTCGTAAAGAGGGGTTTTTTTTGGCCAAAAAATCGACTGGCACAATCAGTTTTGTGAAAAAATCATTATTTCGCCTTCAAATAGAGTCATGAAATTTTCGAAAATCCACTTTTCAAAACAAAAAATACTCATAACTCGACAAATAGGAAAGATAGAACGTTCTAGTCTTCACCAATCGATAGAGGGGACAATTTTACATATTTTAGTGAATTTTGAGTCCATATTTTCAAGGATTAAGGGAGTTAGAAAAAAGCAATTTGTTTCTCAAAATATTTCCATAGTTTTTTGGCCAAAAAATCGACTGGCTCAATCAGTTTTGTGATAAAATCATTATTTCGCCTTCAAATAGAGTCATGAAATTTTCGAAAATCCACTTTTCAAAACAAAAAATACTCATAACTCGACAAATAGGAAAGATAGAACGTTCTAGTCTTCACCAATCGATAGAGGGGACTATTTTACATATTTTAGTGAATTTTGAGTCCATATTTCCAAGGATTATGGAAGTTAGAAGAAATCAATTTGTATCGCAAAATATTTCCATAGCTACCCCCTTTGTTCTAAATTTTCGACAAAAAAATTATAAAAAATGCTAAAAATTCGTAAAGAGGGGTTCTTTGGCAAAAAATCGACTGGCACAATCAGTTTTGTGATAAAATCATTATTTCGCCTTCAAATAGAGTCATGAAATTTTCGAAAATCCAATTTTCAAAACAAAAAATACTCATAACTCGACAAATAGGAAAGATAGAACGTTCTAGTCTTCACCAATCGATAGAGGGGACAATTTTACATATTTTAGTGAATTTTGAGTCCATATTTCCAAGGATTATGGGAGTTAGAAAAAATCATTTTGTATCGCAAAATATTTCCATAGCTACCCCCTTTGATTAATCGAATATTTTAGATTAATCGATTATTTTAGATCAATCGATTATTTTCGATTAACCGATTTTTTTCGATTAATCGATTTTTTTCGTTTAATCGATTTTTTTCGATTAATCGATTATTTTCGATTAATCGATTTTTTTCGATCAATCGATTTTTTTCGATTAATCGATTATTTTCGATCAATCGATTATTTTAGATTAATCGATTATTTTAGATTAATCGATTATTTTCGATTAATCGATTATTTTCGATTAATCGATTATTTTCGATTAATCGATTATTTTAGATTAATCGATTATTTTCGATTAATCGATTATTTACGATTAATCGATTTTTTCGATTAATCGATTTTTTTCGATTAATCGATTTTTTTATATAATCGATAATCGATTATGTTTTTTGATAATCGCCCAGCCCTAATTCTGAGTCGATATTGCCAAGGATTATGGGAGTTAGGAAAAAGCAATTTGTTTCTCAAAATATTTCCATACCTACCCCTTTGTTCTAAATTTTCGACAAAAAAATTATAAAAAATGCTAAAAATTCACAAAGAGGGGTTTCTTTGGCCAAAAAATCGACTGGCACAATCAGTTTTGTGATAAAATCATTATTTCGCCTTCAAATAGAGTCATGAAATTTTCTAAAATCCACTTTTCAAGACAAAAAATACTCATAACTCGACTAATAGGAAAGATAGAACGTTCTAGTCTTCACCAATCGATAGAGGGGACAATTTTACATATTTTAGTGAATTTTGAGTCCATATTTCCAAGGATTATGGGAGTTAGAAAAAATCAATTTGTATCGCAAAATATTTCCATAGCTACCCCCTTTGTTCTAAAATTTCGACAAAAAAATTATAAAAAATGCTAAAAATTCGTAAAGAGGGGTTTTTTTGGCCAAAAAATCGACTGGCACAATCAGTTTTGTGATAAAATCATTATTTCGCCTTCAAATAGAGTCATGAAATTTTCGAAAATCCACTTTTAAAACAAAAAATACTCATAACTCGACTAATAGGAAAGATAGAACGTTCTAGTCTTCACCAATCGATAGAGGGGACAATTTTACATATTTTAGTGAATTTTGAGTCCATATTTTCAAGGATTAAGGGAGTTAGAAAAAAGCAATTTGTTTCTCAAAATATTTCCATAGCTACCCCCTTTGTTCTAAATTTTCGACAAAAAAATTATAAAAAATGCTAAAAATTCGTAAAGAGTGGTTTTTTTTGGCCAAAAAATCGACTGGCACAATCAGTTTTGTGAAAAAATCATTATTTCGCCTTCAAATAGAGTCATGAAATTTTCGAAAATCCACTTTTCAAAACAAAAAATACTCATAACTCGACTAATAGGAAAGATAGAACGTTCTAGTCTTCACCAATCGATAGAGGGGACAATTTTACATTTTTTAGTGAATTTTGAGTCCATATTTCTAAGGATTATGGGAGTTAGAAAAAATCAATTTGTATCGCAAAATATTTCCATAGCTACCCCCTTTGTTCTAAAATTTCGACAAAAAAATTATAAAAAATGCTAAAAATTCGTAAAGAGGGGTTTCTTTGGCCAAAAAATCGACTGGCACAATCAGTTTTGTGATAAAATCATTATTTCGCCTTCAAATAGAGTCATGAAATTTTCGAAAATCCACTTTTAAAACAAAAAATACTCATAACTCGACTAATAGGAAAGATAGAACGTTCTAGTCTTCACCAATCGATAGAGGGGACAATTTTACATATTTTAGTGAATTTTGAGTCCATATTTTCAAGGATTAAGGGAGTTAGAAAAAAGCAATTTGTTTCTCAAAATATTTCCATAGCTACCCCCTTTGTTCTAAATTTTCGACAAAAAAATTATAAAAAATGCTAAAAATTCGTAAAGAGTGGTTTTTTTTGGCCAAAAAATCGACTGGCACAATCAGTTTTGTGAAAAAATCATTATTTCGCCTTCAAATAGAGTCATGAAATTTTCGAAAATCCACTTTTCAAAACAAAAAATACTCATAACTCGACTAATAGGAAAGATAGAACGTTCTAGTCTTCACCAATCGATAGAGGGGACAATTTTACATTTTTTAGTGAATTTTGAGTCCATATTTCTAAGGATTATGGGAGTTAGAAAAAATCAATTTGTATCGCAAAATATTTCCATAGCTACCCCCTTTGTTCTAAAATTTCGACAAAAAAATTATAAAAAATGCTAAAAATTCGTAAAGAGGGGTTTCTTTGGCCAAAAAATCGACTGGCACAATCAGTTTTGTGATAAAATCATTATTTCGCCTTCAAATAGAGTCATGAAATTTTCGAAAATCCACTTTTAAAACAAAAAATACTCATAACTCGACTAATAGGAAAGATAGAACGTTCTAGTCTTCACCAATCGATAGAGGGGACAATTTTACATATTTTAGTGAATTTTGAGTCCATATTTTCAAGGATTAAGGGAGTTAGAAAAAAGCAATTTGTTTCTCAAAATATTTCCATAGCTACCCCCTTTGTTCTAAATTTTCGACAAAAAAATTATAAAAAATGCTAAAAATTCGTAAAGAGTGGTTTTTTTTGGCCAAAAAATCGACTGGCACAATCAGTTTTGTGAAAAAATCATTATTTCGCCTTCAAATAGAGTCATGAAATTTTCGAAAATCCACTTTTCAAAACAAAAAATACTCATAACTCGACTAATAGGAAAGATAGAACGTTCTAGTCTTCACCAATCGATAGAGGGGACAATTTTACATTTTTTAGTGAATTTTGAGTCCATATTTCTAAGGATTATGGGAGTTAGAAAAAATCAATTTGTATCGCAAAATATTTCCATAGCTACCCCCTTTGTTCTAAAATTTCGACAAAAAAATTATAAAAAATGCTAAAAATTCGTAAAGAGGGGTTTCTTTGGCCAAAAAATCGACTGGCACAATCAGTTTTGTGATAAAATCATTATTTCGCCTTCAAATAGAGTCATGAAATTTTCGAAAATCCACTTTTAAAACAAAAAATACTCATAACTCGACTAATAGGAAAGATAGAACGTTCTAGTCTTCACCAATCGATAGAGGGGACAATTTTACATATTTTAGTGAATTTTGAGTCCATATTTTCAAGGATTAAGGGAGTTAGAAAAAAGCAATTTGTTTCTCAAAATATTTCCATAGCTACCCCCTTTGTTCTAAATTTTCGACAAAAAAATTATAAAAAATGCTAAAAATTCGTAAAGAGTGGTTTTTTTTGGCCAAAAAATCGACTGGCACAATCAGTTTTGTGAAAAAATCATTATTTCGCCTTCAAATAGAGTCATGAAATTTTCGAAAATCCACTTTTCAAAACAAAAAATACTCATAACTCGACTAATAGGAAAGATAGAACGTTCTAGTCTTCACCAATCGATAGAGGGGACAATTTTACATTTTTTAGTGAATTTTGAGTCCATATTTCTAAGGATTATGGGAGTTAGAAAAAATCAATTTGTATCGCAAAATATTTCCATAGCTACCCCCTTTGTTCTAAAATTTCGACAAAAAAATTATAAAAAATGCTAAAAATTCGTAAAGAGGGGTTTCTTTGGCCAAAAAATCGACTGGCACAATCAGTTTTGTGATAAAATCATTATTTCGCCTTCAAATAGAGTCATGAAATTTTCGAAAATCCACTTTTAAAACAAAAAATACTCATAACTCGACTAATAGGAAAGATAGAACGTTCTAGTCTTCACCAATCGATAGAGGGGACAATTTTACATATTTTAGTGAATTTTGAGTCCATATTTTCAAGGATTAAGGGAGTTAGAAAAAAGCAATTTGTTTCTCAAAATATTTCCATAGCTACCCCCTTTGTTCTAAATTTTCGACAAAAAAATTATAAAAAATGCTAAAAATTCGTAAAGAGGGGTTTTTTTTGGCCAAAAAATCGACTGGCACAATCAGTTTTGTGAAAAAATCATTATTTCGCCTTCAAATAGTCATGAAATTTTCGAAAATCCACTTTTCAAAACAAAAAATACTCATAACTCGACAAATAGGAAAGATAGAACGTTCTAGTCTTCACCAATCGATAGAGGGGACAATTTTACATATTTTAGTGAATTTTGAGTCCATATTTTCAAGGATTAAGGGAGTTAGAAAAAAGCAATTTGTTTCTCAAAATATTTCCATAGCTACCCCCTTTGTTCTAAATTTTCGACAAAAAAATTATAAAAAATGCTAAAAATTCGTAAAGAGGGGTTTTTTTTGGCCAAAAAATCGACTGGCTCAATCAGTTTTGTGATAAAATCATTATTTCGCCTTCAAATAATGTCATGAAATTTTCGAAAATCCACTTTTCAAAACAAAAAATACTCATAACTCGACTAATAGGAAAGATAGAACGTTCTAGTCTTCACCAATCGATAGAGGGGGCAAATTTACATATTTAAGTGAATTTTGAGTCCATATTTCCAAAGATTAAGGGAGTTAGAAAAAAGCAATTTGTTTCTCAAAATATTTCCATAGCTACCCCCTTTGTTCTAAATTTTCGACAAAAAAATTATAAAAAATGCTAAAAATTCGCAAAGAGGGGTTTTTTTGGCCAAAAAATCGACTGGCACAATCAGTTTTGTGATAAAATCATTATTTCGCCTTCAAATAGAGTCATGAAATTTTCGAAAAGCCACTTTTCAAAACAAAAAATGGGAGTTAGAAAAAATCAATTTGTATCGCAAAATATTTCCATAGCTACCCCTTTTGTTCTAAATTTTCGACAAAAAATTTATAAAAAATGCTAAAAATTCGTAAAGAGGGGTTTTTTTGGCCAAAAAATCGACTGGCACAATCAGTTTTGTGATAAAATCATTATTTCGCCTTCAAATAGAGTCATGAAATTTTCGAAAATCCACTTTTCAAAACAAAAAATACTCATAACTCGACTAATAGGAAAGATAGAACGTTCTAGTCTTCACCAATCGATAGAGGGGACAATTTTACATATGTTAGTGAATTTTGAGTCCATATTTCCAAGGATTGTGGGAGTTAAAAAAAATCAATTTGTATCGCAAAATATTTCCATAGCTACGCCCTTGTTCTAAATTTTCGACAAAAAATTTATAAAAAATGCTAAAAATTCGTAAAGAGGGGTTTTTTTGGCCAAAAAATCGACTGGCACAATCAGTTTTGTGATAAAATCATTATTTCGCCTTCAAATAGAGTCATGAAATTTTCTAAAATCCACTTTTCAAGACAAAAAATACTCATAACTCGACTAATAGGAAAGATAGAACGTTCTAGTCTTCACCAATCGATAGAGGGGACAATTTTACATATTTTAGTGAATTTTGAGTCCATATTTCCGAGGATTATGGGAGTTAGAAAAAATCAATTTGTATCGCAAAATATTTCCATAGCTACCCCCTTTGTTCTAAAATTTCGACAAAAAAATTATAAAAAATGCTAAAAATTCGTAAAGAGGGGTTTTTTTGGCCAAAAAATCGACTGGCACAATCAGTTTTGTGATAAAATCATTATTTCGCCTTCAAATAGAGTCATGAAATTTTCGAAAATCCACTTTTAAAACAAAAAATACTCATAACTCGACTAATAGGAAAGATAGAACGTTCTAGTCTTCACCAATCGATAGAGGGGACAATTTTACATATTTTAGTGAATTTTGAGTCCATATTTTCAAGGATTAAGGGAGTTAGAAAAAAGCAATTTGTTTCTCAAAATATTTCCATAGCTACCCCCTTTGTTCTAAATTTTCGACAAAAAAATTATAAAAAATGCTAAAAATTCGTAAAGAGTGGTTTTTTTTGGCCAAAAAATCGACTGGCACAATCAGTTTTGTGAAAAAATCATTATTTCGCCTTCAAATAGAGTCATGAAATTTTCGAAAATCCACTTTTCAAAACAAAAAATACTCATAACTCGACTAATAGGAAAGATAGAACGTTCTAGTCTTCACCAATCGATAGAGGGGACAATTTTACATATTTTAGTGAATTTTGAGTCCATATTTCTAAGGATTATGGGAGTTAGAAAAAATCAATTTGTATCGCAAAATATTTCCATAGCTACCCCCTTTGTTCTAAAATTTCGACAAAAAAATTATAAAAAATGCTAAAAATTCGTAAAGAGGGGTTTCTTTGGCCAAAAAATCGACTGGCACAATCAGTTTTGTGATAAAATCATTATTTCGCCTTCAAATAGAGTCATGAAATTTTCGAAAATCCACTTTTAAAACAAAAAATACTCATAACTCGACTAATAGGAAAGATAGAACGTTCTAGTCTTCACCAATCGATAGAGGGGACAATTTTACATATTTTAGTGAATTTTGAGTCCATATTTTCAAGGATTAAGGGAGTTAGAAAAAAGCAATTTGTTTCTCAAAATATTTCCATAGCTACCCCCTTTGTTCTAAATTTTCGACAAAAAAATTATAAAAAATGCTAAAAATTCGTAAAGAGGGGTTTTTTTTGGCCAAAAAATCGACTGGCACAATCAGTTTTGTGAAAAAATCATTATTTCGCCTTCAAATAGAGTCATGAAATTTTCGAAAATCCACTTTTTAAAACAAAAAATACTCATAACTCGACAAATAGGAAAGATAGAACGTTCTAGTCTTCACCAATCGATAGAGGGGACAATTTTACATATGTTAGTGAATTTTGAGTCCATATTTCCAAGGATTGTGGGAGTTAAAAAAAATCAATTTGTATCGCAAAATATTTCCATAGCTACGCCCTTGTTCTAAATTTTCGACAAAAAATTTATAAAAAATGCTAAAAATTCGTAAAGAGGGTTTTTTTTGGCCAAAAAATCGACTGGCACAATCAGTTTTGTGAAAAAATCATTATTTCGCCTTCAAATGGAGTCATGAAATTTTCGAAAATCCACTTTTCAAAACAAAAAATACTCATAATTCGACAAATAGGAAAGATAGAACGTTCTAGTCTTCACCAATCGATAGAGGGGACAATTTTACATATTTTAGTGAATTTTGAGTCCATATTTCCAAGGATTGTGGGAGTTAAAAAAAATCAATTTGTATCGCAAAATATTTCCATAGCTACCCCCTTTGTTCTAAATTTTCGACAAAAAAATTATAAAAAATGCTAAAAATTCGTAAAGAGGGTTTTTTTTGGCCAAAAAATCGACTGGCACAATCAGTTTTGTGATAAAATCATTATTTCGCCTTCAAATAGAGTCATGAAATTTTCGAAAATCCACTTTTAAAACAAAAAATACTCATAACTCGACTAATAGGAAAGATAGAACGTTCTAGTCTTCACCAATCGATAGAGGGGACAATTTTACATATTTTAGTGAATTTTGAGTCCATATTTCCAAGGATTATGGGAGTTAGAAAAAATCAATTTGTATCGCAAAATATTTCCATAGCTACCCCCTTTGTTCTAAAATTTCGACAAAAAAATTATAAAAAATGCTAAAAATTCGTAAAGAGGGGTTTTTTGGCCAAAAAATCGACTGGCACAATCAGTTTTGTGATAAAATCATTATTTCGCCTTCAAATAGAGTCATGAAATTTTCGAAAATCCACTTTTAAAACAAAAAATACTCATAACTCGACTAATAGGAAAGATAGAACGTTCTAGTCTTCACCAATCGATAGAGGGGACAATTTTACATGGTTAAGTGAATTTTGAGTCCATATTTTCAAGGATTAAGGGAGTTAAAAAAAAGCAATTTGTTTCTCAAAATATTTCCATAGCTACCCCCTTTGTTCTAAATTTTCGACAAAAAAATTATAAAAAATGCTAAAAATTCGTAAAGAGGGGTTTTTTTTGGCCAAAAACTCGACTGGCTCAATCAGTTTTGTGATAAAATCATTATTTCGCCTTCAAATAGAGTCATGAAATTTTCGAAAATCCACTTTTCAAAACAAAAAATACTCATAACTCGACTAATAGGAAAGATAGAACGTTCTAGTCTTCACCAATCGATAGAGGGGACAATTTTACATATTTTAGTGAATTTTGAGTCCATATTTTCAAGGATTAAGGGAGTTAGAAAAAAGCAATTTGTTTCTCAAAATATTTCCCTTTGTTCTAAATTTTCGACAAAAAAAATATAAAAAATGCTAAAAATTCGTAAAGAGGGGTTTTTTTGGCCAAAAAATCGACTGGCACAATCAGTTTTGTGAAAAAATCATTATTTCGCCTTCAAATGGAGTCATGAAATTTTCGAAAATCCACTTTTCAAAACAAAAAAAATACTCATAACTCGACTAATAGGAAAGATAGAACGTTCTAGTTTTCACCAATCGATAGAGGGGACATTTTTACATATTTTAGTGAATTTTGAGTCCATATTTCCAAGGATTATGGGAGTTAGAAAAAATCATTTTGTATCGCAAAATATTTCCATAGCTACCCCCTTTGTTCTAAATTTTCGACAAAAAAATTATAAAAAATGCTAAAAATTCGTAAAGAGGGGTTTTTTTGGCCAAAAAATCGACTGGCTCAATCAGTTTTGTGAAAAAATCATTATTTCGCCTTCAAATGGAGTCATGAAATTTTCGAAAATCCACTTTTCAAAACAAAAAAAATACTCATAACTCGACTAATAGGAAAGATAGAACGTTCTAGTCTTCACCAATCGATAGAGGGGACAATTTTACATATTTTAGTGAATTTTGAGTCCATATTTTCAAGGATTAAGGGAGTTAGAAAAAAGCAATTTGTTTCTCAAAATATTTCCCTTTGTTCTAAATTTTCGACAAAAAAAATATAAAAAATGCTAAAAATTCGTAAAGAGGGGTTTTTTTGGCCAAAAAATCGACTGGCACAATCAGTTTTGTGAAAAAATCATTATTTCGCCTTCAAATGGAGTCATGAAATTTTCGAAAATCCACTTTTCAAAACAAAAAATACTCATAACTCGACAAATAGGAAAGATAGAACGTTCTAGTCTTCACCAATCGATAGAGGGGACAATTTTACATATTTAAGTGAATTTTGAGTCTATACTTCCGAAGAATATGGGAGTTAGAAAAAATCAATTTGTATCGCAAAATATTTCCATAGCTACCCCCTTTGTTCTAAATTTTCGACAAAAAAATTATAAAAAATGCTAAAAATTCGTAAAGAGGGGTTTTTTGGCCTAAAAATCGACTGGCACAATCAGTTTTCTGATAAAATCATTATTTCGCCTTCAAGTGGAGTCATGAAAATTTCGAAAATCCACTTTTCAAAACAAAAAATACTCATAACTCGACTAATAGGAAAGATAGAACGTTCTAGTCTTCACCCATCGATAGAGGGGACAATTTTACATATTTTAGTGAATTTTGAGTCCATATTTCCAAGGATTATGGGAGTTAGAAAAAATCAATTTGTATCGCAAAATATTTCCATAGCTACCCCCTTTGTTCTAAATTTTCGACAAAAAAATTATAAAAAATGCTAAAAATTCGTAAAGAGGGGTTTCTTTGGCCTAAAAATCGACTGGCACAATCAGTTTTGTGATAAAATCATTATTTCGCCTTCAAATGGAGTCATGAAAATTTCGAAAATCCACTTTTCAAAACAAAAAATACTCATAACTCGACTAATAGGAAAGATAGAACGTTCTAGTCTTGACCAATCGATAGAGGGGATAATTTTACATATTTTAGTGAATTTTGAGTGTATATTTCCAAGGATTATGGGAGTTAGAAAAAATCAATTTGTATCGCAAAATATTTCCCTTTGTTCTAAATTTTCGACAAAAAAATTATAAAAAATGCTAAAAATTTGTAAAGAGGAGTTTTTTGGCCAAAAAATTGACTGGCACAATCAGTTTTGTGATAAAATCATTATTTCGCCTTCAAATAGAGTCATGAAATTTTCGAAAATCCACTTTTCAAAACAAAAAATACTCATAACTCGACTAATAGGAAAGATAGAACGTTCTAGTCTTGACCAATCGATAGAGGGGACAATTTTACATTTTTTAGTGAATTTTGAGTCCATATTTCCAAGGATTATGGGAGTTAGATGAAATCAATTTGTATCGCAAAATATTTGCTTTGTTCTAAATTTTCGACAAAAAAATTATAAAAAATGCTAAAAATTCGTAAAGAGGGGTTTCTTTGGCCTAAAAATCGACTGGCACAATCAGTTTTGTGATAAAATCATTATTTCGCCTTCAAATAGAGTCATGGAATTTTCGAAAATCCACTTTTCAAAACAAAAAATACTCATAACTCGACTAATAGGAAAGATAGAACGTTCTAGTCTTGACCAATCGATAGAGGGGACAATTTTATATATTTTAGTGAATTTTGAGTCCATATTTCCAAGGATTATGAGAGTTAGAAAAAATCAATTTGTATCGCAAAATATTTCCATAGCTACCCCCTTTGTTCTAAATTTTCGACAAAAAAATTATAAAAAATGCTAAAAATTCGTAAAGAGGGGTTTCTTCGGCCAAAAAATCGACTGGCACGATCAGTTTTGTGATAAAATCATTATTTCGCCTTCAAATAGAGTCATGGAATTTTCGAAAATCCACTTTTCAAAACAAAAAATACTCATAACTCGACTAATAGGAAAGATAGAACGTTCTAGTCTTGACCAATCGATAGAGGGGACAATTTTACATATTTTAGTGAATTTTGAGTCCATATTTCCAAGGATTACGGGAGTTAGAAAAAATCAATTTGTATCGCAAAATATTTCCCTTTGTTCTAAATTTTCGACAAAAAAATTATAAAAAATGCTAAAAATTCGTAAAGAGGAGTTTTTTTGGCCAAAAAATTGACTGGCACAATCAGTTTTGTGATAAAATCATTATTTCGCCTTCAAATAGAGTCATGAAATTTTCGAAAATCCACTTTTCAAAACAAAAAATACTCATAACTCGACTAATAGGAAAGATAGAGCGTTCTAGTCTTCACCAATCGATAGAGGGGACCATTTTACATATTTTAGTGAATTTTGAGTCCATATTTCCAAGGATTATGGGAGTTAGAAAAAATCATTTTGTATCGCAAAATATTTCCATAGCTACCCCCTTTGTTCTAAATTTTCGACAAAAAAAAATATAAAAAATGCTAAAAATTCGTAAAGAGGGGTTTTTTTGGCCAAAAAATTGACTGGCACAATCAATTTTGTGATAAAATCATTATTTCGCCTTCAAATAGAGTCATGAAATTTTCGAAAATCCACTTTTCAAAACAAAAAATACTCATAACTCGACTAATAGGAAAGATAGAACGTTCTAGTCTTGACCAATCGATAGAGGGGACAATTTTACATATTTTAGTGAATTTTGAGTCCATATTTCCAAGGATTACGGGAGTTAGAAAAAATCAATTTGTATCGCAAAATATTTCCCTTTGTTCTAAATTTTCGACAAAAAAATTATAAAAAATGCTAAAAATTCGTAAAGAGGAGTTTTTTTGGCCAAAAAATTGACTGGCACAATCAGTTTTGTGATAAAATCATTATTTCGCCTTCAAATAGAGTCATGAAATTTTCGAAAATCCACTTTTCAAAACAAAAAATACTCATAACTCGACTAATAGGAAAGATAGAGCGTTCTAGTCTTCACCAATCGATAGAGGGGACAATTTTACATATTTTAGTGAATTTTGAGTCCATATTTTCAAGGATTAAGGGAGTTAGAAAAAAGCAATTTGTTTCTCAAAATATTTCCATAGCTACCCCCTTTGTTCTAAATTTTCGACAAAAAAATTATAAAAAATGCTAAAAATTCGTAAAGAGGGGTTTTTTTTGGCCAAAAAATCGACTGGCTCAATCAGTTTTGTGATAAAATCATTATTTCGCCTTCAAATAGAGTCATGAAATTTTCGAAAATCCACTTTTCAAAACAAAAAATACTCATAACTCGACAAATAGGAAAGATAGAACGTTCTAGTCTTGACCAATCGATAGAGGGGACAATTTTACATATTTTAGTGAATTTTGAGTCCATATTTCCAAGGATTATGGGAGTTAGAAAAAATCATTTTGTATCGCAAAATATTTCCATAGCTACCCCCTTTGTTCTAAATTTTCGACAAAAAAAATATAAAAAATGCTAAAAATTCGTAAAGAGGGGTTTTTTTGGCCAAAAAATCGACTGGCTCAATCAGTTTTGTGAAAAAATCATTATTTCGCCTTCAAATAGAGTCATGAAATTTTCGAAAATCCACTTTTCAAAACAAAAAATACTCATAACTCGACTAATAGGAAAGATAGAACGTTCTAGTCTTGACCAATCGATAGAGGGGACAATTTTACATATTTTAGTGAATTTTGAGTCCATATTTCCAAGGATTATGGGAGTTAGAAAAAATCATTTTGTATCGCAAAATATTTCCATAGCTACCCCCTTTGTTCTAAATTTTCGACAAAAAAAATATAAAAAATGCTAAAAATTCGTAAAGAGGGGTTTTTTTGGCCAAAAAATCGACTGGCTCAATCAGTTTTGTGAAAAAATCATTATTTCGCCTTCAAATGGAGTCATGAAATTTTCGAAAATCCACTTTTCAAAACAAAAAATACTCATAACTCGACTAATAGGAAAGATAGAACGTTCTAGTCTTCACCAATCGATAGAGGGGACAATTTTACATATTTTAGTGAATTTTGAGTCCATATTTTCAAGGATTAAGGGAGTTAGAAAAAAGCAATTTGTTTCTCAAAATATTTCCATAGCTACCCCCTTTGTTCTAAATTTTCGACAAAAAAATTATAAAAAATGCTAAAAATTCGTAAAGAGGGGTTTTTTTTGGCCAAAAAATCGACTGGCTCAATCAGTTTTGTGATAAAATCATTATTTCGCCTTCAAATAGAGTCATGAAATTTTCGAAAATCCACTTTTCAAAACAAAAAATACTCATAACTCGACTAATAGGAAAGATAGAACGTTCTAGTCTTCACCAATCGATAGAGGGGACAATTTTACATGTTTAAGTGAATTTTGAGTCCATATTTCCAAGGATTATGGGAGTTAGAAAAAATCATTTTGTATCGCAAAATATTTCCATAGCTACCCCCTTTGTTCTAAATTTTCGACAAAAAAATTATAAAAAATGCTAAAAATTCGTAAAGAGGGGTTTTTTTGGCCAAAAAATCGACTGGCTCAATCAGTTTTGTGAAAAAATCATTATTTCGCCTTCAAATGGAGTCATGAAATTTTCGAAAATCCACTTTTCAAAACAAAAAAAATACTCATAACTCGACTAATAGGAAAGATAGAACGTTCTAGTCTTCACCAATCGATAGAGGGGACAATTTTACATATTTTAGTGAATTTTGAGTCCATATTTTCAAGGATTAAGGGAGTTAGAAAAAAGCAATTTGTTTCTCAAAATATTTCCCTTTGTTCTAAATTTTCGACAAAAAAAATATAAAAAATGCTAAAAATTCGTAAAGAGGGGTTTTTTTGGCCAAAAAATCGACTGGCACAATCAGTTTTGTGAAAAAATCATTATTTCGCCTTCAAATGGAGTCATGAAATTTTCGAAAATCCACTTTTCAAAACAAAAAATACTCATAACTCGACAAATAGGAAAGATAGAACGTTCTAGTCTTCACCAATCGATAGAGGGGACAATTTTACATATTTTAGTGAATTTTGAGTCCATATTTTCAAGGATTAAGGGAGTTAGAAAAAAGCAATTTGTTTCTCAAAATATTTCCATAGCTACCCCCTTTGTTCTAAATTTTCGACAAAAAAATTATAAAAAATGCTAAAAATTCGTAAAGAGGGGTTTTTTTTGGCCAAAAACTCGACTGGCTCAATCAGTTTTGTGATAAAATCATTATTTCGCCTTCAAATAGAGTCATGAAATTTTCGAAAATCCACTTTTCAAAACAAAAAATACTCATAACTCGACTAATAGGAAAGATAGAACGTTCTAGTTTTCACCAATCGATAGAGGGGACAATTTTACATATTTTAGTGAATTTTGAGTCCATATTTCCAAGGATTATGGGAGTTAGAAAAAAATCATTTTGTATCGCAAAATATTTCCATAGCTACCCCTTTGTTCTAAATTTTCGACAAAAAAAATTATAAAAAATGCTAAAAATTCGTAAAGAGGGGTTTTTTTGGCCAAAAAATCGACTGGCTCAATTAGTTTTGTGATAAAATCATTATTTCGCCTTCAAATGGAGTCATGAAATTTTCGAAAATCCACTTTTCAAAACAAAAAATACTCATAACTCGACAAATAGGAAAGATAGAACGTTCTAGTTTTCACCAATCGATAGAGGGACAATTTTACATATTTTAGTGAATTTTGAGTCCATATTTCCAAGGATTATGGGAGTTAGAAAAAATCATTTTGTATCGCAAAATATTTCCATAGCTACCCCCTTTGTTCTAAATTTTCGACAAAAAAATTATAAAAAATGCTAAAAATTCGTAAAGAGGGGTTTTTTTTGGCCAAAAAATCGACTGGCTCAATCAGTTTTGTGATAAAATCATTATTTCGCCTTCAAATAGAGTCATGAAATTTTCGAAAATCCACTTTTCAAAACAAAAAATACTCATAACTCGACTAATAGGAAAGATAGAACGTTCTAGTCTTCACCAATCGATAGAGGGGACAATTTTACATGTTTAAGTGAATTTTGAGTCCATATTTCAAGGATTATGGGAGTTAGAAAAAATCATTTTGTATCGCAAAATATTTCCATAGCTACCCCCTTTGTTCTAAATTTTCGACAAAAAAATTATAAAAAATGCTAAAAATTCGTAAAGAGGGGTTTTTTTGGCCAAAAAATCGACTGGCTCAATCAGTTTTGTGAAAAAATCATTATTTCGCCTTCAAATGGAGTCATGAAATTTTCGAAAATCCACTTTTCAAAACAAAAAAAATACTCATAACTCGACTAATAGGAAAGATAGAACGTTCTAGTCTTCACCAATCGATAGAGGGGACAATTTTACATATTTTAGTGAATTTTGAGTCCATATTTTCAAGGATTAAGGGAGTTAGAAAAAAGCAATTTGTTTCTCAAAATATTTCCCTTTGTTCTAAATTTTCGACAAAAAAAATATAAAAAATGCTAAAAATTCGTAAAGAGGGGTT
>CANOBC010000036.1:0-20417 GCA_947563755.1 Lochmaea crataegi
GTCTAAAACAACGCAAAACACACAATTCGACGTTATACCATCCAAATACGCGAAATCGCACGTTACAACTCCCCCAAAGGGTCAACGGAACTCGGAATCACTCAAAACTTCTCAATTCTACTATAAAGATCACAGGATATCTTAATAATTGACAAACTCTCTCAAATATACCTGAAAACAAGAACCAGCTTGCAATTCGACCATTTTCCATTCTCTACCTCTCATATACAGACAAAAACACGTAAGAAGTCTCAATAGAGTCTAAAACGTCGCAAAACACACAATTCGACGTTATTCCTTCCAAATACGCGGAATCTCACGTTACAACTCTCCCAAAGGGTCAATGGAACTCTGAATCACTCAGAACTTCTCAATTCTACTATAAAGATCACAAGATAACTTACTAATTGACAAACTCACTCCAATATACCTGAAAACAAGAATCAGCTTGCAATTCGACCATTTTCCATTCTCTACCTCTCATATACAGACAAAAACACGTAAGAAGTCTCAATAGAGTCTAAAACGTCGCAAAACACACAATTCGACGTTATTCCTTCCAAATACGCGGAATCTCACGTTACAACTCTCCCAAAGGGTCAATGGAACTCGGAATCACTCAGAACTTCTCAATTCTACTATAAAGATCACAAGATAACTTACTAATTGACAAACTCACTCCAATATACCTGAAAACAAGAATCAGCTTGCAATTCGACCATTTCCCATTCTCTACCTCTCATATACAGACAAAAACACGTAAGAAGTCTCAATAGAGTCTAAAACGTCGCAAAACACACAATTCGACGTTATACCATCCAAATACGCGAAATCGCACGTTACAACTCCCCCAAAGGGTCAATGGAACTCGGAATCACTCAAAACTTCTCAATTCTACTATAAAGATCACAGGATATCTTAATAATTGACAAACTCACTCAAATATACCTGAAAACAAGAACCAGCTTGCAATTCGACCATTTTCCATTCTCTACCTCTCATATACAGACAAAACCACGTAAGAAGTCTCAATAGAGTCTAAAACAACGCAAAACACACAATTCGACGTTATACCATCCAAATACGCGGAATCTCACGTTACAACTCCCCCAAAGGGTCAATGGAACTCGGAATCACTCAAAACTTCTCAATTCTACTATAAAGATCACAGGATATCTTAATAATTGACAAACTCTCTCAAATATACCTGAAAACAAGAACCAGCTTGTAATTCGACCATTTTCCATTCTCTACCTCTCATATACAGACAAAAACACGTAAGAAGTCTCGATAGAGTCTAAAACAACGCAAAACACACAATTCGACGTTATACCATCCAAATACGCGAAATCGCACGTTACAACTCCCCCAAAGGTTCAATGGAACTCGGAATCACACAAAACTTCTCAATTCTACTATAAAGATCACAGGATATCTTAATAATTGATAAACTCTCTCAAATATACCTGAAAACAAGAACCAGCTTGCAATTCGACCATTTTCCATTCTCTACCTCTCATATACAGACAAAAACACGTAAGAAGTCTCAATAGAGTCTAAAACGTCGCAAAACACACAATTCGACGTTATTCCTTCCAAATACGCGGAATCTCACGTTACAACTCTCCCAAAGGGTCAATGGAACTCGGAATCACTCAGAACTTCTCAATTCTACTATAAAGATCACAAGATAACTTACTAATTGACAAACTCACTCCAATATACCTGAAAACAAGAATCAGCTTGCAATTCGACCATTTTCTATTCTCTACCTCTCATATACAGACAAAAACACGTAAGAAGTCTCAATAGAGTCTAAAACGTCGCAAAACACACAATTCGACGTTATTCCTTCCAAATACGCGGAATCTCACGTTACAACTCTCCCAAAGGGTCAATGGAACTCGGAATCACTCAGAACTTCTCAATTCTACTATAAAGATCACAAGATAACTTACTAATTGACAAACTCACTCCAATATACCTGAAAACAAGAATCAGCTTGCAATTCGACCATTTCCCATTCTCTACCTCTCATATACAGACAAAAACACGTAAGAAGTCTCAATAGAGTCTAAAACGTCGCAAAACACACAATTCGACGTTATACCATCCAAATACGCGAAATCGCACGTTACAACTCCCCCAAAGGGTCAATGGAACTCGGAATCACTCAAAACTTCTCAATTCTACTATAAAGATCACAGGATATCTTAATAATTGACAAACTCACTCAAATATACCTGAAAACAAGAACCAGCTTGCAATTCGACCATTTTCCATTCTCTACCTCTCATATACAGACAAAACCACGTAAGAAGTCTCAATAGAGTCTAAAACAACGCAAAACACACAATTCGACGTTATACCATCCAAATACGCGGAATCTCACGTTACAACTCCCCCAAAGGGTCAATGGAACTCGGAATCACTCAAAACTTCTCAATTCTACTATAAAGATCACAGGATATCTTAATAATTGACAAACTCTCTCAAATATACCTGAAAACAAGAACCAGCTTGTAATTCGACCATTTTCCATTCTCTACCTCTCATATACAGACAAAAACACGTAAGAAGTCTCGATAGAGTCTAAAACAACGCAAAACACACAATTCGACGTTATACCATCCAAATACGCGAAATCGCACGTTACAACTCCCCCAAAGGTTCAATGGAACTCGGAATCACACAAAACTTCTCAATTCTACTATAAAGATCACAGGATATCTTAATAATTGATAAACTCTCTCAAATATACCTGAAAACAAGAACCAGCTTGCAATTCGACCATTTTCCATTCTCTACCTCTCATATACAGACAAAAACACGTAAGAAGTCTCAATAGAGTCTAAAACGTCGCAAAACACACAATTCGACGTTATTCCTTCCAAATACGCGGAATCTCACGTTACAACTCTCCCAAAGGGTCAATGGAACTCGGAATCACTCAGAACTTCTCAATTCTACTATAAAGATCACAAGATAACTTACTAATTGACAAACTCACTCCAATATACCTGAAAACAAGAATCAGCTTGCAATTCGACCATTTTCTATTCTCTACCTCTCATATACAGACAAAAACACGTAAGAAGTCTCAATAGAGTCTAAAACGTCGCAAAACACACAATTCGACGTTATTCCTCCCAAATACGCGGAATCTCACGTTACAACTCTCCCAAAGGGTCAATGGAACTCGGAATCACTCAGAACTTCTCAATTCTACTATAAAGACCACAGGATATCTTAATAATTGACAAACTCTCTCAAATATACCTGAAAACAAGAACCAGCTTGCAATTCGACCATTTTCCATTCTCTACCTCTCATATACAGACAAAAACACGTAAGAAGTCTCAATAGAGTCTAAAACGTCGCAAAACACACAATTCGACGTTATACCATCCAAATACGCGAAATCGCACGTTACAACTCCCCCAAAGGGTCAATGGAACTCGGAATCACTCAAAACTTCTCAATTCTACTATAAAGATCACAGGATATCTTAATAATTGACAAACTCACTCAAATATACCTGAAAACAAGAACCAGCTTGCAATTTGACCATTTTCCATTCTATACCTCTCATATACAGACAAAACCACGTAAGAAGTCTCAATAGAGTCTAAAACAACGCAAAACACACAATTCGACGTTATACCATCCAAATACGCGGAATCTCACGTTACAACTCATCCAAAGGGTCAATGGAACTCGGAATCACTCAAAACTTCTCAATTCTACTATAAAGATCACAGGATATCTTAATAATTGACAAACTCTCTCAAATATACCTGAAAACAAGAACCAGCTTGCAATTCGACCATTTTCCATTCTCTACCTCTCATATACAGACAAAAGCACGTAAGAAGTCTCAATAGAGTCTAAAACAACGCAAAACACACAATTCGACGTTATTCCTTCCAAATACGCGGAATCTCACGTTACAACTCTCCCAAAGGGTCAATGGAACTCGGAATCACTCAAAACTTCTCTCAATTCTACTATAAAGATCACAGAATGTCTTAATAATTGACAAACTCACTCAAATATACCTGAAAACAAGAACTAGCTTGCAATTCGACCATTTTCCATTCTCTACCTCTCATATACAGACAAAAACACGTAAGAAGTCTCAATAGAGTCTAAAACAACGCAAAACACACAATTCGACGTTATACCATCCAAATACGCGGAATCTCACGTTACAACTCCCCCAAAGGGTCAATGGAACTCGGAATAACTCAAAACTTCTCAATTATACTATAAAGATCACAGGATATCTTAGTAATTGACAAACTCACTCAAATATACCTGAAAACAAGAACCAGCTTGCAATTCGACCATTTTCCATTCTCTACCTCTCATATACAGACAAAACCACGTAAGAAGTCTCAATAGAGTCTGAAACAACGCAAAACACACAATTCGACGTTATACCATCCAAATACGCGGAATCTCACGTTACAACTCCCCCAAAGGGTCAATGAAACTCGGAATCACTCAAAACTTCTCAATTCTACTATAAAGATCACAAGATAACTTACTAATTGACAAACTCACTCAAATATACATGAAAACAAGAATCAGCTTGCAATTCGACCATTTTCCATTCTCTACCTCTCATATACAGACAAAAACACGTAAGAAGTCTCAATAGAGTCTAAAACGTCGCAAAACACACAATTCGACGTTATTCCTTCCAAATACGCGGAATCTCACGTTACAACTCTCCCAAAGGGTCAATGGAACTCGGAATCACTCAGAACTTCTCAATTCTACTATAAAGATCACAAGATAAGTTACTAATTGACAAACTCACTCCAATATACCTGAAAACAAGAATCAGCTTGCAATTCGACCATTTTCCATTCTCTACCTCTCATATACAGACAAAAACACGTAAGAAGTCTCAATAGAGTCTGAAACGTCGCAAAACACACAATTCGACGTTATACCATCCAAATACGAGAAATCGCACGTTACAACTCCCCCAAAGGGTCAATGGAACTCGGAATCACTCAAAACTTCTCAATTCTACTATAAAGATCACAGGATATCTTAATAATTGACAAACTCACTCAAATATACCTGAAAACAAGAACCAGCTTGCAATTCGACCATTTTCCATTCTCTACCTCTCATATACAGACAAAACCACGTAAGAAGTCTCAATAGAGTCTAAAACAACGCAAAACACACAATTCGACGTTATACCATCCAAATACGCGAAATCGCACGTTACAACTCCCCCAAAGGGTCAACGGAACTCGGAATCACTCAAAACTTCTCAATTCTACTATAAAGATCACAGGATATCTTAATAATTGACAAACTCTCTCAAATATACCTGAAAACAAGAACCAGCTTGCAATTCGACCATTTTCCATTCTCTACCTCTCATATACAGACAAAACCACGTAAGAAGTCTCAATAGAGTCTAAAACGTCGCAAAACACACAATTCGACGTTATTCCTTCCAAATACGCGGAATCTCACGTTACAACTCTCCCAAAGGGTCAATGGAACTCGGAATCACTCAGAACTTCTCAATTCTACTATAAAGATCACAGGATATCTTAATAATTGACAAACTCTCTCAAATATACCTGAAAACAAGAACCAGCTTGCAATTCGACCATTTTCCATTCTCTACCTCTCATATACAGACAAAAACACGTAAGAAGTCTCAATAGAGTCTAAAACGTCGCAAAACACACAATTCGACGTTATACCATCCAAATACGCGAAATCGCACGTTACAACTCCACCAAAGGGTCAACGGAACTCGGAATCACTCAAAACTTCTGAATTCTACTATAAAGATCACAAGATAACTTACTAATCGACAAACTCACTCAAATATACCTGAAAACAAGAATCAGCTTGCAATTCGACCATTTTCCATTCTCTACCTCTCATATACAGACAAAAACACGTAAGAAGTCTCAATAGAGTCTAAAACGTCGCAAAACACACAATTCGACGTTATACCATCCAATTACGCGGAATCTCACGTTACAACTCTCCCAAAGGGTCAATGGAACTCGGAATCACTCAGAACTTCTCAATTCTACTATAAAGATCACAAGATAACTTACTAATTGACAAACTCACTCCAATATACCTGAAAACAAGAATCAGCTTGCAATTCGACCATTTTCCATTCTCTACCTCTCATATACAGACAAAACCACGTAAGAAGTCTCAATAGAGTCTAAAACAACGCAAAACACACAATTCGACGTTATACCATCCAAATACGCGGAATCTCACGTTACAACTCCCCCAAAGGGTCAATGGAACTCGTAATCACTCAAAACTTCTCAATTCTACTATAAAGATCACAGGATATCTTAATAATTGACAAACTCTCTCAAATATACCTGAAAACAAGAACCAGCTTGCAATTCGACCATTTTCCATTCTCTACCTCTCATATACAGACAAAAACACGTAAGAAGTCTCAATAGAGTCTAAAACGTCGCAAAACACACAATTCGACGTTATACCATCCAAATACGCGAAATCGCACGTTACAACTCCACCAAAGGGTCAACGGAACTCGGAATCACTCAAAACTTCTCAATTCTACTATAAAGATCACAGGATATCTTAATAATTGACAAACTCTCTCAAATATACCTGAAAACAAGAACCAGCTTGCAATTCGACCATTTTCCATTCTCTACCTCTCGTATACAGACAAAAACACGTAAAAAGTCTCAATAGAGTCTAAAACAACGCAAAACACACAATTCGACGTTATTCCTTCCAAATACGCGGAATCTCACGTTACAACTCTCCCAAAGGGTCAATGGAACTCGGAATCACTCAAAACTTCTCTCAATTCTACTATAAAGATCACAGAATGTCTTAATAATTGACAAACTCACTCAAATATACCTGAAAACAAGAACTAGCTTGCAATTCGACCATTTTCCATTCTCTACCTCTCATATACAGACAAAAACACGTAAGAAGTCTCAATAGAGTCTAAAACAACGCAAAACACACAATTCGACGTTATACCATCCAAATACGCGGAATCTCACGTTACAACTCCCCCAAAGGGTCAATGGAACTCGGAATAACTCAAAACTTCTCAATTATAATATAGAGCACACGATATCTTAATAATTAACAAACTCACTCAAATATACCTGAAAACAAGAACCAGCTTGCAATTCGACCATTTTCCATTCTCTACCTCTCATATACAGACAAAAACACGTAAAAAGTCTCAATAAAGTCTAAAACAACGCAAAACACACAATTCGGCGTTATACCATCCAAATACGCGAAATCGCACGTTACAACTCCCCCAAGGGGTCAATGGAACTCGGAATCACTCAAAACTTCTCAATTCTACTATAAAGATCACATGATATCTTAGTAATTGACAAACTCACTCAAATATACCTGAAAACAAGAACCAGCTTGCAATTCGACCATTTTCCATTCTCTACCTCTCATATACAGACAAAACCACGTAAGAAGTCTCAATAGAGTCTGAAACAACGCAAAACACACAATTCGACGTTATACCATCCAAATACGCGGAATCTCACGTTACAACTCCCCCAAAGGGTCAATGGAACTCGGAATCACTCAAAACTTCTCAATTCTACTATAAAGATCACAAGATAACTTACTAATTGACAAACTCACTCGAATATACCTGAAAACAAGAATCAGCTTGCAATTCGACCATTTTCCATTCTCTACCTCTCATATACAGACAAAAACACGTAAGAAGTCTCAATAGAGTCTAAAACGTCGCAAAACACACAATTCGACGTTATTCCTTCCAAATACGCGGAATCTCACGTTACAACTCTCCCAAAGGGTCAATGGAACTCGGAATCACTCAGAACTTCTCAATTCTACTATAAAGATCACAAGATAACTTACTAATTGACAAACTCACTCCAATATACCTGAAAACAAGAATCAGCTTGCAATTCGACCATTTTCCATTCTCTACCTCTCATATACAGACAAAAACACGTAAGAAGTCTCAATATTGTCTAAAACAACGCAAAACACACAATTCGACGATATACCATCCAAATACGCGAAATCGCACGTTACAACTCGCCCATAGGGTCAATGGAACTCGGAATCACTCAAAACTTCTCAATTCTACTATAAAGATCACAGGATATCTTAATAATTGACAAACTCACTCAAATATACCTGAAAACAAGAACCAGCTTGCAATTCGACCATTTTCCATTCTCTACCTCTCATATACAGACAAAACCACGTAAGAAGTCTCAATATTGTCTAAAACAACGCAAAACACACAATTCGACGATATACCATCCAAATACGCGAAATCGCACGTTACAACTCCCCCAAAGGGTCAACGGAACTCGGAATCACTCAAAACTTCTCAATTCTACTATAAAGATCACAGGATATCTTAATAATTGACAAACTCTCTCAAATATACCTGAAAACAAGAACCAGCTTGCAATTCGACCATTTTCCATTCTCTACCTCTCATATACAGACAAAAACACGTAAGAAGTCTCAATAGAGTCTAAAACGTCGCAAAACACACAATTCGACGTTATTCCTTCCAAATACGCGGAATCTCACGTTACAACTCCCCCAAAGGGTCAACGGAACTCGGAATCACTCAAAACTTCTCAATTCTACTATAAAGATCACAGGATATCTTAATAATTGACAAACTCTCTCAAATATACCTGAAAACAAGAACCAGCTTGCAATTCGACCATTTTCCATTCTCTACCTCTCGTATACAGACAAAAACACGTAAAAAGTCTCAATAGAGTCTAAAACAACGCAAAACACACAATTCGACGTTATTCCTTCCAAATACGCGGAATCTCACGTTACAACTCTCCCAAAGGGTCAATGGAACTCGGAATCACTCAAAACTTCTCTCAATTCTACTATAAAGATCACAGAATGTCTTAATAATTGACAAACTCACTCAAATATACCTGAAAACAAGAACCAGCTTGCAATTCGACCATTTTCCATTCTCTACCTCTCATATACAGACAAAACCACGTAAGAAGTCTCAATAGAGTCTAAAACAACGCAAAACACACAATTCGACGTTATACCATCCAAATACGCGAAATCGCACGTTACAACTCCCCCAAAGGGTCAACGGAACTCGGAATCACTCAAAACTTCTCAATTCTACTATAAAGATCACAGGATATCTTAATAATTGACAAACTCTCTCAAATATACCTGAAAACAAGAACCAGCTTGCAATTCGACCATTTTCCATTCTCTACCTCTCATATACAGACAAAAACACGTAAGAAGTCTCAATAGAGTCTAAAACGTCGCAAAACACACAATTCGACGTTATTCCTTCCAAATACGCGGAATCTCACGTTACAACTCTCCCAAAGGGTCAATGGAACTCTGAATCACTCAGAACTTCTCAATTCTACTATAAAGATCACAAGATAACTTACTAATTGACAAACTCACTCCAATATACCTGAAAACAAGAATCAGCTTGCAATTCGACCATTTTCCATTCTCTACCTCTCATATACAGACAAAAACACGTAAGAAGTCTCAATAGAGTCTAAAACGTCGCAAAACACACAATTCGACGTTATTCCTTCCAAATACGCGGAATCTCACGTTACAACTCTCCCAAAGGGTCAATGGAACTCGGAATCACTCAGAACTTCTCAATTCTACTATAAAGATCACAAGATAACTTACTAATTGACAAACTCACTCCAATATACCTGAAAACAAGAATCAGCTTGCAATTCGACCATTTCCCATTCTCTACCTCTCATATACAGACAAAAACACGTAAGAAGTCTCAATAGAGTCTAAAACGTCGCAAAACACACAATTCGACGTTATACCATCCAAATACGCGAAATCGCACGTTACAACTCCCCCAAAGGGTCAATGGAACTCGGAATCACTCAAAACTTCTCAATTCTACTATAAAGATCACAGGATATCTTAATAATTGACAAACTCACTCAAATATACCTGAAAACAAGAACCAGCTTGCAATTCGACCATTTTCCATTCTCTACCTCTCATATACAGACAAAACCACGTAAGAAGTCTCAATAGAGTCTAAAACAACGCAAAACACACAATTCGACGTTATACCATCCAAATACGCGGAATCTCACGTTACAACTCCCCCAAAGGGTCAATGGAACTCGGAATCACTCAAAACTTCTCAATTCTACTATAAAGATCACAGGATATCTTAATAATTGACAAACTCTCTCAAATATACCTGAAAACAAGAACCAGCTTGTAATTCGACCATTTTCCATTCTCTACCTCTCATATACAGACAAAAACACGTAAGAAGTCTCGATAGAGTCTAAAACAACGCAAAACACACAATTCGACGTTATACCATCCAAATACGCGAAATCGCACGTTACAACTCCCCCAAAGGTTCAATGGAACTCGGAATCACACAAAACTTCTCAATTCTACTATAAAGATCACAGGATATCTTAATAATTGATAAACTCTCTCAAATATACCTGAAAACAAGAACCAGCTTGCAATTCGACCATTTTCCATTCTCTACCTCTCATATACAGACAAAAACACGTAAGAAGTCTCAATAGAGTCTAAAACGTCGCAAAACACACAATTCGACGTTATTCCTTCCAAATACGCGGAATCTCACGTTACAACTCTCCCAAAGGGTCAATGGAACTCGGAATCACTCAGAACTTCTCAATTCTACTATAAAGATCACAAGATAACTTACTAATTGACAAACTCACTCCAATATACCTGAAAACAAGAATCAGCTTGCAATTCGACCATTTTCTATTCTCTACCTCTCATATACAGACAAAAACACGTAAGAAGTCTCAATAGAGTCTAAAACGTCGCAAAACACACAATTCGACGTTATTCCTTCCAAATACGCGGAATCTCACGTTACAACTCTCCCAAAGGGTCAATGGAACTCGGAATCACTCAGAACTTCTCAATTCTACTATAAAGATCACAAGATAACTTACTAATTGACAAACTCACTCCAATATACCTGAAAACAAGAATCAGCTTGCAATTCGACCATTTCCCATTCTCTACCTCTCATATACAGACAAAAACACGTAAGAAGTCTCAATAGAGTCTAAAACGTCGCAAAACACACAATTCGACGTTATACCATCCAAATACGCGAAATCGCACGTTACAACTCCCCCAAAGGGTCAATGGAACTCGGAATCACTCAAAACTTCTCAATTCTACTATAAAGATCACAGGATATCTTAATAATTGACAAACTCACTCAAATATACCTGAAAACAAGAACCAGCTTGCAATTCGACCATTTTCCATTCTCTACCTCTCATATACAGACAAAACCACGTAAGAAGTCTCAATAGAGTCTAAAACAACGCAAAACACACAATTCGACGTTATACCATCCAAATACGCGGAATCTCACGTTACAACTCCCCCAAAGGGTCAATGGAACTCGGAATCACTCAAAACTTCTCAATTCTACTATAAAGATCACAGGATATCTTAATAATTGACAAACTCTCTCAAATATACCTGAAAACAAGAACCAGCTTGTAATTCGACCATTTTCCATTCTCTACCTCTCATATACAGACAAAAACACGTAAGAAGTCTCGATAGAGTCTAAAACAACGCAAAACACACAATTCGACGTTATACCATCCAAATACGCGAAATCGCACGTTACAACTCCCCCAAAGGTTCAATGGAACTCGGAATCACACAAAACTTCTCAATTCTACTATAAAGATCACAGGATATCTTAATAATTGATAAACTCTCTCAAATATACCTGAAAACAAGAACCAGCTTGCAATTCGACCATTTTCCATTCTCTACCTCTCATATACAGACAAAAACACGTAAGAAGTCTCAATAGAGTCTAAAACGTCGCAAAACACACAATTCGACGTTATTCCTTCCAAATACGCGGAATCTCACGTTACAACTCTCCCAAAGGGTCAATGGAACTCGGAATCACTCAGAACTTCTCAATTCTACTATAAAGATCACAAGATAACTTACTAATTGACAAACTCACTCCAATATACCTGAAAACAAGAATCAGCTTGCAATTCGACCATTTTCTATTCTCTACCTCTCATATACAGACCAAAACACGTAAGAAGTCTCAATAGAGTCTAAAACGTCGCAAAACACACAATTCGACGTTATTCCTCCCAAATACGCGGAATCTCACGTTACAACTCTCCCAAAGGGTCAATGGAACTCGGAATCACTCAGAACTTCTCAATTCTACTATAAAGACCACAGGATATCTTAATAATTGACAAACTCTCTCAAATATACCTGAAAACAAGAACCAGCTTGCAATTCGACCATTTTCCATTCTCTACCTCTCATATACAGACAAAAACACGTAAGAAGTCTCAATAGAGTCTAAAACGTCGCAAAACACACAATTCGACGTTATACCATCCAAATACGCGAAATCGCACGTTACAACTCCCCCAAAGGGTCAATGGAACTCGGAATCACTCAAAACTTCTCAATTCTACTATAAAGATCACAGGATATCTTAATAATTGACAAACTCACTCAAATATACCTGAAAACAAGAACCAGCTTGCAATTTGACCATTTTCCATTCTCTACTTCTCATATACAGACAAAACCACGTAAGAAGTCTCAATAGAGTCTAAAACAACGCAAAACACACAATTCGACGTTATACCATCCAAATACGCGGAATCTCACGTTACAACTCATCCAAAGGGTCAATGGAACTCGGAATCACTCAAAACTTCTCAATTCTACTATAAAGATCACAGGATATCTTAATAATTGACAAACTCTCTCAAATATACCTGAAAACAAGAACCAGCTTGCAATTCGACCATTTTCCATTCTCTACCTCTCATATACAGACAAAAGCACGTAAGAAGTCTCAATAGAGTCTAAAACAACGCAAAACACACAATTCGACGTTATTCCTTCCAAATACGCGGAATCTCACGTTACAACTCTCCCAAAGGGTCAATGGAACTCGGAATCACTCAAAACTTCTCTCAATTCTACTATAAAGATCACAGAATGTCTTAATAATTGACAAACTCACTCAAATATACCTGAAAACAAGAACTAGCTTGCAATTCGACCATTTTCCATTCTCTACCTCTCATATACAGACAAAAACACGTAAGAAGTCTCAATAGAGTCTAAAACAACGCAAAACACACAATTCGACGTTATACCATCCAAATACGCGGAATCTCACGTTACAACTCCCCCAAAGGGTCAATGGAACTCGGAATAACTCAAAACTTCTCAATTATACTATAAAGATCACAGGATATCTTAGTAATTGACAAACTCACTCAAATATACCTGAAAACAAGAACCAGCTTGCAATTCGACCATTTTCCATTCTCTACCTCTCATATACAGACAAAACCACGTAAGAAGTCTCAATAGAGTCTGAAACAACGCAAAACACACAATTCGACGTTATACCATCCAAATACGCGGAATCTCACGTTACAACTCCCCCAAAGGGTCAATGAAACTCGGAATCACTCAAAACTTCTCAATTCTACTATAAAGATCACAAGATAACTTACTAATTGACAAACTCACTCAAATATACATGAAAACAAGAATCAGCTTGCAATTCGACCATTTTCCATTCTCTACCTCTCATATACAGACAAAAACACGTAAGAAGTCTCAATAGAGTCTAAAACGTCGCAAAACACACAATTCGACGTTATTCCTTCCAAATACGCGGAATCTCACGTTACAACTCTCCCAAAGGGTCAATGGAACTCGGAATCACTCAGAACTTCTCAATTCTACTATAAAGATCACAAGATAAGTTACTAATTGACAAACTCACTCCAATATACCTGAAAACAAGAATCAGCTTGCAATTCGACCATTTTCCATTCTCTACCTCTCATATACAGACAAAAACACGTAAGAAGTCTCAATAGAGTCTGAAACGTCGCAAAACACACAATTCGACGTTATACCATCCAAATACGAGAAATCGCACGTTACAACTCCCCCAAAGGGTCAATGGAACTCGGAATCACTCAAAACTTCTCAATTCTACTATAAAGATCACAGGATATCTTAATAATTGACAAACTCACTCAAATATACCTGAAAACAAGAACCAGCTTGCAATTCGACCATTTTCCATTCTCTACCTCTCATATACAGACAAAACCACGTAAGAAGTCTCAATAGAGTCTAAAACAACGCAAAACACACAATTCGACGTTATACCATCCAAATACGCGAAATCGCACGTTACAACTCCCCCAAAGGGTCAACGGAACTCGGAATCACTCAAAACTTCTCAATTCTACTATAAAGATCACAGGATATCTTAATAATTGACAAACTCTCTCAAATATACCTGAAAACAAGAACCAGCTTGCAATTCGACCATTTTCCATTCTCTACCTCTCATATACAGACAAAAACACGTAAGAAGTCTCAATAGAGTCTAAAACGTCGCAAAACACACAATTCGACGTTATTCCTTCCAAATACGCGGAATCTCACGTTACAACTCTCCCAAAGGGTCAATGGAACTCGGAATCACTCAGAACTTCTCAATTCTACTAAAAAGATCACAAGATAACTTACTAATTGACAAACTCACTCCAATATACCTGAAAACAAGAATCAGCTTGCAATTCGACCATTTTCCATTCTCTACCTCTCATATACAGACAAAACCACGTAAGAAGTCTCAATAGAGTCTAAAACAACGCAAAACACACAATTCGACGTTATACCATCCAAATACGCGGAATCTCACATTACAACTCCCCCAAAGGGTCAATGGAACTCGGAATCACTCAAAACTTCTCAATTCTACTATAAAGATCACAGGATATCTTAATAATTGACAAACTCTCTCAAATATACCTGAAAACAAGAACCAGCTTGCAATTCGAGCATTTTCCATTCTCTACCTCTCATATACAGACAAAAACACGTAAGAAGTCTCAATAGAGTCTAAAACGTCGCAAAACACACAATTCGACGTTATAACATCCAAATACGCGAAATCGCACGTTACAACTCTCCCAAAGGGTCAATGGAACTCGGAATCACTCAAAACTTCTCAATTCTACTATAAAGATCACAGAATGTCTTAATAATTGACAAACTCACTCAAATATACCTGAAAACAAGAACCAGCTTGCAATTCGACCATTTTCCATTCTCTACCTCTCGTATACAGACAAAAACACGTAAAAAGTCTCAATAGAGTCTAAAACAACGCAAAACACACAATTCGACGTTATTCCTTCCAAATACGCGGAATCTCACGTTACAACTCCCCCAAAGGGTCAATGGAACTCGGAATAACTCAAAACTTCTCAATTATACTATAAAGATCACAGGATATCTTAATAATTAACAAACTCACTCAAATATACCTGAAAACAAGAACCAGCTTGCAATTCGACCATTTTCCATTCTCTACCTCTCATATACAGACAAAAACACGTAAAAAGTCTCAATAGAGTCTAAAACAACGCAAAACACACAATTCGACGTTATACCATCCAAATACGCGAAATCGCACGTTACAACTCCCCCAAAGGGTCAATGGAACTCGGAATCACTCAAAACTTCTCAATTCTACTATAAAGATCACAGGATATCTTAGTAATTGACAAACTCACTCAAATATACCTGAAAACAAGAACCAGCTTGCAATTCGACCATTTTCCATTCTCTACCTCTCATATACAGACAAAACCACGTAAGAAGTCTCAATAGAGTCTGAAACAACGCAAAACACACAATTCGACGTTATACCATCCAAATACGCGGAATCTCACGTTACAACTCCCCCAAAGGGTCAATGGAACTCGGAATCACTCAAAACTTCTCAATTCTACTATAAAGATCACAAGATAACTTACTACTTGACAAACTCACTCAAATATACCTGAAAACAAGAATCAGCTTGCAATTCGACCATTTTCCATTCTCTACCTCTCATATACAGACAAAAACACGTAAGAAGTCTCAATAGAGTCTAAAACGTCGCAAAACACACAATTCGACGTTATTCCTTCCAAATACGCGGAATCTCACGTTACAACTCTCCCAAAGGGTCAATGGAACTCGGAATCACTCAGAACTTCTCAATTCTACTATAAAGATCACAAGATAACTTACTAATTGACAAACTCACTCCAATATACCTGAAAACAAGAATCAGCTTGCAATTCGACCATTTTCCATTCTCTACCTCTCATATACAGACAAAAACACGTAAGAAGTCTCAATAGAGTCTAAAACGTCGCAAAACACACAATTCGACGTTATACCATCCAAATACGCGAAATCGCACGTTACAACTCCCCCAAAGGGTCAATGGAACTCGGAATCACTCAAAACTTCTCAATTCTACTATAAAGATCACAGGATATCTTAATAATTGACAAACTCACTCAAATATACCTGAAAACAAGAACCAGCTTGCAATTCGACCATTTTCCATTCTCTACCTCTCATATACAGACAAAACCACGTAAGAAGTCTCAATAGAGTCTAAAACAACGCAAAACACACAATTCGACGTTATACCATCCAAATACGCGGAATCTCACGTTACAACTCCCCCAAAGGGTCAATGGAACTCGGAATCACTCAGAACTTCTCAATTCTACTATAAAGATCACAAGATAACTTACTAATTGACAAACTCACTCCAATATACCTGAAAACAAGAATCAGCTTGCAATTCGACCATTTTCCATTATCTACCTCTCATATACAGACAAAAACACGTAAGAAGTCTCAATAGAGTCTAAAACGTCGCAAAACACACAATTCGACGTTAATGCTTCCAAATACGCGGAATCTCACGTTACAACTCTCCCAAAGGGTCAATGGAACTTGGAATCACTCAAAACTCCTCAATTGTATTATGAAGATCACAAGATAACTTAATAATTGACAAAATCACTCAAATTAACCTGAAAGCAAGAACTAGCTTGCAATTCGACCATTTTCCATTCTCTACCTCTCATATACAAACAAAAACACGTAAGAAGTCTCAATAGAGTCTAAAACAACGCAAAACACACAATTCGACAATATTCCATCCAAATACGCGGAATCTCACGTTACATCTCCCCCAAAGGGTCAATGGAACTCGGAATCTCTCAAAACTTCTCAATTTTACTATAAAGATCACAAGATAACTGAATAATTGACAAAATCACTCAAATATACCTGAAAACAAGAACTAGCTTGCAATTCGACCATTTTCCATTCTCTACCTCTCATATACAGACAAAAACACGTAAGAAGTCTCAATAGAGTCTAAAACAACGCAAAACACACAATTCGACGTTATACCATCCAAATACGCGGAATCTCACGTTACAACTCCCCCAAAGGGTCAATGGAACTCGGAATCACTCAGAACTTCTCAATTCTACTATAAAGATCACAAGATAACTTACTAATTGACAAACTCACTCAAATATACCTGAAAACAAGAATCAGCTTGCAATTCGACCATTTTCCATTCTCTACCTCTCATATACAGACAAAAACACGTAAGAAGTCTCAATAGAGTCTAAAACGTCGCAAAACACACAATTCGACGTTAATCCTTCCAAATACGCGGAATCTCACGTTACAACTCCCCCAACGGGTCAATGGAACTCGGAATCACTCAGAACTTCTCAATTCTACTATAAAGATCACAAGATAACTTACTAATTGACAAACTCACTCAAATATACCTGAAAACAAGAATCAGCTTGCAATTCGACCATTTTCCATTCTCTACCTCTCATATACAGACAAAACCACGTAAGAAGTCTCAATAGAGTCTGAAACAACGCAAAACACACAATTCGACGTTATACCATCCAAATACGCGAAATCGCACGTTACAACTCCCCCAAAGGGTCAATGGAACTCGGAATCACTCAAAACTTCTCAATTCTACTATAAAGATCACAGGATATCTTAGTAATTGACAAACTCACTCAAATATACCTGAAAACAAGAACCAGCTTGCAATTCGACCATTTTCCATTCTCTACCTCTCATATACAGACAAAACCACGTAAGAAGTCTCAATAGAGTCTGAAACAACGCAAAACACACAATTCGACGTTATACCATCCAAATACGCGGAATCTCACGTTACAACTCCCCCAAAGGGTCAATGGAACTCGGAATCACTCAAAACTTCTCAATTCTACTATAAAGATCACAAGATAACTTACTACTTGACAAACTCACTCAAATATACCTGAAAACAAGAATCAGCTTGCAATTCGACCATTTTCCATTCTCTACCTCTCATATACAGACAAAAACACGTAAGAAGTCTCAATAGAGTCTAAAACGTCGCAAAACACACAATTCGACGTTATTCCTTCCAAATACGCGGAATCTCACGTTACAACTCTCCCAAAGGGTCAATGGAACTCGGAATCACTCAGAACTTCTCAATTCTACTATAAAGATCACAAGATAACTTACTAATTGACAAACTCACTCCAATATACCTGAAAACAAGAATCAGCTTGCAATTCGACCATTTTCCATTCTCTACCTCTCATATACAGACAAAAACACGTAAGAAGTCTCAATAGAGTCTAAAACGTCGCAAAACACACAATTCGACGTTATACCATCCAAATACGCGAAATCGCACGTTACAACTCCCCCAAAGGGTCAATGGAACTCGGAATCACTCAAAACTTCTCAATTCTACTATAAAGATCACAGGATATCTTAATAATTGACAAACTCACTCAAATATACCTGAAAACAAGAACCAGCTTGCAATTCGACCATTTTCCATTCTCTACCTCTCATATACAGACAAAACCACGTAAGAAGTCTCAATAGAGTCTAAAACAACGCAAAACACACAATTCGACGTTATACCATCCAAATACGCGGAATCTCACGTTACAACTCCCCCAAAGGGTCAATGGAACTCGGAATCACTCAGAACTTCTCAATTCTACTATAAAGATCACAAGATAACTTACTAATTGACAAACTCACTCCAATATACCTGAAAACAAGAATCAGCTTGCAATTCGACCATTTTCCATTATCTACCTCTCATATACAGACAAAAACACGTAAGAAGTCTCAATAGAGTCTAAAACGTCGCAAAACACACAATTCGACGTTAATGCTTCCAAATACGCGGAATCTCACGTTACAACTCTCCCAAAGGGTCAATGGAACTTGGAATCACTCAAAACTCCTCAATTGTATTATGAAGATCACAAGATAACTTAATAATTGACAAAATCACTCAAATTAACCTGAAAGCAAGAACTAGCTTGCAATTCGACCATTTTCCATTCTCTACCTCTCATATACAAACAAAAACACGTAAGAAGTCTCAATAGAGTCTAAAACAACGCAAAACACACAATTCGACAATATTCCATCCAAATACGCGGAATCTCACGTTACATCTCCCCCAAAGGGTCAATGGAACTCGGAATCTCTCAAAACTTCTCAATTTTACTATAAAGATCACAAGATAACTGAATAATTGACAAAATCACTCAAATATACCTGAAAACAAGAACTAGCTTGCAATTCGACCATTTTCCATTCTCTACCTCTCATATACAGACAAAAACACGTAAGAAGTCTCAATAGAGTCTAAAACAACGCAAAACACACAATTCGACGTTATACCATCCAAATACGCGGAATCTCACGTTACAACTCCCCCAAAGGGTCAATGGAACTCGGAATCACTCAGAACTTCTCAATTCTACTATAAAGATCACAAGATAACTTACTAATTGACAAACTCACTCAAATATACCTGAAAACAAGAATCAGCTTGCAATTCGACCATTTTCCATTCTCTACCTCTCATATACAGACAAAAACACGTAAGAAGTCTCAATAGAGTCTAAAACGTCGCAAAACACACAATTCGACGTTAATCCTTCCAAATACGCGGAATCTCACGTTACAACTCCCCCAACGGGTCAATGGAACTCGGAATCACTCAGAACTTCTCAATTCTACTATAAAGATCACAAGATAACTTACTAATTGACAAACTCACTCAAATATACCTGAAAACAAGAATCAGCTTGCAATTCGACCATTTTCCATTCTCTACCTCTCATATACAAACAAAAACACGTAAGAAGTCTCAATAGAGTCTAAAACAACGCAAAACACACAATTCGACATTATTCCATCCAAATACGCGGAATCTCACGTTACATCTCCCCCAAAGGGTCAATGGAACTCGGAATCTCTCAAAACTTCTCAATTTTACTATAAAGATCACAAGATAACTGAATAATTGACAAAATCACTCAAATATACCTGAAAACAAGAACTAGCTTGCAATTCGACCATTTTCC
>CANOBC010000037.1:0-87000 GCA_947563755.1 Lochmaea crataegi
TTTAGATTTTTGGCAATAATACTAACGGTTTTATATAAAAACAGGATGTAGCCAATATTGGTCTAAAATGGATAGTTTATATTTGCTGTATACGGAAACGCCAATGTTTTGCCAATATTAGTTTAGATTTTTAGCAATAATATTGACGGTTTTATATAAAAGCAGGATATAGCCAATGTTGGTCTAAAATGGATAGTTTATATTGGCTGTATACGGGAACGCTAATGTTTTGCCAATATTAGTTTAGATTTTCAGCAATAATATTGACGGTTTTACATAAAAACAGGATGTAGCCAATATTGGTCTAAAATGGATAGTTTATATTGGCTGTATACGGAAACGCTAATGTTTTGCCAATATTAGTTTAGATTTTTAGCAATAATACTGACGGTTTTACATAAAAACAGGATGTAGCCAATATTGGTCTAAAATGGATAGTTTATATTGGCTGTATACGGGAACGCCAATGTTTTGCCAATATTAGTTTAGATTTTTAGCAATAATACTGACGGTTTTACATAAAAACAGGATGTAGCCAATATTGGTCTAAAATGGATAGTTTATATTGGCTGTATACGGAAACGCTAATGTTTTGCCAATATTAGTTTAGATTTTTAGCAATATTATTGACGGTTTTATATATGAACAGGATGTAGTCAATAATGGTCTCAAATGGATATTTTATATTGGCCGTATATTGGATCGCCAATGTTTTGTCAATATTAGTTTAGATTTTTAGCAATAATATTGACGGTTTTATATAAAACAGGATGTAGCCAATATTGGTCTAAAATGGATATTTTATATTGGCCGTATACGGAAACGCCAATGTTTTGCCAATATTGGTTTAGATTTTTAGCAATAACATTGACGGTTTCAAATAAAAACTGGATGTAGAAAATATTGGTCTAATATTTATCACTTAAAAATTGTCTTCTCAGATGTAGTGGAGGCTCACAGGTTTCTACTTCCAGGAGGTTAATTGGAGTGCTGGACAAATATTCTATACTTATCCTAAGACATTTGTTTTTCAGTTGTTCAATTTTTTCAGATGGGTCTTCGCAGCTCTTGCGTAAAAAATTGAACCATAATCTATTATTGATCGAATTAGGCTTCTATAAAACAGGCCCAGTTATGTTTACTGAAGGTCTTTAATAAATTTACAGCATTTCCGTTCTTGCTTGCACATAATGGATATGTTCTTTCCAATTTAACTTACTGTCTAAGATTACACCTAAATATTTAAAGCTGGTTTTATGAGGTATCGCATATTGTGTATGACACTTTGAGATGTTTTGGTTTTGTGAGTATAGAACGATATCATACGCGTATTGGAGAATATTTATTTCTTTGGGTATTGATGTTTGCAAGTCGTATGTATAAATAACGTACAATAGAGGGGTTGAAATACTTCCTTGTGGGAGCCCAATCGATGTTTCTCTGGGACATGATAACTCATTGTTTATTTTTATAATTAACTTTCTATTAGAATAAAGATTAAATATGTGTTTAGATAATGTTACTGGAAGTTCTAGTCGGACATTTTTTTACATAACATTTCCAAGTTAACGTGGTCGTAGGCTCCTTTAAAATCCAAGAATAAAGCCGTAGTCGATTTGTTGAAGGTATATGCAATTTGTATATCTGTTACCAGATTCGCCATATTCTTTTGTGTAGAGCTGCCCTTTCGATACCCAAATTGTGATATTGGAATTAATGAGTTATTTTCTAAATAATATTCAAGACGGAGTTTGATCAGTCTTTTATAAGTTTTTAAAACACAAGATGCAAGAGATATTGCCCCATATGATTCTGCCTTATTAGGATATTTTCCAGGTTTGATTATGGGTATAATTAGATACCTTTTCCACATTTTTGGTATTTCAGCCTGATGACACCAAATACTATTCATGATTCTCAAAAAACTACTCCTTGCGTTAAAATGTAATTGGCTTAGCATAGAATAGTGTATATTATCATCTCCAGGAGCAGAGTTATTGTTACTTTTTAGAACCATTTGTAGTTCATTCATAGAAAATGGAAGCAATGAAAATGCGTTTGCCACAGTCGATATTACTTCCGGTATTGTGTCTAAAATAGAAGTATCAAAGTGTACGCTTGGAGGTGTTATTCTTTCGTGAAATTTTGATACCCATACGCTATCTAGATTTATTGACTGCTTGTTTTGGATTTTTCTGTTTTTGAAATGGTTTACCTTCTTCCATATTTCTTTGAGGGGCATTGATCTATTGAGACTAGAGCAATATTTTTTCCAACTTTCTCTTTTAATTGTTTTCAAGGTTTTATTTGCCATGGCAATATTTTTTTTATATTCAAGCAGATTTTGTAAATTTGGATCATTTAAATACTTGTACATACTTCTTTTTCTAACTGTTACTAATTGTTGGCATGCGTCATTCCACCAAGGTTTATGTTTTTGAGTGGTCTGATTTATTTTTGATTTTGGGATAGATTGGTATGATGCATTTTCAATTTTTTCAATGAATTCTTCGTATTCTAGAGTTTCTGTTCTTAGAAACTGATCTCCAGTATGTAGATCGTAGCAGTCCCATTTTGCTTTTTTTAAATTCCTTTTACGATTAGTGTATAAAGTGCAGGTATTTGCACCAATGGATAGTTGAGTTATTGACGGTAAATGATCAGATCCGTATAAATCTTTAAGTATTGACCAGTTCAGTAGATGAACAATGTCTGAAGAACAAATAGTAAGGTCGATTGCTGAAGGTGTTTGTATAGAGCTACCAATAAGAGTTGGTGACCCATTATTTAAATAAATAAAGTTATGTTTTTCCAATGCCTTCAGCAAAACCTTTCCATTAGTATCGGTATTCGGTACACCCCATGCGATGTTATGTGAATTGAAATCTCCCGTTATTATCAATGGTTTAGGATAACTTTCAAATAACTTGTCCCATTGTTTATCAGTGATTGTTGTTTTCGGAGGGATGTATACGGATACTAACGTTATAAGTGTTTTATTATTACATTTGATTTCTATTGCCTTCTGATTCACGTTTATTATATTATATTTATTCGATAATTCTTTGTGAATAATATTTGTTTTAATTAAAATTGCAGTTCCACCTCCTGATCTATCAGGACTATCATCTCTTACTATATTATATCCACTAAAATTAATGTATTTATTTGATGGAAATCGTGTTTCCGAAAGGCATGCTATATCTACTTTTTGTTTATCTAGTAAATATAATATGTTGTGTTAGTTTGAAATATCCGATTTGCAATTCCACTGACACAGAGTTATATTTTTATACATTTGATTTAAATTGAATGAAATTAAAATTAGTTTTTATCATTTCTTCAATATAAGATTCTTGTATTTCAAAAAAATTTTTTCATGGTATTAAAAACCGATAATATAATGTTTAATATTGTACTGAGAAAATCATTTGATTCCCCAGCATCGTCAGATTGATGAGTTTCATCATTGGTATTTGACTGATACTGATGATTTGTTAAAATTCCACCCTTTTGGAAAGGAATAGTAGTAGAGGATAATATTTGATTACGCTGTTGTAAGCTGGGATACGGAGAGGTAGATCTTATTCTTTTAGATCCTTGCTGAATCGTTTGTTGAGTTACCAATGATTTCTTCAGTGCCGTATTATAATTAGCTGGAATTGGTAATATGGTTGATTGAGAAGGGGGCAGAAAGTAAGAGTTCTGAGATAGAGTCGACGAATTTAGTGGATGAAAATTATGACTCGTTATATTTTGATTACTCATTGTTGTTTGGTTAGACACCGACGATGCGGGTCTTGACGCTACTATATCTGAATACCTTGTTTCTGGAATTTGGAGACTGGCGTCTCTATATGAGCAGTTTGTGTTTGTCATGATATTTTTTATAGCTTGTTATCTAGTAAATTCCCCACATTCATTTAAATTATTTGCATAATGGTTTCCTTTGCATGTCAAGCATTTTGCCACAGTTTCTGTGCAAGTATCGGCCGAATGATTTTCTCCGCATTTAAGACATTTTGCTTACTTTTACACTGACGCCCCATATGTCCGTATCGATAACAGTTATTACATAATACTACGTTTTGTTGATACGCTTCTACTTCATAAAGTACTTTGTTTATTACAATATATTTTGGCAGGTTTTGACATTTAAAGGAAATCATTATGGTACTGGTTGGTTTAAATATTGTTTTCACATTTACATTTTTAATTCTTCTGTTCATTCTTTTTACAAAATCAACTTCAAATTTGATATGATGATCAAAAGCTGCAATTCTTTTTTTAAGGTATTCTCCTGTTAGATCGAAATCTATTTGTTTCACTATTCCTTGTCTGAAAATCATGAATTTAGGAATGTACGCGGTCAGGTCATATTTTTTTAATGCTGATGAATTTATTAAAATATTTGAACTAGCATAATCTCTCATAATGATCCTAATTCTGTTTTTACCAATTGACTGTATCTGTTTAATTTTTTTATCTAAATCTCCGTGTTCATTGAGAATTATTTCTCCTATTTTTTTTGCATTCAATTTGCCCTCGAAATCTGGCCTATTGTTTTCAATATAAATGTGAAATGGCCCGATATCTGTTTGTTGATATGTATAAACTGTACGAACCTGTTTTTGTCGGAGTTCTTGTTGATCTTGAATGTTTTCAATACTGGATGAGGGATTATTATTATTTGTGCTTACCGGTTCATTATTAGTATTTTTTAAATTACTTTTTGCTTTTTCCATATTCTTACAAAGCGTATTTACATCCATTATTAAGTTTAAAGGGTTAATGCTAGGTATCGGTGGTATAATTCTGATGTCTTCGTCGATGTCAGGGGGATCGCCCCCGCTATCCACGTCCATTTTTAAATAAACAAAACTAGTGTTTTAACCAACTATGATTAATATAATTATTAATAACTATCACTTAATCGATTTTATCATGCACAGCGAGACCGGTATTAATAGGAACCTATTCGTACGGGAGCTAAGCATAAACTGGTAAATTAGGTTAGATGGACATAAAATCACATTTAGCATCTGTAGTTTGCGTTTCGCAGGAGAAACCCTAACAGCGTGTCCCAAAGTATCGTTTACAGGCAATATCACGCTTAATTTAAAAGATAATCCAATACTGTAAAATCTGTTGTGAATGGAATCAAATTTCCTTCCTAATGACGTATCAGAAACTTTATTTCACTTAACAGTCCTTTGGCAGCCACCCCCCACTTTCTATTTTCATGGCATTCCCTGTATATTTTCGTTGAAAATTGCTTGTCACTTTATTTGAAATACAACGATGTAACATTGTAACGTGCTTACCTTCTACACGTGGCTCCTGCCACAAAAACACGTCACTATGAACACCCTTGATGCAAAATTCGGGTTTTAAATCTCGGGCGCCAGATTATTAACGTGGTTTGCTCCACGGCCCCTTGACCTTTAGTGTCAAGAGTTCCAGATAGCCTCAGATGGCGGTTACGGAAAATTCCAGGGGTCTTGTTGAATTAACTTTATTTACTTAATTAAAATCAAATATGGATCCTCCAATTTATAAATTACGGGTTATGAAGGTAACAGGGGTTCAGCAGAATTGTATACTACCTACGGTTTAGTGTATACCTACGATCTCACAATAAGTCGGTATATCACAAAATAATCAAAAAGAAACTTTAAGTGTATTAATACTCTGTGGTCTATTTTACGAATAATTCTTTAGTGACAAGCAAATTAACAGGGAAAAGAAAATAAGCTATCTTTACCAATATACTTGGTACTTTGACGGACATAATGGTCAGGTTATCAAATACGGTTCAAATCTACCGGGGTCCCTAATGCACGATTTAGATCTGCCGGGTAATCAGACAAATTGTGGCTAAGCCTCTTCCAAGTCTGATTAACCCTTGTATCCAAATGAAACCGGCAACTATTATTTCGACAATAAGAAAAAAACAAAATATAAATAATGATTCTACGAAACGGGAAAAGAACGATTTAGATCTGCCGGGAAATCAAACGAATTGTGGCTAAGCCTCTTCCAAGTCTGATTAACCCTTGAATCTAAATAAAGCCGGTAACAATTATTCCGAAATAAATAAAATTTAAGAACTAAATAGATCTGCCGGGAAATCAAACAAATTGTGGCTAAGCCTCTTCCAAGTCTGATTAACCCTTGAATCTAACTAAAGCCGGTAACTATTATTCCCAAAAAAAAATAAAATTTAAGAACAAATTAGATCTGCCGGAAAATCAAACAAATTGTGGCTAAGCCTCTTCCAAGTCTGATTAACCCTTGAATCTAAATAAAGCCGGTAACGATTATTCCAACAAAAAAATTTTTTTCCCACAAGTTAAACGGTACCCAGCTATCGAAACACAGAGTAAAAATATTTGTACTAGCATAAAATTAAAATATTACAATCCACTTGGATATCAATTTAATATAAAACTACTGAGAACCGAAAGCATAAAATAATTTGAGAATCCACTAATAATTTATATCAGTTACTTACTATTTAATAAACGCTATAAATAAAATTCAGAATCAAATTACAGTTCACAAATCTTTATTTCCATATAAAAGAAACAAATAAAGAAAACCCAATTTCAATTCATCAACAAAAGAGAAAAAAATAGCCGGTCGGAAAATTTTCAAAACCATACATTTAACAATTTAATATTAAGCGGCGGTACGGAAAGTTTGGAATACACAGTTTATTTGTAAAAATGATTTACCTTATAAAATACAGCTTACACACACAATCGGAATACACTAAATGTTCACAATACTTTTCGGTTTATCGGTTATCGGAAGAAAGTTGAGAAAAGAGTCACGAACGGAATGAATCAGCGCGAATGATTTATTGAGAGCGAAAATAAATAATGAGCGAATGATTGAGAGCTAATTTATATCCAAAATTCTAGTTACATTTTTCGGCCGTAGTTGTGGTGAGGGAATTAAAAGTGAAATTTATCTACTTACAACAAAAAGATGTACCTATACTGAACGGCTTCGGTTTTAATTAAAATGATGTATATACCGGGCGTCCCTTCAGTTGAAAAATTTAAATATCGGAAATGAATAAATTGTGTATGGTAGAATTTGGATTTGCGTAACTCGGACTTATACTAAAATATACAACGGTAATAACGAAAAAAAAATTCAATGCGGTAGTAGCAAGGGTTGTAAAGTAACGAGTTATATACACCCTAGTGGTAAAATAAAATATATTACGGAAAAAATAAAAATTAAACTTGCAAAAAAAATAACTCGTTACAACATACTTGTTGGTTTTTCATTATTAGCACCAAAAAAAAATTTAAATTTTATGATATTTTGCTTTACCTAATTATCCTTATTGCTTCCGCCACTGTTTTTAAAAACTTCACGAGATAGAAGTAGATTGGTCTTTTGTTTAAAAAAACTAATGCTTTTTATGTCAATAATAATAAGTGTAGAACAACATTCATTTGCGAATAGTACCTAGGGTGTTGTAGTTAATCGACGAATTAAATTTCTATTCTATTCACAAATTTGAATTCAAAATTATTAATCTTGTTATAAGCACAATGCCATTTACATTCAGTCGATACGACTACATTGATATGCTATTGGTTTATGGTGAATGCAGGAAAAATGTTCGACGAGAGGCCCGTTTATACCAAGAACGTTTTCCTCAACGTCCTCAGGTATCACTCATGGTGTTTCCTAAATTAGAATGGAAGATGCGCAGCGGTTCGTTCCCGAACAAAAACCGTGCACCGCACCGATAACCAGTGGGAACTGATGATAATGTAATTAATCTACCTGCGTTTGTTGGTATCAATCCAACATAGCTGAAGAACTGGGAATAAGGGGAATAAGCAAGAGCACGATACAGAGGATTCTGAACCAACACAAATATCACCCATTTAAACTACATTTAGTTCAAGGACTGAGGCCTACTGATTTCAACAAAATATTAGAAATCATATAATTTGCTATTGAGCAGAATCAAACATGGCGCCCCAATACGGTGATAATAAATTGCCAAACCATCGAGATTAATTTCCTGATCTATTATGTATCTGATCTGATTATCTGATTATTTTGTGCTTTTTCTATATCAAAGTGTGGAAAGTTGCCCCCTCAAGAAAATATGGTCTTATTATTATGTTATTCATTATGTCAACCCAAACGTTTACTTTAATAAGATACTGAGGGTGATCTTCCCTTATTCAGAGCGGATTTTGCGTAATTAGTGACAGTTGATTACAGTTTTCTTCATAATGTGTAGTTTTACATGAAGTTCCTCTACACACACCCCGATCTAAAAATTAAAATTTCTTAGAAACCATACATTTCAGTAAGTTTTAATTATTGAATCGATTGGAAAATTTAGTTTCCGTATTTAGTAATTGTACAGGTTCTCCCTGTGAAAATTAAGAATTGTTAACTACTGGGCATAATCCGCCTCTGGACTTCTGTTCGTGATGTAGATGATTATACTGTATATGGATGTACGTAATTAATCACCAAAATTTTATAGTGTTTCAATGTATAGATTAGATGTATAATAGTAATTATGCGCCAAGGTAGAAAAGTGAGGTATTATTGTCGAGGTCTTTAATGGATCCGAGACATTAATACACTTTTCTACCGTGGCTCATATAGCATTTTTTTCACTACTTCACTACTGGCATTTTATTTTTTAAATATTAGTTTGTCGACCCCCGTTTCACATGACATGACAGCTGTGCACAAGTTAACCTCACATTCTATTAAATGGATTGAGATTTAGTTATAATCAAGTAGGCTCTGTATTTTTCTACCTTGGTTAATAATAAACAACTTTACTACCTCAACAAAAGTCAATAAAGTTAGGTTTAGAGGCTAGTAGTGAAAAAACATAATTTTTTATCTCTAAACTTTAGAGACCTATATCTCCGAAATGATGGCTCGTATTACAAAATGTTATCTAGCATTATTTTCACCTCATCTACCCGCTCCCGATTTTTGACATTAAGTTTCTGATATACGTAACCATTTAACAAAATTCATTCAGGTATTCTACTCACCGTCGACTGGGAAATGTGATGGTTAGGATGTTTCTTATCATATATTCGGCATACCTCATAAATGTCATAAAAAGATCACTAATAGACTAGTAAATTGTATGAAATATATTGCTTAATATAGATTGAAAACCTTCTTAAACGCCATATCATACGCTAAGAAATTTGATTTAAAATTCTTCCAGTGGATGTTATTACCTCTAAGGGGTCGAATGGGCAGGTGAATAATTTTATTCAAAAAGTGTAGTTTGTATACATTATAAAATTGACCTGTTCCAGGATTTTTCATTTGAATTCATAATTACCTAGAAAATGAACTTATCCCATAGTATAGAACCTTACTGTATATTCATTAGTAGAAGTGATATTTTTTGAGAAAGTGGTATAAACTATAAAAACGTTCCATAGATAGTCTTAGGTGAAAACGTAAGAACTTAACGAATCTCAATAGTCACCAATAATTTAGGACCACATTTAGGATAAAATTGGATTAATAGATATATTAGTGCAAAAAGTTGAAATTTTATATAAATGTTATTTCTATTTCTGACCCGATTTGTAGAATGTGGAGTTCGGTTTCTTTCCAGTTATCTCGCAAACTTGTCACCAATAAATAATTTTGTAAGATTTCCTTAAATATTTTCCAAGCTTGTCGCAAACAGTTCATACATGCTCTTGATCTTGGTCTTCTTGAATTATCCATTTTTCAAGAAATATAGTAACCAGCTACGCGAATGTTATTATTTCTCAAGTAATGCAGAGTTGCAAACATTTATTCGTTCAAAATAATATATTCAATAAGAATGCTGGATGACAGTTATATTGACAGGATTGAAAAGTCAAATGACTTTACCGCAGTTATAAAAGACAGTTTACCAGAGACAACCCTGATACGCATAAGTACGTATGGAAATTAGTTCAGTGAGTGTAACGTTTCGTTTTTTTATATTTAATTGCTTTTATTGAATATTTTAGGGATTCCATTAGTAATGTTGTTTATTTCCTCTTCTCCATCATTTTATTATCATTGTATAATTATTTACATTTTTTCGTACGTCAGTGCTAACTGGAAAAAATTTAAGAATAATTTTCAATTATTCAGGGTGGCGACAGGATGCAGTTCAAGCAGGAACTTTATCAGTATGTGTAGGAGAAGCAATATTAGAACAGCACGAGACCAATCTCCAGTTAACAGAGGATGATAAGAGGGACTATCAAGTATTAATAGACAAATTTGATACACTATTCACTGCCAAAAGCCATCTGAGTGTAGAAACACATAAATTCAATACAAGAATTCAAGGGCCTGGAGGGCCTGACACATTTTTAGGAGATTTAAGAAAACTAGCACAAAGTTGTGATTTTGGAGACATGAAAAACAGACTGATAATTGACAGAATTGTTATAGATATAAGGGACCCGTAGATTAGAATGAGATTACTCACATAGTCAGCAGTAACACTTAATAAAACTATAGAGATTTGCAAGGCAGCTGAACAAACTGAAAGTCACATCTCAAATCTAATGAAAAGGCAATTAAATTAGAAGTCAATGAAGTGAGAACTTAAAATAACAAACCTAAAAATGGTAGGTTTAATAAGTGGAAAAAAGAGAGTGGAGGAAAAAGAAGTGAAACAGTAAACAGAAGTAGGTCAAACCAAAACTACAGTCATGGAGAAGAGACAAAAAGCTTTCGGTAAGCATTGTCAAAGGTGTAATAAACTTAATCACTTTGCAGAATACTGTAGATCAACAAAGCAGGTCAATACATTACAGGTATCAGAAAATGTAGTTGAAGCAAATCATAGTAGTGACTTTTTCATAGGTTCATTAGAAAGGGATGCAAATTCATCTTTGTGATATGAGAAAGTACATATTAAAGATTGTAATAAAACTATAACTTTTAAATTAGATAGTGGTGCGGATGTCAATACAATACCTGCTAATTTTTTTGAACAGTTAAATATATTTCATAAAGTGCAACCTGTTGATAATATTAATATTAGGGATTATGGGGGTAATAAACTAGATGTTTTGGGTAACTGTGACCTTTATGTTCAAGTAGGTGAAGTAACAGAACTATTAAATTTCTATATTATCAATTTGAAGCATAAAACGATTCCATTATTATTAAAAATGCTTTATTGAAGTCGAAATTAATAAATACAAGAGTTATACATGAGGTTGAAAATGAGTTAGTACTTGATCATTATAAAGATTTGTTTACGGGCATTGGAAAAATAAATAATTAACCATATGAGTTTACAATGAAACCTGATTATAAACCGGCTGTAGTTCTCTGTCGTAGAGTACCTTTTGCTTTAATTAACAAATTGAAAGAGGAACTACTCAGAATGGAAAAAGATGATGTTATAGTAAAGGTCACTGAACCCACAGAGTTCGTTAATCCCATAATTTTGGTTAAGAAGGGTACAGGTGATGACATTCGTTTATGTTTGGACCCACAAAATTCAAACAAGTCTTTAATAAGGGAGCACTATGAACTTCCAACATTAGAGGAAATAACACATGACATGACAGGATCTAAGTATTTTACAATTTTAGATGCGAACAAGGGATTCTGGCAGATGAAACTTGCTGAAAAATCCTCTTATTCAACCACTTTTGCTACACCAATAGGTAGGTACCGTTTTCTAAGGCTCCCATTCGGTATACCTATAGCACCTGAGGTCTTTTATAGAACATTCTCAGAGATTTTTAAAAATATTAAAGGTGTTAAGTTATATATTGATGACATTATTATATATGCAAAGAGTGAAAAGGAAAATGACCTAATTCTGGAGAGTGTTCTTGAGAAACCTCGAGAAATGGGGGTAAATTTTAATAAAAGTAAGTGTAAATTCAAACAAAACCAAGTACATTCTATAGGTCATATTTTATTGAATAGTGGGATTAAGATAGACGATAATAAAGTGGAGGCCATAAAACGAATGCCAACCCCTGCCAATTCAAAAGAGTTGTTGAGATTTTTAGGTATGTTGACATATGTGGGGAAGTTTATTCCTAATTTATCACAGTTGATTGTGAATTGAAGACAATTGACTAGAAAGAGTGTTACTTTTAAATGGCTAGATCTACATGATCGTGAGTGTAATTCTTCGAAAAAGATTTTAATGGAAACCCCAGTTTTGCAATTTTATGATGAAAAGAAACCTTTAATTTTATCAGTGGATAATTCCAAGGATGGGTTGGGTGCCTTAATTTTACAAAATGAGGCTCCAGTAGCTTATGCATCCAAGTCATTGACTTTAGCACGAACTAATTTTTCACAAATTGAGAAAGAATGTCTTGCCATAGCGTTTGGTTGCCAGCGTTTCCACCAGTATGGGAAACCATTCATAGTAGAAAGTGATCATAAGCCACTCGAATCAATTTTTCAAAAACCACTTAATCAGTGCCCTTTAAGACTACAAAGATTAAGGATTAATTTACAAAATTTTGATTTTGTTGTAAAGTATAAACCCGTGGCTCAATTATACTTTGCTGATGCATTATCAAGGGCAAGTTTTGATGATAAGAACTTTGAGATATTGGAGGAAGATATTGAAGCCCATTTTGATTTAATTAATTACAGCAGTATAAGCCCACAGAAATTTGATGAGTTACAAGTGAGACAACAAAAGATTTAGAAATGCAAGAGTTGGTACAGGTTATTAGAAATGAGTGGCCAAAATGCAAAAAGAGGTAAATTAATTATTACAACCTTATTGGAAAGTGAGGGACCAGCTTAGTTTTGTGAAAGGTGTTATTTGTAAAGGAGAAGCTTTGGTCATACCGGGAGTTATGCGCAAAGACATTGCGCAAGAGAACATGTGTATTGGCCTTTTATAAATAAGGAAATTCAGGATTTGGTAAAAAATTGCTCACCCTGTTTGACATACCAGAATATTCAGGTGTTGAAGCCCTATTTAAAAAGGTAAGCTGAAGCTGAAGAACCAAACTCCATTGAGTACTTAAAATTCAATATGATGGTACAAAGTGAACTGTTATTCCCGAATTGAGATTAATAAAGAACCTACCCCTTTACAACCCTCACTATTATTAACCCAAAATATACATATATTTACTTGCACATATCAGATACAATAAACTTATATACGCATTATCAAAGCTCAATGATCATAATGAGTAGGACTCTAAAAAAATCCGTGGCGCACGCCTATGTTGGATCCAAAACAACCGCACGCAAATGAATGTCTGAAAGGTGGTAAATATAATTCACACTATTTGCGTAATAATACAGAAGTACGCAAACAAAAACTAGATTACTAAAATCCAATAACCCCCCATAAATAATAGTTACACTAAAGAAGTGAACCTAGAACCATTTGTTCTTTAATATATAAAGAGAAACCTAAAACTATTGAAATCCTATACCCCCATAATAGTTACACTGAAATTAGTGAACTTAGAACCATTTGTTCTTTCATATGAAGAAAACCCTAAAGCTATTGAAATCCTATACCCCCCCGTAATAGTTACTCTGAACTAAGTGAACTTAGATCCATTTGTTCTTTTTTATAAATGAATAAAAAATCCTAAAACTAATAAAATCCAGTTAACCCCCCGTATTCAGGCTATTGCTCTACTGTAGGCAGAACTTAAAAAAAACTATAATCTAAATAACAAAAAAGGAAGTAACGAAAAGAAGGAAAAATGATATGGGATTACAACTCATCCCCTGTAACTGCTGTCTTCCTCCTAGAATCTCCATAGTCTCCACTGTCTATCATAATCTTGACCATTATACTGGTCCTTACTTCGTACTTGCTCCTGATTGTACGTAAACGTGTACCAGAATATGCACGTGCACAAAGTTATGTACGTGACCGGGAACGGGAACGTGAACCCTTTAAAAACAATATACCCCATTACTAAAATTGTATAAAATCTTTTGACAATTATTTTCAAGTGTCCCACAAAATTAATTAAACAGCTCTCAGTTAGGACAAAAGTTTCATAAGGTACTTTACCTCTCTAGGGAAACTAATCTAACCCCCCATCAACTTCAACAGTTACTATAAAACAAACTGAGCTTAACATACTAGCTAACCCACTCGATTGTTCCCACTTACACGAATAATAAAGTAAACGTATAAATGTGGTTGTTACATGCTGTAACCAAAATCATACTTAAGGAAGAATATAAGAATTAGTTTCTTAAGTAATAGCTGAAGTGAATACTACAAAACTCTACTTTTAATCCAAATTATATTAACTTAGAGTAAACACACAAAAATATTAAGTAAGATTTACTAAGTAATTGTCTTATTGTTAGTTATATTACGTTCAACAATGAAACTGTTGGAAATAAATACCAAAATTCATTAAAAAACCAGTATAGGTACTATAAGTACAATGAAAACAAAACTATCTACAATATAGATACAAATAACGAAATTTAGTGATGTAAGCAACGTTACTAACCTTCTATCGCGAACTGTTCGAACAGACCAACAATCGCAAACCCCAAACCTACTCCAGTAGCCTCACTTACTCCAGTGACCTCACCTACTCGGCCCACTACAATAGCAACAGTTACCCCCAAAAAGACTATTTCCATCTAGAAATGTAAACAGCACTATAAAAAGGGTCTTTAGATCAGACTACCTTTACTTACCAATTGGTAACAGATCCACAAAAAATTCCAACAACGGCGAGGGGAAAAAGGATTTCACTCCACCTCCTTCAAAAATACGTCCAACACCCAAATCCCACTTAAAATGGTAGAGAAAATAATCCCGAATATTTTCGGATGGCTTTACGCCAATATAAGATTCTTGCAGAATCCTTATTCGTCTACCCAGATCTTCACCAAACTGCTTCTTACCACTGAATAGCCGGAAGATAACTTCATCCGCTACCCAGAACACCAAACGTGGTTAGCGACTTCCGATAGGGAAATATTCGTGAACAACAAATGTATAAAAGTCCCAGTAACTATAACCGGCCAAATTAGGCGCTAATCTATTTAACGTATAACAACTATCAATAAAATCCAAAAACCAACTGTATACACTCCCCGTATATTTATGTCCATCAAATTGACAGAAAAAGAAAAATAGGACATCGATGGATTAAAAATTATCCCTAGGTGTTTTTTTATGAGGAACTTAAAACCAAAAACCACAGAATATAGTTCATCCCAAGCCACTACATAACCCATATCTGTGTCCAATGTAGCGGTAAAGTAGTATACTATGTTCTATTTGACACGTTAGCCTCGTAAAACGGTTCTACTACACCTAAAAGAAAAACACGACCACAGATCGGCATGCTACTTCATCAAAAATTAAGTTCACAGACTAATCCATTTTATTCGTAGAACCATCACTGACTACCAAACTCTATTAGATAAAAACGAAGAAGACTCGCTATATGTACCAATGCTGTCCTTACAATATCTAAAGACACGAGCATTCCTTATTCTTTACAAAAGCTCTAGACGGTTTCGCTTCCTTTAAACTTGCTATCAAAATAGTTATTCGAGATACAGCTGATTAATTACCATAATACTATTTCTGTTATCGCTTGACATGACAATGAATGTATAATCCAATGGTGTACGCAAAAATTAAGAATCGTACAAAAATAATAAAATTATGGAGAAGAGAAAAAAAGAACTACATTACTTCTGAAATCCTCAAAATATTCTACTAAATCAATTATATAAATATATATACAGTGCTATTCAAAAGTCCCCTCCACCCCTCGTATCTTTTGAACGGCACACTTACATTAATAAAATTTGGAGGGTGAAAATAAAGTGTTGTAAACTTCTCTACGAATGGTAACAGGTGACGTAATAGTAATAGATGACGTCTCAGCGCCACTCTGGCCAATAATTTTAAATAGGACCTTATGGCAAGTGATATCTCGTTTGAAAGGCATTGACATTGGCTACATATCCATATCAATTTTGTTTGGGTTCAAACTAATTTTGACGGATAAATTAAATAAATACCAAAATTATTATTTCACATTTAAATATTGAAGATTTTTCAGTTCGCCTCTGGTTAGTTGTCAAAAAAATTGACGTTTTTAATTTAATAGTATTTGTTGCTTTGCAAAGTTTTTCTAAATAGCTTAAATATTTAATTTTATTATTGTTTAACGAGACGTTTAAGAGTTTAAATATGCAAAATGGTACGTACTCAAGCCGACAAAGTAGCAGCTATCTTAATAATTGGTGAATCTAGAAAGGGACAAAAAATGTAAGTCTTAGATAATCCAATGTATTGCAAATTCACAACTGCAGTATGTGAAAAATAAAACCACCGTATTCCAAATGTGGTGTGCTTTGCAAAAAGTATTTCAAAAAAAAGGAGTAGCATGCCAATTGTACTTAAAAAAAATTGTTGACCTTGAAGCTAAAAGAAGAAGATAGCCTAGAAAATCATTTTAGTAAATTTGATGATATCGTAAGAGAGTTAAAATTAGTAGGTGCAAAATTAGAAGAAGCAGACATAGTATGTCATTTGTTATTGTCATTACCAGAAAGTTATGATACAATTGTTACGGCTCTTGAGACGATAGAAGCTGAGAAATTGACATTAGACTTTGTTGAAGGAAAATTACTAGATCAAGAAATGAAGAGGAAGCATAACAAAATTGAAACTCCCTGTTCGACTGTCTTTTTTAATGATTCCAAAAGAAATGAAAACTTCAAGAAACCAGGATCATCTGGAAAATTCAAACCACTCAAATGTCATCACTGCGGGAGAAAAGGACATACAAGATCCGAATGCTGGTTTCGTAAACAAGCACATGAAGCAGAACATTGTTCATCAGATGAAGAACATGTTGCATTTCCAGCTGTAAGTAAAACTTTTCGAGATGGTAAAGGTAGAGGTGAGATTATTCATTGGTTTATAGATTGTGCTGCGACAGATCATTTGGTAAATAATCTGGAATACTCAGAAAATGTTGAAGATCTTAAAACTCCTATAAAAATTTATGTTGCTAAATCAAAAACATTTTCAATAGCCACAAAAATAGGTAATATTATTGTAAATTTAAACTGTGAAACCTATAAAACAGCAATATTAAAAAATGTACTATAAGGTCAAGATCTGCGTCATAACTCACTATCTGTTCAGTGTGTAGTTTAACAGGTGTTGTGACCTTTATTAGACTTGTTGATATTAATCATAAAATAAGTAATGTCATTGAGTACTGTCAAAGTTTATATTGAATAAAAAATGTCTATTTCTAAAAGATGGAAATAATTCAGTTTCAATCATTAGTTTAGACCCTTCTCAGAATTATAATAATTGGCGACGAGTGAAAAAAAAATAATCCAATTCTCAAGAAACAAAGAGGAAATTTCAATTCTTTTCAAATGGATGCAGAACAATTTAAACAACTTATGTCTGTAATGCGTGAGCAGCAGCAAAGTCTCATTAACGAGATTAAGAATCAATTACGTCCGGAACAACAACAGCCCTCAACACCTTTTCCTGTGATTTTTTCAAGTATGGCACCGTTTGAAAATTTTGATGCCCATAAAGAAAATATTTCCTGTTATCTAAAACCAAAAAGACCAAAAAGAACGTCAGACAATTGCCGAATATGTTGCAGCACTTCAACGCGATCTTGCAGATTGTGAGTTTTCAACTGCATGTGAATGTACCAGGTCTGTTTCTATTGCAGACATTTTCCTCAGAGCTCAGTTTATTCGTGGGTTGCGTGATGATTAGTTTAGAGAAAAAATTTTACAGTCAAACGTTACATCTTTCGAAGAAATATTTAAAAAGGCAACTGCTCTCGAAGCCTCGAAAATAGAAAGTAAACAATTATCTCAGCACTCCAGTTCGAATCACTCGAATTTCAACACAAGTGATATCAAAGCAATATCAAATTCTACAAGACATAACAGGAATCGTTCCAGTTTGCAATCAAATTCTCGATCACAGAGTCCAAATCACCAGAATTTGCGATACCGCCGCAGTCAACCAGATTACAAGGCACTTGGTATCGAAAATCTTTGTATTCGATGTGGCAGAAACAATCATAAAATTGGAGATTGTCGTGTCGATAGAAACAAAGTTTCCTGTCAATCCTGCAAGAAAATTGGACACGTTGCAAAAGTTTGTATTACAACATTGTTAAATGCCAATCGCAAAGGATCCGGTATAACAAACACAAGTTCCACATCAGTGCATGTTGTTTCTGATGATCAAACAAGTTCTGATTATGAGTATGGCGTTAACCAGATGGACACATTATATTATAATCATTTTGAAGTGGTTGATTTATTCGAAATACGTCCTGATTCTGATAAATATTATATTACGGTGTACCTAAATGGGAAATCTCAACGTTTCGAAGTCGATTCAGGTGCAAAGTTTTCTTTACTAAATGAGAACGATTTCAATAATTTAAATTTGTATGTAACCATGAAAAAATCAAACATAGCTTTCAGATCCTATTCAGGCAATGTAATTCAATCCAAGGGAAAAGTCTCTGTTAATGTTGAATACCGTGGAAAGGTGATTGAAGATGAACTACACATCGTTTCAGCGGGACATGATGCTCTACTTGGGCGACAATGGATTCGAGGACTAGGTATTGAACTTCATGACAGCAACATGAAAATCTCAGCTCCAGTATATACCATGCAGCACGTCAACTCAATCGAAAGTATATTCAATCATTTTTCACCAATATTTCAAGCAAAAGTTGGATGTGTTCCAGGACTGAAAGTTACACTTCAACTAAGAAAAGGCGTTAAGCCCTCGTTTACAAGAGAAAAAAGTGTATCATATGCACTCCGGGAGCTTGTAAACGAAGAACTGGATTCCCTAGAAGCAGATGGTATTGTATCATTAGTTCCTACAAGCGACTGGGGTTCACCTTTAGTCGTAATTCCGAAAGCAGATGGAGGTGTTCGATTATGTGTCGATTACAAATGTGGGGTTAACGAAAAACTAGTTCAAGCAAATCACCCAATACGTCGCATAGACGAAGTCTTGAACAACCTTCGAAATTCTAAATACTTCTGTAAGCTTGATCTCTATAAAGCTTATCTACACCTACAAGTAAATGAAGAAAGCAGTGCCATTCAAACAATTTCAACCCACCGTGGCACTTATCGCATGAATCTTCTCAATTTTGGTATAAAGACAGCTCCATCCGAATTTAATCGCATTCTTTCTCAGCTCCTTAAGGGTCTTACAAAAACAGAATCGTATTTTGATGATATAATCGTACATGGATTGACCATTAAAGAATGCACTGAAAATTTAAAATCATGCTTGCAAAAACTCATGGATTATGATCTCCATCTTAACAAAAATAAATGTTCATTCTTTAAAGAACGAATTGAATATCTGGGATATATTGTAGAATTCAATAAAATTTCAAAATCTCCAGTCAAGATACGTGCAATTCAAGATATGCCACGTCCATCTAATGTAAATGATGTTAAAAGATTCCTAGGTCTAGTCACCTATTATTCCAGATTTGTTCCCGATTTGTTCTACTATTTCATATCCTCTTCGATGTTTGCTTAGAAAAAATAAACGATGGTCATGGACAGCACTGTGCGAATCAGCGTTCATAAAATCAAAGGCTGAGCTTTGTAGCAATCGTGTTATTATACCCTTCGATCCCTGTTTACCACTTGTTTTAACCACAGATGCAAGTCCCACTGGAATAGCCGCAGAACTGAGCCATACTATAGACGGAGTTGAAAGACCAGTGGCATATGCTTCGCTTTCGCTTACAGCCTCTGAAAGCAACTATAGTCAACTTGACAGAGAAGCTCTTGCAATCATTTTTGGTGTTAATCACTTTTATAATTATTTATTTGGAAAGCATTTCTTACTTATTACCGACAATGAGCCAATTTCAAGAATTTTTCATCATCATAAAGCACTTCCACAAATGACGTCTTCGCGTTTACTTCGTTATGCATCATTTCTCTCAGGTTTCAATTATTCCGTCCAGTTCAAGAGAGGCAAAGAAAATCAAAATGTTGATTGTTTGTCTAGAGCTCCAATTGAAAATTCAAATATTTCAACTGATAATCATATTGGTGATGAAGTGAATCAAATATATGAACAAGTAATTTTTCAAATCTCAAGCGAAAAAGTTACATCTACGATAATTAAAAATGAAACGAAAAACGACCCAGAGCTCAGCAAAATTGTTCAGATGTTGAAAAATCAATCAATGGACTCTGAATACACATTGATTGTCGATATACTTTTTAGGATGGATGGAATTGTAATTCCAGGAAGTTTAAGATCCAGTATACTTGAGGAACTACATGAAACACATCTGGTAATTACAAAAATGAAGCAATTGGCACGCCGCTATGTGTATTGGCATAGCATTGACCGGGACATCGAAAAACTGGTCAAAAGTTGTGAAAACTGTGCACTAACAAGATCAAATCCACCTAAGGTACCTGTTCATCCATGGGATTTACCTACAAGTAATTGGGAGAGAATCCACGTTGATTATGCAGGTCCTTTTGAGTCATGCCTTTTCTTAGTATCGATGCGAAATCAAAATGGGCAGAAGTTAAAATATTAAAGGATGTGCAACGGCTGCTCAGGTTAGAGAGCACCTCAGGTGTAGATTCTGAGACCAAACTAGTATAAATTCAGAGAGTAGTCTTACCGGTTCGCGGGTAATTCTACTTGAAATTTATTTAAAGTGAAATAAAGATAAATGATGTAAATTAGGAAAGGTAAGTGGGCGCCACTCTGAATAATACTAGTTTATTTGTTCTTCACCTCTGCATTATAGCGACAAATCCTGGAAGATTGGAAGGGAAAAAAACTATATGAACAACGTTATTAAATTTACAAGTTGTATATTGACTTTTGTTACAAACAAAGTAAAAAAAAATTGACTAGTTTTTATTGAAGTCGTTGAAGAAGCGATGAAATATATATATTACTTTCCTGGAGTGATGGTGAGGAGATGGTGTCCTTGGTGTCCTTTTGAAGTTACATATCTTGTCCCAGATAATATTCCCAGGTAGAGTATTCCAGGTAAAAGTCCTGGCCCAGGTAAAGTTTCAGGAAGAGTCTCAGGTAAAATTTAGTCCCAGGTAAAGTTTAGTCCCAGGTAAAGTTTAGTCCCAGGTAAAGTTTCGTCCCAGGTAAAGTTTCGTCCCAGGTAAAGTTTCGTCCCAGGTAAAGTGCTAGGGAACAGATATAGTATCAGGTAAAGTTTCACAAATTCAACAAAATCCAGGATGTCTGAAGTATGATATTACAAGTATGATATTAAAGAAAATTATTTGACAACGTGGTTCATACATCCTGTATTTTTAGATAAAAAGAAAGCAAATAAAAAAACGATAAAATAGAATAACCGATTCTGCACCGGTAAATACATACATTTGTTTAAATACGTATATATTTTTAAATAGATATTTTTAAATAGATAATATAAAAAAACTGAAAGAAAAACAAATTCATATCGATATATATTATTCCTGGCACTGGAATGATATTGCTACATAATAAAGATAGGAAGGTAGAAGCTATTAAGAAAGGAGAGTTAGTTATACATTTAAGCGAAATGACTTACCACTCAAATGAATGCACTTCTAAGATAAGATAATATAAGCCATAAGGCTTCAATAGCACATGTATGCAGGAAAGAAAGAACGAAACCCCTTTGCCACTTGTTTAAATACACTAAATCATGTGAACGACAACCGACTTACGTCTCATGTTCGTGTCACGCTCATACGATTTGACCAGGAAAGGAATTTACCTTTCAGTAGTGAATTCTTGATTCATATTTGATTTATAATTGGTAGAAGAAGAAGAGACACGAAATCGAAGTGGGAATTTCAAGATGGGCGTGACTATTTTCCGACAGACGGGCCTCGATCATCGCGCATAGAAACGTTGATTTCGACTCTCGTCGACAGTAAATATATTCAGCCTTGAAACATTTCTCGGCGTTGGGCATGAGAAAGGACTGGCTATTCGCCGCCCATACGATAATTTATTAATTCAATCGAGGGAAGTAAAGTGAACGAAATTAACGTTACACACCCTTACAACCCGAAAAAAAAATTTTTTCAAAAAAAAATTTTTTATAAGTGAAAATCATTGAGCTATTACGAGACTGAAATAAAGAAGATATTAAGAAGATATTGAACGATAGGAAGACTAAGAAGAAAGGAACGAGTCACTGCGATACTGAAGGAAAAGAATTTGAGGATTCTTCCGAATAATTAATTTAGAGAAAAATAAAGATAAAAAAAAATGAAAGAAAGGGAACGGTCCAAAGTCTTCACCGGTACGCCAGGTGATTTTCTTTCTTCCTAGGCTCTTACCAGGGAGGTTGCCAGTTAGCGTCCACAGTAGCCATTGGTCATCGCGCAAGCAGAACACTAGGAAAAAAAAAAAAAATCATCTCACAAACACAGCAGAAACCTTGAACGGTAAATTCTGAGAAAAGCGGAACCAGTACCAGGTATCTACATACCAATAATTTTAGAAATTTAATAGTAAGATGAATCACTGCATCAGTGGGTTCCCAAAGATAATGACTTAAGATAAGATAAGATAAGGAAAGAAATGAGACTCCCATCAGATACATTGATTATCCCTCAGTTAGATAAAAAAAAGATATGGATGAGTTATTATTTATAAAATGTTTCTTTATTTAATTACTACTATCATATGAATGGAAAAAAAATATATTTTTGGAACAAATCCAAGGAAGTTTGTATTACTCCCTAACAGAATGTAGCTCCTGTCAAGCTAAAATGTTTTGGAACAATGCCAAGGAAGTTTGTATTACTCCCTAACAGAATGTAGCTCCTGTCAAGCTGAAATTTCCAATGTATTATACCCCATATAACGATATATGAGGAAAAATAAAAAAAACCAAAAAAAAACTACTCATATTTTTGGTCGGATATGTGCATCACCACAGTATCACCGATCAAGAAATCAACTTCTGCCTAATGAGAAGGACCTCGCGAGAGATGTTAAATCGCGTCGTGGTCTTCAATCTCAGCTTCAGATGAAATCCAAACCCGAAACACCATGACAATACAACATAACGTTCCTTAAATAGGAAAGCTTTTAAGATCGATAAACTAAATAATGAATAACAACAACCGATGAAAACGAAAGAAAAAAAAATTCAAAAAAAATTTTTTGGAACAAGCTGATACAGCAAGTCCAAGGAGACTCGATCTAACCCCCTAACAGAATGTAGCTTCTGTCAAGCTGAAATTTGGGGAAAAGAGAAATTGACAACGGCATCCCACAACAGTACTGTTGGAAAATCCCCAGAGCGATATGTGAGCCATGTTGGCACAAACGCAGTAGCTAACCCCCCAAGTGGATTTAACTAAATGACAGCAGACCTTAGCCACCTCTGCCTCCCAGGCTGATTAACCCCCCGACGCTGAACCCTGAAACACATTCCAGACCGCTCTGAGCTCCCTCAACACCCACTGCTGAGAAATCCAACAAAAAAAATATAATCAAAAGGGAAAATGTGATGCAATAAAATATAGACAGATTGAATCCATGTCTATAAGTGAAATATCTAGATCAATCTTTCGGAATGATCATAGATAGAGGTATGTAATGAGCAAAATAGAAAAATTTTAAGTAAACAAGATATTAGGTAAGATATTGATTGAAGATAGGCAAAAATAATTTCTGTAATGTAAGTTGACATCTCGAACATATTAACAAATAGATAATAAAAAAAATTTAAAACACTTGAGATACTAAAAATTTTCAACATGAAGGTAATGAAAATTTTTAAGATAATTAAGATAAAGGAAATTTTAAAACATTTCAGATATTAAAATTTCAAGATAGTTAAGATAATAGAAATTATAGATAACTGAAGAAATAAAACTTTAGAGCTAAGATAATAACTTCGATATCCCCTGATATGTCAGCAACTATGTAAGTTAATTGCAAAGTCAAATTGTCAATGGTCTTTAAAAAAAATTTAATATACCCTTTCGGTATATAAATACAGACAAGACACTTTGTCTGTAACGATAAGATAAGATAAGTACTATAAAATATATAGTACAGTAGACAAGTTTACTACCCTTGTCCACTTAGATAAGATAAGATAAGATATTTATCGTAAACTACGATAATTAAGATAAGATAAGGTACTGAAGATATAATATCACCCCTAAAACATTTAAGGTATATCCGATATTTCTCCAAATCAATTAGACCCAATTCATTAACCTCTATGCATGTGCGCAACAGGTTTATTACTCAATTTGATTTGACGGTGCAAAAAAAACTTTTTCAAAATTATAATAAATTTGAATAGTTAAAAAAAATTCGAAAAATTCTCAACAGATTTTATATTATAATTCTGAGATCAGAATTCCATCCGGCTAGGAAAATATTTATTACACTACTCATTTATCCCAGAACACGAATGTTAATTTGCTAATCAGTAGTAGGGAAAGAAAGTCATTATCGTTTTCTAGTCAAAGAAAAGGAAAATCTCTATGATAAAAAGATACAAAAAAAATATTCGAGACACCAACGACACCAACATACAACACAATTAAAATGAACAATTAGGAAAGATATATAAAAATGAGGTACGAAAATTTTCAAAAATAACTTGAAAAAAAGTATTAAGTAATAGTTAATAGGTAATTTTTATGCTGTTGTGCTATAAGAGTCAAAAATAAAGGAAACTATCTTTAGCAAGCTAAGCTAATATACGATACTTGTTCATTGCGACACAAGGTAAGATAATTTCCATGTGCCATTTCCTCTGGCACACAAAAAGGTAGGTAAGGTAAAATATTTCAGTTTGTGTAACTTGACACAATTCAACTGAAAAAGATAAGGAAAATATTCCAGTTTGTGTAACTCGACACAATTCAACTGGAAAAGATAAGGAAAATATTTCAGTTTGTGTAACTGGACACAATTCAACTGAAAAAGATAAGGGAAGATATTTCAGTTTGTGTAACTTGACACAATTCAACTGAAAAAGATAAGGGAAGATATTTCAGTTTGTGTAACTTGACACAATTCAACTGAAAAAGATAAGGTAAGATACATATATATAATATTATGGAACATACTGATTTTAGCTTGAACTAATTAACATTCCAAAATTATATACCCCAAATTGAGTAACCTTATGTTACAATGATGTTATCTAGTTCACACCCATGACTGATTAACTTATAGCACCACAGAGACATATTTTGAAGAAACGGGAGTTAAATATATAATCCGAAAAATGAAATTAAAGGAAAAAAACATGGTTTAATCTAACAAAAATTATTAACTATTCAGCTTTTACTAAATTTTGAAAATTCATTCAATCCAATTCATGAGATATAAGATAATCAACATTTAATTTGAAAATTCGAGCCATGTTTTTATACGTTAATTGACGGTATTAAAAATATAAGATAAAAGAGAAAAAACGAGTACTGTTGATATTGACGAAAAAGAAAATTTTATAGGTACGATACGTGAAGATATACGATAAAAATATAAAGATATGTTGGATAAACGATAATAAAAATAGATATTACCAACTCAACATATGAACGATATGATAAGTAAAAGATAGAAAGATAAATAATACGATAAGTGAAAGAAAAGATATTGCTTCTGACTTCAACTACTGTCCAAACTTCCAAGTTTCAAGATTTATTGATATAAAGCAGATGTGTAAAACAAGGCCCACACACGTTCGGGTGCCAATTTGCAACGGCTGCTCAGGTTAGAGAGCACCTCAGGTGTAGATTCTGAGACCAAACTAGTATAAATTCAGAGAGTAGTCTTACCGGTTCGCGGGTAATTCTACTTGAAATTTATTTAAAGTGAAATAAAGATAAATGATGTAAATTAGGAAAGGTAAGTGGGCGCCACTCTGAATAATACTAGTTTATTTGTTCTTCACCTCTGCATTATAGCGACAAATCCTGGAAGATTGGAAGGGAAAAAAACTATATGAACAACGTTATTAAATTTACAAGTTGTATATTGACTTTTGTTACAAACAAAGTAAAAAAAAATTGACTAGTTTTTATTGAAGTCGTTGAAGAAGCGATGAAATATATATATTACTTTCCTGGAGTGATGGTGAGGAGATGGTGTCCTTGGTGTCCTTTTGAAGTTACATATCTTGTCCCAGATAATATTCCCAGGTAGAGTATTCCAGGTAAAAGTCCTGGCCCAGGTAAAGTTCCAGGAAGAGTCTCAGGTAAAATTTAGTCCCAGGTAAAGTTTAGTCCCAGGTAAAGTTTAGTCCCAGGTAAAGTTTCGTCCCAGGTAAAGTTTCGTCCCAGGTAAAGTTTCGTCCCAGGTAAAGTGCTAGGGAACAGATATAGTATCAGGTAAAGTTTCACAAATTCAACAAAATCCAGGATGTCTGAAGTATGATATTACAAGTATGATATTAAAGAAAATTATTTGACAACGTGGTTCATACATCCTGTATTTTTAGATAAAAAGAAAGCAAATAAAAAAACGATAAAATAGAATAACCGATTCTGCACCGGTAAATACATACATTTGTTTAAATACGTATATATTTTTAAATAGATATTTTTAAATAGATAATATAAAAAAACTGAAAGAAAAACAAATTCATATCGATATATATTATTCCTGGCACTGGAATGATATTGCTACATAATAAAGATAGGAAGGTAGAAGCTATTAAGAAAGGAGAGTTAGTTATACATTTAAGCGAAATGACTTACCACTCAAATGAATGCACTTCTAAGATAAGATAATATAAGCCATAAGGCTTCAATAGCACATGTATGCAGGAAAGAAAGAACGAAACCCCTTTGCCACTTGTTTAAATACACTAAATCATGTGAACGACAACCGACTTACGTCTCATGTTCGTGTCACGCTCATACGATTTGACCAGGAAAGGAATTTACCTTTCAGTAGTGAATTCTTGATTCATATTTGATTTATAATTGGTAGAAGAAGAAGAGACACGAAATCGAAGTGGGAATTTCAAGATGGGCGTGACTATTTTCCGACAGACGGGCCTCGATCATCGCGCATAGAAACGTTGATTTCGACTCTCGTCGACAGTAAATATATTCAGCCTTGAAACATTTCTCGGCGTTGGGCATGAGAAAGGACTGGCTATTCGCCGCCCATACGATAATTTATTAATTCAATCGAGGGAAGTAAAGTGAACGAAATTAACGTTACAGATGCACCAAATAGTTTAACGACGATTAGATTATTGGAAAATATTTTTGCAGTACATGGGTATCCATTGGAAATAGTTTCGGACAATGCATCCATTTTCAAAAGTGAAGAATTTCAAAAATATTGCGAATTCAATGGAATATTCCAAAAATTTATAGCTCCAGGACATCCGGCGACAAATGGACTCGCAGAAAGAAACGTGCAGACTTTGAAGCATAGATTGAAAGCGAGTATGCATGACAGTACGCCTATTCAAGAAAAAGTTCAAAACATTTTATTTCGGTATCGCGCGACACCACTAGCTTGTGGTGAATCTCCTACAGAGTTGTATTTACACCGGAAGATGCGAATCCGTTTGGATGCAGTTTTTCCTTATCGACCCCAAGTCTCACAGACTCCATACAAACCGGTTCGTTCATTTCAAGTGGGGGGGGGAGGATCCAGGCTAGAGTTTTCATAAATAACAAACATATATGGCAGCTCGGAAATGTCGAGAGGAAACTTGGGAAACTTCATTATCTGGTAGTTTTTGACACAGGAAGAACATTAAAAAGACATGTTAACCTATTGAAATCAACGCTAGTCCGGAAAAAGTCAGTAACGTTTGAACCCACCCAATTAACAATTTGCTATTTTATAATAGTCGTAGGAATATTTTGGCGATAAATATTATAAAACAATGTTAGTCTCAGAAACGTTTTTAAAATGTTTATAAAACATCTATAAACACAAAATGGGCACAATTTATAAAACATTTTGTTTATATAATATATTTTATAAGTACTCCAGCGACTACTATATAACAGATATACAATGTTAATAAAAATACAATAAAATTGTTTTATAAAAGATTTATAAGTGTTTAATAAACGTGCTAGAAAATTCCTTAAATTTTTTTATGCGATATTAATATAATGGTTAAAAAATTATTATATAAGGATTATACATATATGTTCCATAATTGAATTATATGCCACTTTATTGCTATTGTAGTAGTATTAATAAATTAACTTTGTTTTATTAATATGTTTGTAAAAAGCTAAATTGTTTCCAAATAATTATATTTCAGAGTTGCTGGTGATAATATAAATGCAGCACCAGCTTTAGAAAGAAAATAAATATGTCCGACTTAATTTTGATTTTTGTGCATGTAGGTAGTTTCCGACAGAAGAAAAATTTTGATACAAAACAAATTTTATTGTGATTTATAGGGTATAAATGCAGTGAATTTTTCTTGCGCCCCAATTTTTTTATTTTTTTATTTTCACATACACTGCGTCAACCACTTGGGTCATTGGCAGTTTGATTACATATGGAATTAATTACAAACATAAAAAATAAGGTCTACAGCTTATAAATATTAATTGACTTAAGAAATTTTAAGGTTTTATCTAATTTGTCCGTAAGAGCTGTCTTTATATTATCGGGAACACCACACAAATTACGCATATAATTAAGATTAGGACACTCTGAAATAATATGCATCACAGATTTAACACACAGGCACTGATCACACAGAGGAATGGCTTCTTTGGACATCAGGTATTGGTGGGTTATGCTGGTGTGTCCAATTCTAAGCCTAATTGTCTTCACTTGATCGGATCTATTGTTTGGTAAGGAAGGAGTTCTAGATACATCGGGTATTATTTGGTGAAGTTTATTGCGGGGGTTCAAATTCCATCTTAGCTGCCATTCGCTGGTTATGTATTTTTTTATAGAGTCTTTATGGTCTTGGCTAGGAACTATATTTATCAATGTTACCGCGGGGTTGGTAGAAAAGATTTTGGCAGTTTCGTCAGCTTCCTCGTTTCCTTTAATACCTGTGTGAGATGGCACCCAGAGAAATTCTGTAGTTTTGCCTTTGGATTGGAGTTGAGAAAGTGTTGTTTTGATTTTCTGCATTATTACGTTTTTTGTGTAAATGGATTGGAGATTTTCAATAACACTGAGTGAGTCGGTGATTATCAACGTATCCTTATTTATGGTTAGGGATATCTCTAGTGAGAGGAGAACAGCTAGACTTTCTCCTGTGAAAGAACTACAGGTTGCTGGTAGACGCAGTCCGTGCTTTTCTTTGTTATAGACAACTGCTGCTCCTACGCCTGTTGATGTCTTGGAAGCATCTGTATATATTGTCAGGTAGTTTTTGTATGTGTTCATTATCTCCAGAAAGCGGGTTTGGATTAAAGTGGGATTACTGGAGTGCTTGGGTAGTGTTTTTAGGGAAGTATTGTAGGTGGGAGTTTTTATTAATCAAGGTGGGTCTTTGAATGAAAATGGTATGGTTAACGTAAAATTTTTAATGTCAAAACCTGATCGTTTGAGTTTTTCAGAGAGAGGAATATGGTTGTAGTTTTTTATGTTTGAAAAAAGATAGTTTGAATGAGTTGAGAAGAGAGAGAAGAATGCAGGGTTCAATTTGTTAGCTGAAACTCTAGAAGCATAGCATAACATCTGGTATTTGCGTCTTAGGTCCAGTGGCACTTCTTGAGATATAACTTGTAGGCTAGTAATGGGACTTGTTCTGTAGGCTCCAGTGGCTGTTCTAAGGGCAATATTTTGAATTGTATCGATTTTTCGCAGTTGTGCCTTAGAAGCTGAGTCATAAATAATAGCACCGTAGTCGAGTTTACTTCTGATGAGGTAGTTGTAGATACGGATAAAAGTTGTAGTATCTGATCCCCATGTGTGATTCGACAGGCATTTAATTAAATTGAGTCTGGATTGTACGGTCATTTGCAACGATTTTATGTGCGCGTTCCATTTCAGTTGTGGATCCAGATTAATTCCTAAAAATCTCATGCTTTCACTATATGTTATCTCTTGGTTGTTTATTTTCAAGGATACTCTATCTGCATTTTTTTTTCTTATCAAAAATTAGATATTTTGTTTTCTCGGTGGAGAATTGTAGTCCAGTTTGTTTCAGCCATTCTTCTAATTTATAGATTGATTTTTGGAGCAAATTAGCAGCTGAGTTCAGGTTATTGCTTTGAGTGTAGAGTATAAGGTCATCTGCATACAGGAGAGCTTTGACTGGAAGGCGAATTTGATTCAGTATGTCATTAATAGCAATCAAGAATAAAGTAACGCTCAGCACAGATCCTTGTGGTAGTCCATTGGATAATGTTTTGGAATTAGATAGTACATTATTTGCCTTTACTTGGAAGGACCTTTTATGCAAAAAGTTTTTTATGAAAGCCACAATATTTCCCTGGATTCCCCAATTGAGTAAGGTATTTATAATGTGTGGGGTCCATGTTTGATCGTAAGCCTTGTTGATATCAAAAAATACGGCAATTACTTTTTGTTTGTTAGCGAAAGCCTCCTTTATGCTTGTGTCCAAAATAACCATACTATCGAGAGTTGAGCGGTTAGATCGGAATGCGCTTTGATTTTGAGAAATTAGGTTTTCTTTTTCTAGATGCCAGAGTAGTCTTTTGTTTATAATTTTTTCTATAAGTTTGCAGCTATTACATGCTAGTGATATCGGTCTGTAAGAAGTAGGATCATTTTTGGGTTTGTTTGGTTTCAATATTGGGAGTATTATAGCTTTCCGCCAAATATCGGGAAACAGATGAGAAGAAAATATTTTGTTATAAATTTCAAGAAGAATTGTTTTGGCTGGTGTAGGAAGTTTGGATAGAAAAATTAGAGGAATATCATCAATGACTGGGGTGGAATTTTTTGATGTATTTATGGCTTCAGTAAGTTCTTCCATCGATATAGGCGCATTCAAATGGTTATTTTCGAGTAATATTTGAATATTGTGATCCTCTTTTGTTGGTTTATTACTGGGACGAGTAGAGTACTTTTCATAAATTTCTGCGAAGGTTTTGGCAATTTCATGGTTTTCTGAAATATTTACGTTATTTACTGTTAATGTGCTGATTCCATCATAGTTTCGGCATGAGCTGATTGCCCGAATTTTTTTCCATATAACTGGCATAGGCGTAAGTTCATTAATTGAAGAGACATAGTGTGACCAGGATTCCTTTTTTGATTTTTTTATTAGGTATCTCTTTTTTGCGCGTAGATTTTTGAATGCTAGTAGGTTTTCGGGTGTGTTGTGTTTTTTAAGACGGTTGTAGGCGTGTTTGCATGCTTTAATTGTTTGTGCTATGTCTAAGTTCCACCATGGCACTGCTGCCTTGTTGCCGTTGGGACTATTTTTCTTGATTGATTTATGAGCGGAATTTAAAATTATTGAATTGAAAGATTCTATGGTAAGATTTATGTTTTGAGAAAAGTTGAGCTTTGGAAGGTTGTCTAGGATATTGTCAGAAAATAACTCCCAGTTTGCCTGAGAGATTCTCCATGTACTTGAACGGAAGCAGCGGTCTGTTGAAGGATCATTTAAATGTTTGATGAAAATAGGCCAGTGATCGCTTGTGTAGAGACTTTCAGTAACTTCCCAGGATAAATGAGCTGATAAAGAAGGGTCACAAAGTGATATGTCTATTGCAGACGCTTTTCCAGAGAATGCATTAAATCTGGTTTTGCTGCCAGTATTGAGTAGGTTTAGTTTCTGGTTGTTAATAATATTTTCAAATGTTTGCCCTTCTTTACTAGTGGTTTCTGAGCCCCAAATAACATTGTGACAGTTAAAATCTCCTAGTATTATTTTTGGAGACGGAATTTGCTCTATTATATTTTCAATATCTCTAAGGTCAATGTTTTTGGGATGTGGGACATATATATTACAAACGTTGATTTTAGTACGGTATAGAATGGATACAGCTACCGCTTCCAAGCTTGTATTTAAAGGTATTTCTGAGGATTCTAGGCTGTTTCTTACAAAAATGGCTACTCCACCACTATTTATATTCTGGTGCTGTCTATTAGAGAAAAAGCCATTGTAAGTTTTTGGGCTATGTTGTGATAGATTGAAACGGGTTTCTTGTAGAGCAATAACGAGAGGAGAATTTTCCTTGATCAAGAGTTGTAGCGTGTCTAATCGGGTGAAATACCCGTTTACATTCCACTGCAAGATTAATGTGTTAATTGTCTTGTAAAGAGCGAAGAGCGGGAGGATTGTTACAATTTTCTTTTTGGACTTGTAAATGGTCAGTATCATTAGTAAATGAGGATGCGTCGCTGTCTTCTGTGATACCTTCAAATAAATTTTTATGTAATTTCTTCTTAATTCGGGTTATTCTAGATTTTATAGATTTGTCTTGAATAAGTGGATGCAGTTTTGTGAGGAGAGTTATTAGACTCTCAATTTCGTTGGTATAGTTTTTCGCAACTGATATTATATCATTGGCGCCTTTCGAGTTTTCAAGGAAATCTACTAAGTCATCGAAGGTTAGTAGACAGGTTTCAGATTCAAAAAGTGGTTTTGTTGATTGGATTTGATTTTCTTCCTCCTATTTTTTGGTTTTATAAAGGGGTCTGCTGAGTCTGTAGGGGGGTTTTGTGGTTCTGGAGTGGAGAGTGTAGAGTGATAAATTACGCTTTGTTGATGCTTGCGAGGCAGTGTTATGGATTTGAGCTGTGACCGTTTCTATTTGGCAAACAGGGGTATTAATATTTGATTGATTTTCTTCTAGAGTGGTGTTAGTAGCACATGGGGGATTGAATTTATGGCTTGTTGACACAGGATTAGTATCAGTAATCAGGGGGTCTACTGTTTGGATGTTAGGTATATGTGATGAAGTAGAAGGTGTAACTTCCATGTCTTCGTTTTGACCCGAGGAATTGGCTGAACGAGGACAGTCAGATGGGATATGACCTACTTGATTACAAATGGAGCAGTGAAAACTATCTAAGGATAAAAATATTCTGTATTGTGTGTTTTCGTGGGTTATAAGGAGCGATTCTGGGATGGGATGGTCTGGTGGATATATATACATTTGTCTTCGGAAACTAAGGATATGTTTGTATTCTGGTTCTTGCATGCCGACACGAAGAAATGATAGTTTGGATACTGGTTTTATTCCTGCATTGTGTAAATATGTATCTATTAAATTATGCGGGATGGTAGGGCAGACGTTGGAAATCAATAATCTTCGTGAAGGAGTGATTAATCTTCTGGCATCAAGGGTGAGACCATCTATGGTGACTGATTTATGTTCATTCATAAAAATGTCTACAATCTCCTCGCTGGCTAAGTAAATGCATATTCGTCCGTTTGGGACTCTGGATGAGAATATGATGTTTTTTGGTTGAATTAGTTTTCCTACAGCTACGATGTAATCATGGATTTTGGTTCCTTCGATTGGTTGAAAAATAATTGCCTGTTTTTTTGTTGGAAATTTGAAGGTGGAATGTTGAGTTAATATGTTTGAATAAGTTGGGGTTGAATTTATTGTTGCGTTTATAGTGTTTTTGGCCATGATGGGATAATTAATTTATTTGGATATAATATATGTTCATCACTAGCTCCCGAGTACGGACCTGTACTCTAGGAACTAGTTAAAAGGATGGTAATTACGGTCAGTATTAAAAAAACTTGAAATGTATGAAGAGATAATGGTTTGTTGTGTTAACCTTACTATTTTATATGTTATTATGTTTGTTATGCTACTCACTATCTCAATTCAAGGTAAGGCTTTCTTCCACTAAGCCTTGTGAGGTAAGGAAACTCACTGCAATTTCGGAAGAATATTTGATAACTTCTACTATTTGAACTTCGAAATTTATTTTATCAAGGATTTATAATAATTTTAGAAGTTGAATAATAAAAAAAATAAAGTTTTGGTAGTAATATTTGAAACTACCAGTAGTATTCTTCTAAATCTGTTCATACTCAATGTTATTTTCACTTAAAACTATTTGCAGAAGTGAAATATATTTTTACCTTTAGAGATATTATAAAAATTTTATCTATATCTGATTATTAACATGGCTGCCAGTAATATAACAGTTTAGTGGACAAAGTAGGTTTTATAAAATAATTTACCAACATTTGTGATAATTTTAAAATATACTTCATTTTCAAAAGAACCCAACAAAACAGGACCGTATTTTAAAAATATAATGAATAAAGGAATTGATAAACAAATTCAACACGGTTATATTATTTATTGTCTAGTTTTCAACAATGTTCTAGGGTCTAGGTTCTAGGTTCTAGGTTCTAGGTCAGTAAACTGGGTAACCTTTTATTGATATTTTGAAATAATACTCGCAAGGCCATATGTAAGATATTGTAATGAACTGCTCATGATCTGATGTTTCTAAATTCAGAATTTCTTTTTAAATCTAACATCAACAGATCACTTTCGTTGTCAGGTTCTAACTGTACTAACCAATTTTCTCTTACCAAGTCATTATTATCACTTGTACCAATAAAATTTGGCACTTCTAATAATAAGTTCTCATCTTTGGTTTCTTTTTCTGGCATAGTATCATTATTTGTAATTATTATTGAGTGATTTATCATTACTTCTTGTGGATGACTATCTGAACATGCAGGCGTATTAGTAAAAATTTCTTTATTGCTAATCATAATACTTTCAAAGTTTTTCTTTATTTATCTCCGAAACGCTCCACTCCTTTTGATTTTCTTCCACTCCCTTAATTCCGAAATTTTACGCGGTTTGTTTTTCTAAAACTGCCTAGCCGAATCTAATATATTTATTAGTTATTTTATAAAAGCTACATAACAGCTTCCAATGTAATAATTCTATAATTAATTTATAGCTGTGTCTGTAACTACAATTTTCAGTGGCAATAAAATTGCGGCATCTGCTGCTTTAATAAAATTATTTTATAAGCTGCTAAAAGTGTTTATAACAATAGTTTTATAATGTATTTATACCTGATTTATGAATGCAACCAAACTCTCTTAAAAAAGTGTTATAAAACAACTAAATTTTATAAACAATAAATGTTTTATAAATCTCTTATATAACACGTATAAAATTGCCAAATTGTTTTTATGATAAATTTATAAAACAATTTTGTTACGAAAAGCTAAACTTGCTCTTATGGAACCTTTATATAATAAGTTGCATTCTTAAAAGCAACAATAAATCAACATTAAAATAAAATTGTTATATAAGCCAAAAATTATGAAACAACTTTGCTAGTTGGGCAGTCAGTCATTCGATGTTCCAATGCTTCCAGCAGTACCTCAAATTAATCCAGATTTATTGAATCATCGTCATTTAGTTGAACCAACACCTGATGCGTCATTATTACGACCTCAAAGAGAAAGACGTCCACCTGCCTGGTCCAAAGACTACGTAATGGCATAAAATACTAATTCAAGAGTATGTTATATATGTATATAGGAATGTTAAATGTTTATATGTTTTAAAATTTGTCTATTTATATTGTGAAATAGTTTCGTAATAAGGAGGGGAGAATTGTTGTGACCTTTATTAGACTTGTTGATATTAATCATAAAATAAGTAATATCATTGAGTACTGTCAAAGTTTATATTGAATAAAAAATGTCTATTCCTAAAAGATGGAAATAATTCAGTTTCAATCATTAGTTTAGACCCTTCTCAGAATTATAATAACAGGGATTAAAAATTTTATTTGAAAAAGTGACATAGTGACGTATGTGGGTCAATGATTCCTGCTACACATGATAATAAAAAATATTTTGTTACTTTTCTTGATGAGTTCACTCATTTTACAATTGTTTATTTGACAGAACATAAGTCTGACGTTTTTGAGTGAATTAAGAGGTATGAAGCCTATGTGTCAGCTAAATTTTCATTAAAAATTTCAATTTTAGTTTGTGATAATGGTAAAGAATATCTAAACAATAATTTTGTAAGTTTTTGCACAACCAAAGGAATTCAAATTAAAAATACAATACCATATACACCACAGTTGAATGGTGTTGCAGAGAGAGTTAACCGTACTCTCTTAGACAAATCGAGTGCCATGATGTTACAGTCCAAATTAGGTAAGGAATTCTGGGATGAAGCAATACTCTGTGCGACTTATTTATTAAATAGAAGTACTACAGTAGCCTTGTATGGTAAAACTCCAGCTGAAATGTTTTTCAATAAAAAACCTAGTTTAAATAATTTGAAAGTTTTTGGCTGTCTTGCTTATGCCAAAATTCCACAAGAAAAGGTGAGAAATAAATTTGACCCTAGAGCAAATGCAACAATAATGATGGGTTACACTCACAATGGTTATAGACTATGGGATCCTGAAAGTAGCAAAATTATTAATGCAAGAGATGTTATATTTTTTGAAGATAAAAATATCCATAATTTAGAAGAGAATATTACTGAACTCAAGAATGGACAACAGGAAGAGGAAAGCTTAAATCAAAGACCAGAACAACAAGAAGAAAAAACATAGAAGAAGAAAACCAAAAAGAATTTGGATCAAGGAAAAGCACAAGAAAGAAGAAACTTCCTGATAGATTTCAAGATTATGAAATGAATCTTGAACACTTAGCTATGAGTGCAGAATTATTCGTTGATAATGTTCCAAACAGCTTAGAAGAAGCAAGACAAAGAAGTGACTATAAGATGTGGAAGAATGCTGTAGCAGAAGAAATAACATCATTAAACAAAAATAATACTTGGTCAAGGGATCAAAAAGGTAATACACAGAAATATAAAGCTCGACTTGTAGCTCGTGGGTTTATGCAGAAAGAAGGATTGGATTATGAGGAAACATGGGCTCCTGTTGCTAGACTTTCCACATTTAGAACTCTCCTTGCAATTATAAACCATAAAAATCATTATGTACAACAAATGGACGTCAAATCAGCCTTTTTTCAAGGTACCTTAAATGAAGATATATATATGTATCAACCTGAAGGATTAAATCAAGATAAGAGCTTAGTTTGTAAACTAAACAAACCATTGTATGGATTAAAAGAAGTCTCATATTGCTGGAACAGAGAATTTAATAATGTTATATCTGAATCAGGATTTATGAAAATGATCCTTGTCTATATTTCCATCATAACAAACATTTAGAAACTCACTTACTACTCTATGTTGATGACATTATCATTGCCAGTAACAATGAAACTGATATGTGTGATTTAAAACAAAAACTGACAAGAAAGTTTGAAATGCAAGATCTAGGAAATTTGAATCGATTTTTAGGAATTAATGTTAAAATTACAACAGGAGGCATATATTTAAATCAAAAGGACTATCTTGAAAATGTTCTAATTTAATTTAAAATGCAAGATTGCAATGGATCAAGAATTCCTATGAATAACACTTTGAGTGGAGCTAAAACTGAAACAATGAAACCTGTTCTTTAAATAATAGGTTGCTTAATGTATGCCACACTAGTTACACGTCCTGATCTAAGTGCTACTGTCAATTATTGCTGAAGCTGAAGCAGCTAGAGAAGGTATTTGGCTTTCCAATTTATTGATTGATTTTGGTTTTGCAAAGACAATTTTCATTATTTATGAAGACAATCAGTCTTGCATAAAACTTACCAACAAATGGGAACATAAAAGACTGAAACATGTAGATGTAAAGTTTAATTTTATAAAAGATTTAGTATTAAATGAAACTCTATCTGTAGAATATATTAATACTAAAGAACAAATTGCAGATGTATTAACTAAAAATTTAAAATATGATTTGTTTGCTAAGCATAGAAATAATTTGGGTTTAATTGAATCTTTGGAGGGCTGAAATTGTTTTAATTGAGGGGGTGTGTTGAATATCAATTAAAACAGTTGTTACCTCCTGTTCCCGTGGGTCACCTGACCTAAACGGTTGTCGAAGGTAACAAGGTTACAAAGAGGGAATGGTGATATATTTATCTAAATGAATCCCGGACTTCTCGCTGCGTAGAGTGGGGGGGGTGGGGGGCTAAAACTTAAAGTGAGTGACTATATTTCACCTCTAGAAGTGGGATAGTCTGTGGTCGAAATATCTAATTCGGTGATGGGAAGGAACAATTGAACTACTCAGTAGGCGGATTTGTATAAAATTCTGTATTCAAAATGTTTCAAGCTAATGAAATGTGACAATGACACTGACAGCGCTTGGCTTGCCTGTTTCCCAGTTTTATAAATGTTAAAATAATATGAACTATATAATGAATGATCTGAATTTACTATATAAAGACAGCTTCCGCAAAAGTATACTCTTGGGATTACATGGTATTCCTCGTAAGTATAAGGTTTAACTAAATGACTAATGTAGGACATTTTTTTTTCTCACCCTGTTATTCTTAAAATAGTTTTCGTTTCAAGTAAAACAAATTAAATCATGGGTACACCCTAATATTTCAGAAATGCATTTCTCGACAATTATCTGAAATAGATAAGTAAAATATCATAATGTCACGTAGCCTTCGAGGCCACGAAATGGGAAAGAAAGGTTTTAAGAACGATTTGGGTTTTAGTTGCTAGAAGATAACTGAAGGGTTCACTTGAGCCAGATAAATTTAAATATATAAAATATAGTGTGTATTGTGGTGCATATCAGGAGTTAAATAGGTGAGTCTATCTCACAGAGTAATTCAGTTTTGCCTGTTATTTGATATTTGAATTTAAAAGATATTTTATCACATAGAGTATATATATTTGCTAATTATTTTTAATAATAACTTTGTTTAAAGTTCTTTAATATTCAACGTTATTTAGAACATTAATTTGTTGTTGCATTTCCTATTCATCCAATCCTACTGTATTGTGGAGAGTTTGTGCCACTTGCAGTTCAACTCACATACCTATACTGTACTGTGGAGAGTTTGCGCCACTTGCGGTTTGTCCATTCCTGATACAGGGTGACTTCTCACGTCACCTATATCTCCTTCCACCCCCCTGTATTGTGGAGAGCTTGAGCCACTTGCAGTGTAACCTTATTCAGCTGTACTGTGGAGAGTTTGTGCCACTTGCAGTTTAACTCACATACCTATACTGTACTGTGGAGAGTTTGCGCCACTTGCGGTTTGTCCATTCCTGATACAGGGTGACTTCTCACGTCACCTATATCTCCTTCCTCCCCCCTGTATTGTGGAGAGCTTGAGCCACTTGCAGTGTAACCTTATTTAGCTGTACTGTGGAGAGTTTGTGCCACTTGCAGTGTATTATTATTTTGCTGTACTGTGGAGAGTTTGTGCCACTTGCAGTGTATTATTATTTTGCTGTACTGTGGAGAGTTTGTGCCACTTGCAGTGTATTATTATTTTGCTGTACTGTGGAGAGTTTGTGCCACTTGCAGTGTAATATTATTTTGCTGTACTGTGGAGAGTTTGCGCCACTTACAGTAGTTATAATATTGTTTGTGGAGAGTTTGTGCCACATATTCCTTACATGCACTGGGGAGAGTTTGCGCCCCTTGCACCTTTCCTCATAACCCTAAATATTTACTATTAGGCATTTATTTTTGATCAAGTGAGGTTTTAACTTTATTTTAGTACTGATATGCATAATCACAGTTCAAACACATAAGATGCACCTTGTATATTATTAATACTTTCATTAATTTTGGGGATTTCAACTATACTAATCGTTAGTCAATAATTAATCATTATTTATGGCAAATTGAATACTCAGAGTGTTTTTCTATCTAATTCCAGGTACGTCATCCCGGTTGTTCAACCTACTTGGACCAGGTCCATAGTGACTGTTCAATTAAATCCAGGCATCACGTCCAGTGTCTTGTAAATAGTTATTTTCAACATTTAGATTTGTTTTATTATCTATATTATAAAAAAAATATAATGTAAGTACACAGTAAGTAATTAAAAGTTAAATTCTAATTAAATATATCAATCTTTACAAATCACTCATTCTCCTCAAGTCAAGTTTTTCCCTCATTACAATTTATCAGAAGTGGGATAGAGATGACCTGGATTTATTAATTCAATGACATAAAATTACAATGCCGAGATGACACTATTTTTTTTTAAATGTTATTCTAGCTTTGTGTTTTTATTTTATTAAATATTTATTTACCGTATTTCTACCATAAATCACAAAAGTAATAATAATCAACTGAAATGGGTCCCCAACGTCGCAATAAAATACCGCTACCAATTGAAACCCAAGAGGCTTCGGGCTTCGGGTTCGAGTGAATCTGTTACCCCAAGAAGAAACCGTATTGATTCTTTGACACCGAATGACTATTGAACGATTGATCACTGTAATGACCACTTTTCTCGAAAATACTGCCGAACGAGAACGGCCTATCAAGGCGGTCCGAGGGGATGTGGTACTGTACCTGTATTTGACCTCGAGGGTAGGGTGCAATCGATTTCGGTTTGGCTTCAAAAGGTCGATGAACTTCGTGATATTTTTCGATGTTTAGGGGAAGCCACTATCTATTACGCTACTACAAAGTTCCGAAGGTTGGCAATGGTTTGGTATAAGAGTTTGCTAATGTGTCAAGTCCAAGGCACCTCAGCTTTTAAGTTTTTTTTGTTTCTTTTTTGCTCTTGGCAGCTCTGTTTATGTGAAGAGATTAGTTGCCCTTATTATGCTTAATAATATTTCCACAATATTCTCCTCAGAGAAATCCTTCCTTGGGTACTATAGCCCTAGAATCTTATGTCTCCAATGAGTGGTATTCTCTAAGACAATTTCATATGCAGAGGCCGGGCATCTCGGGACAAGCTGTGCAGTGGTACACAGTATCTTTTCGTATTTTTTTGTCCATAGCTCAAACCCTACATTTTATTTTCTAAGCGTTTGTCCAAGTTCATTGAGAATTTCGATTTCTACAGGTAAATGGTTTACATTTACGGGTACATCTGCTTATTGCGACTGTTTTGGCAATAGTTTTTCTAATACGGACATTCGAAAGTTGTAAAATGTCATTTTCTAACCAGAGTACTTATTATAAAGTTTATGGGCATTGTGCAAATACAGCTGGATCACATGTATTATAATTTTCTAATATCAACGTAACGTTCGGCGTGCCGTTGGATAATAAGCCATCATTTGATCACGAATGCCTTATGTCTATTCCACTATTTATTATACTTGACTTTTGCTTTTAGTTACCACTTCATTTTTTTTTATTCAGTAGATATGTCTAAGACGTCTCTTTTATCGGTCCACTTGCCAATCATCATATTGCAGTTATACATAGCTTTGGTCTCACCTTTTCTTAATTTTGTAGCTACAACGTTTTTGGGGAAATCTTTTCGGCTTTTCTGAGAGTACCTGTACAAAAGGTATTTGATCAAGCAACTTTTTTTTTGCCAATGAATAACTATTATAAAAGTTGTCCATGTATAAGCTATGTCCGTTATTCAGACATTCGCGCATCAGATACATCACTATCTTTTGTGCATGATCTTTTCCGCCAGTTATATCGCTCGAGCCAGTATGTACCATCATATCTAAAATTGTTCCGTCCCCTTCTATTACCATATACAACTTTATCCCATATTTCTGCCGCTTCTTTGGTAGATATTGCTTGAAGTAAAGTCCCCCTTTTCACAAGACCATAGATTCATCCACGGATAAGTTTTTTTTTATGGGTAATATATTATCTTCATTTTATTAGTAAAATGATCCAGTATAGGCCTGATTACGACCATCTGGGGACAGCTCATTGGTTTTAACTTCAGGAACATAGGGGCATCTCATTATTAGCAAGTAGCGATCCCTACCCATTAAATGTGAGAAACAGCTGGAGAATAGTCTTATGTTTTTTTTTCTCAATAGTCCTGCAAGGTAGGTAACTTTAAAGTACCTGTATGTAAGGTAAGTCCAAAAAAAAAAAATTATTAACAGTTCCGATATTGTCAAATCTTGCCATAGAGAAATTCTTGAGTAGTCACTTCTCGCACTGGTACATAAAACTTGTACTGCTTAATTGTTGATTTGCGAAATAATATACCTGATTTAATAATGGATTACGTTCCCTAATGGCACGGCAAAATTCTGGTTCATGCACGATGGTTCTCCTGTTCATTTTAGTCGAGTAGTTCGTCAATATACTCACAGTTCGTACGGGAATCGATGTATTCGAGGGCGAGGGCGAGGGCCAGTCAATTGGCCTGCAAGATTACTCGATTTCATTTCATGGGATTTTTGTTTTTAGGGCTACTTAAAATCATCAGTATATGCTGTCCCAATTCAAAATCGTATTCAGCTTTGGGAAATAATGAGTGTACCCAATTCTAATTCTAATGTTCTGTTTTTGATCTGTATGTTCATCCTTAGCGAAACACAGTTATTTTCAAATTGCAGTATTGGTAATGGTTGGTTAAATCTTGTAGATATATCAACCCCGTTTGACTTAAGAGTGTAATTCAATGTATGTCGGGGCAGATAGCCCGGGAATTAGTTGTTTCATCTTAGTTGCACGGTCACTGTTTTTGAAAAATATTTTTCAAAACTTAGTTGTAAAGCGTTGAATAACATATATTCATTTTTCGATATCTAATTTATGCGCCTCTAAATTATTCAGTACTTAAATACTGATGGTTTGCGAACATCTGTTTTTACTTTTGCAGAAACTATTTTATTTTCTTCTGTAGGTTGAGTTTTATTTTGTCGAGTTTTTGACCTCGTTATAGCTAAGACGTGAAAATTATCTATGTACAAGTCTTTTAATTCATTTATGGATATCCTTGAAATACTGTCTGCATAATTTGAATTTCCTTTCATATACTGTATTTCAAAATTATATTCTTCTGTCTAGTCTAATTCTTGTGAGTTTTGAAGTGGGTTCTGTCATTGAGATAGATGTGTTTACGGCTTATGATCCGTTTTTACTATAAACTGTGGAGAACCATACAAGTAACTCTTGAAGTCATTAATTCTCCAATGGATAGCTAACAATTCTTCCATAATTATAGGTTTGTTTATTTCACTTATCTTAAAACTTTGCGATGCATAAGATATAGGTAAATCTATACCTTCGTATTTCTAAGAATTGCATGCAGACCACGCGTAATTTGAAGCATCTGTAGTCAGTATAAATTGTTTACTGAAATCAGGATATTTTAATAAAGGTGGCTCTATTGATGTTGTTTTTAATATTTGGGATAATTTTTCGGAGTCTTCCGACCACTCGAATTTTACATGTTTCCTGGATAATTTTTCGAGAGGTATGCATATTTCAGCGAAGTTCCGAATGAAACGTCTGTAATCATTACAGAATGATACGAACCTTTTAGATTCTTCCGAGTTTTTGGGCATTGGATATTGTTCAATGACTGAATATTTTACTTTATAGGGGAGTACCCCCTCACTAGACAAATTGTGCTCTAAATAGGTGTCTTCACGCTTGAAGAATTGGCAATTTTGTGGATTTAATTTTCGACACAGTAGTAAAGACAGGAGCCACAGCAGGGAATCATATGTCTACTGAAAGCTTGTATGGATAGTTTAGTTCATTGGTAAACATGTCAAAGATTTCTGAAATCCATTTTCAGTCCAGTCAAAAAAAAATAACCAGTCAGGATGGGAACAGAACTAGTAGATATCTCGGGACGAGATGCTCGCAGGATGGCCGACTGTAAGACATTTTTTTTTCTCACCCTGTTATTCTTAAAATAGTTTTCGTTTTAAGTAAAATAAATTAAATCATGGGTACACCCTAATATTTCAGAAATGCATTTCTCGACAATTATCTGAAATAGATAAGTAAAATATCATAATGTCACGTAGCCTTCGAGGCCACGAAAGGGGAAAGAAAGGTTTTAAGAACGATTTGGGTTTTAGTTGCTAGAAGATAACTAAAGTGTTCACTTGAGCCAGATAAATTTAAATATATAAAATATAGTGTGTATTGTGGTGCATATCAGGAGTTAAATAGGTGAGTCTATCTCACAGAGTAATTCAGTTTTGCCTGTTATTTGATATTTGAATTTAAAAGATATTTTATCACATAGAGTATATATATTTGCTAATTATTTTTAATAATAACTTTGTTTAAAGTTCTTTAATATTCAACGTTATTTAGAACATTAATTTGTTGTTGCATTTCCTATTCATCCAATCCTACTGTATTGTGGAGAGTTTGTGCCACTTGCAGTTCAACTCACATACCTATACTGTCCTGTGGAGAGTTTGCGCCACTTGCGGTTTGTCCATTCCTGATACAGGGTGACTTCTCACGTCACCTATATCTCCTTCCACCCCCCTGTATTGTGGAGAGCTTGAGCCACTTGCAGTGTAACCTTATTTAGCTGTACTGTGGAGAGTTTGTGCCACTTGCAGTTCAACTCACATACCTATACTGTACTGTGGAGAGTTTGCGCCACTTGCGGTTTGTCCATTCCTGATACAGGGTGACTTCTCACGACACCTATATCTCCTTCCACCCCCCTGTATTGTGGAGAGCTTGAGCCACTTGCAGTGTAACCTTATTTAGCTGTACTGTGGAGAGTTTGTGCCACTTGCAGTTTAACTCACATACCTATACTGTACTGTGGAGAGTTTGCGCCACTTGCGGTTTGTCCATTCCTGATACAGGGTGACTTCTCACGTCACCTATATCTCCTTCCACCCCCCTGTATTGTGGAGAGCTTGAGCCACTTGCAGTGTAACCTTATTTAGCTGTACTGTGGAGAGTTTGTGCCACTTGCAGTGTATTATTATTTTGCTGTACTGTGGAGAGTTTGTGCCACTTGCAGTGTATTATTATTTTGCTGTACTGTGGAGAGTTTGTGCCACTTGCAGTGTATTATTATTTTGCTGTACTGTGGAGAGTTTGTGCCACTTGCAGTGTAATATTATTTTGCTGTACTGTGGAGAGTTTGCGCCACTTACAGTAGTTATAATATTGTTTGTGGAGAGTTTGTGCCACATATTCCTTACATGCACTGGGGAGAGTTTGCGCCCCTTGCACCTTTCCTCATAACCCTAAATATTTACTATTAGGCATTTATTTTTGATCAAGTGAGGTTTTAACTTTACTTTAGTACTGATATGCATAATCACAGTTCAAACACATAAGATGCACCTTGTATATTATTAATACTTTCATTAATTTTGGGGATTTCAACTATACTAATCGTTAGTCAATAATTAATCATTATTTATGGCAAATTGAATACTCAGAGTGTTTTTCTATCTAATTCCAGGTACGTCATCTCGGTTGTTCAACCTACTTGGACCAGGTCCATAGTGACTGTTCAATTAAATCCAGGCATCACGTCCAGTGTCTTGTAAATAGTTATTTTCAACATTTAGATTTGTTTTATTATCTATATTATAAAAAAAATATAATGTAAGTACACAGTAAGTAATTAAAAGTTAAATTCTAATTAAATATATCAATCTTTACAAATCACTCATTCTCCTCAAGTCAAGTTTTTCCCTCATTACACTAATACTTATTACCTATTGAACTATGTACATTACTTTATATCTATTATATGCCAGCTATTTTAGGCATTAACACCTTATTCATGTTGTTGAGGATATGAAGAATTATATACTATATACTATTTAGGCGTTCGTATGCCCTTAATCCCATTAATAAACTACAATATCTGAAGAAAGATAGTCAACTGCTCCTTTTGGACACGGAAGGCGGAAGTAAAGATGAAGCTGAGTAGAAGGTAAGTCGAAGGCTGACCCCGAAGTAGTCGCTCTACAGGTAGACTTATTCGTGTAGATGTAAGCCGATACAAAAGAAATAAACGTATATTCAGATGAAGAATTAGAATATATACAAGAAGAGGACTAAGAAGAAGTAGAATTAGAATTAGAATTAGAAGGTCCTAGATGGCATGTGACCTTTAGGTGAGTTTTGTGTAATCAGGCGTTATATCCATGAATTCATGAATCCTTACAAATAAATTGTACAAGAAAATCCTGACTATTGTTATTTTTCCTTAGTTCACGAAAACCGCAGTATGCGACAGTTTACCAACCATGTGAACCAGGAGATAACCAAAAACAAAATGGAGGTCAAAAGTTAATGCCCTGTCTCCATGGCCTTGAAAGGTCGACAGGGGTCTTCTACCTTTTTAGAAAGGGGTCAAGGTCAGAGGTTAGCTGAATGCTTGACGAATCAAGACACCTTTTGCTTTTGTTAAAGACTAAGAAACCCAAGGTTAACCTAAGAACCAGTTATCTAGTGCCAACAAAGATGAACTCATTTATGATGTAAGTAGTTTTAATAAAATATTATATTAAGGTAACAATTTAATTCTTTATGCATCTAAGCCACATTTGTTTATTACTATCTAATGTCTTTTCTATTTCAGGGTGAACCGTAACACAGTTTACGTTGGTACAACTGCATTGACATTCCTGTCAATGTCTTTTTGTTTTTTTGTTTCATGTTGTCGTTGTCTCATGCTTATGTTGAAGAGTTGTTCACCTTGTGTTTTCATTAATAATAAAATATAATCACTCGACATCTGTGCCTTTTTCCACAATAACAACAGACAGTTCACGATCGTGTATCGTAAAATGTTTTATTTCATACTGTGTAGCAAGGATGATTCAAAATGGAGAGAATTTTATACAGGTTCTTCAGACCAAGCAACAAACTATATCTACCGCTACTACCGTGTATAGTGAATATTCTGTCTCTAAAGGTATTTCTGCGGACTAGAAGTGGCCGAAGAAAAGACGGTGGGGTTGCTAGTGAAGGGACGGAGCAAGACGAGGGAAGTGGTGGTGATGGTGAAGGGAAGGAGAATTCGGATGGAGGAGTCTGTGAAATACCTAGGGGTGTGGTTGGATAGTCAATTATCCTTCAGAACACACATGTTAAAGGCGGCAGAGAAGGGGAAAGCAAGGGCAGCATGGCTGGGGAGATTGATGTGTAATGTGAAGGGACCGGGAGAGTGGAAGAGGATACTTGGTAGGACGGTAGAGCAGAGTATGCTGTATGATGCGGAGGTGTGGGGTGAAAGGGAGGGAGTGAATGCGAGGGTTAGGTCACTCCTGCGGGTGCGGAGAGGGAGGGCGGTGCAGGGGTACAGGTCAGTGGGTGGACTGGCAGCAGCGGTGCTGGCAAGGACCTACCCATTGGACGAGATGGCTAGAGCCAGAAATAAACGCTGGAGGGGTGCGACCAGAGAGGAAGTACAGGAATGGATGGAGGAGAAAATGGAGAAAAGGTGGGAGGAGTATGAGGGCGCGCTAAAAGGAGCGATTGGGAATAGGAGAGATTGGATGGATCGGAAATTCGGGGAGGTGAACTACTTCTTGAAACAGGTGTTCCCTGGACATGGGTCGAGAGTAGGGTACCTCCACAAGATTGGAAAAAGAGAGACTGGAGTGTGCGAGAGGTGTTAAGTGGAGGATGATGTGGGGCATGTGTTTAGATGCTGGAGGAACGAGGAAGTGCTGAAGAAGTTGGAGAGGAAACTAGGGAGGCGGTGTATTGGGAGAGCATTGTGGAGGTAATGTTGAAGGGGAAGGAGGAATGGATGGAGGTAAGTGGCGTAGTAAAGAGCATGGTTAGGGCGAGAGAAGGACTCGATATGGCATGAGAGGTAGGAGTGAAAGTTGGGGAGAAGACGGCGGTGTGAGCGGAGAGTGAGCGAGGGACCGCCGCCCGTCTCGAAGTATGCTAGGGAAGTGATTCCGAGGCGGGGGTAATGGCGAGATTGAGGTGGGTTTGGTTGGTAGGCATCCCCTTGGGGATGAGTCCAACATTGTTTGGGTCCTGGACCCATTCGAGTTTCCCATCTCGGCACGGAAAAAAAATAGGTATTCCTGCTTTCAGCCTGCAAGGAAATTCACATTGCACAGTTACTGTTAATATTAATTATAATTAGTTTTCATAGGCTTGATTTTGTAGTTTTGAAGATAAAATCTCTTAAAAATGTGAATGATGTGTTTTTTTAAAGCAGTCCGGGAAGTAAAAATTTCCCGGACTCAGTACTGTAATGAATTATTTCTGTCGTCCGGTCGGAAAGTGTCAACTTTCAGCCGTCGCGCTAAACGAAGTCGCCGCCTTCCGACTCGGTCGAACAGAAAAATAGTAAGTAGACCAGTAAGTAAGAAAGACTCAGATCACATGTTTGTCGACCTCAGCTTCGCTTCGGCAGACAATTTCATGTGATCTGAGACATTTCTTACTTTACTGGCCTTGGTCCGTAATATACTATTTCCCGGACTTAAATTAGTCAAGTAAGAATTTCCCGGACTCAGTACTGTAATGAATTATTTTCCGAACTTAAATAAGTCAAGTAAAAATTTCCCGGACTCAGTACTGTAATGAGTTATTTCCCGGATTTAAATGAGTCCGGGAAGTAGCTGATTACAGCACAGTATGAAATAATTGTATTACACACACACCGAGGTGGAAAGAATTCCATTACTGTGGAGAGATTAGTTAGTTAGCTTTGATCTCGAGACAGGAATGAAACTTCCTACCGAGGTTTGTATACTATTTTATTTACGACCATCATATTTCGATCAAAATTAATAAATCTTTGTTTCGTTTTGAACATACCTAAAATATTACATTTAACAAAAAATTACCTGTCATTTTTCTCAGAATAATCAAGCAGGTACCTATATTGTTACTGTTGCTATGTGGTAAACAACTGTCACCAATATAAATAAATGTCAGATAAAGTCGGATGGACATTAAGTTCGCGAATAATAAATTGAGAAAAATGTCCTCCGATGAAAAATTGATGGATTGTACCCCTCCAGAAATACGACAGGCCGCTGACGCAGCAGCACACGGGTTGGTGCCAGAAAAAAGTAAGCATCGCTACCTAAAAGCTATTGAATTATATAGGAAGTGAAGCGAAGAAAAAAAGGTGAAGAATACCGGTTCCGAAAGTGTACTCTTAGCATATTTTAGAGAACAAACCAGACAAAAGAAGCCGTCCACTTTGTGGGCAATGTACAGTATGATACGAACGATGCTACAAATTGAAGAAAAATCTGATATTTCGAAACATGGGAAACTGTTGACCTTCCTAAAACGACAAAATGTGGGCTTCAGGCCCAAGAAATCGAACGTATTTTCCAGGAAAAATATAGAGGATTTTTTAAACAATGCTCCAAATGAATTTCTACTGATAAAGCTAATATATTTGTGATCTTTAAATAAGTATTTGAAAAAAAAATCGTGTCTGAGCTTATACAAGTGCACAGTTATTATGGTATTATATTTTTCTCATTGTTTTAGGTCGCATTAATAATAGGCGTATCTGGAGCTTGTCGGATGGACGAATTGGTGAACAAAATTTCGGTTGAAATTCCAGATTCCAAAACACATACAAGTAGATCATTTCTCATTACTGATCCAGTATGGGTGAAGGTCATTCGAGACTACATGAATTTGAGAAACAACATAGAAATAGATAGATATTTTGTTCAGCTTAGGGAAGGGATCAACCAATTGGGCACAATAAAATAGCTAATTTTTCCCAAATAATTGCTACTTTTTTTGAATTTAGAGGACTCGAAAGGCTTTACAGGCCTCGCTCTAATAAGAATCGCCGCTACCTTACTTGCCAACAGTGGTGCAAATGTACTCCAATTAAAAAAGCTGAGAGGATGGAAATCTAGTACTGTGGCAGAAGGTTATGTGTAGTAGAATGAGCTGGACGACGATATGCTAGATCTGGCTCGAGTAGTGTCCGATGTGAGGTTGGAGGAGGAGTGAACTTCTGCACTCTCTCTTCAGTCGCATCCAAGTTCCTACATACCTTCAGTAATTCACTTACCGAGTGTATTTCTAGGAGATACAACCGTGATTGGAGGTAGGGGAGTAAGTTTCTCCTGATTAATTGTACCCTGGCCTCCTCTGAAGGCAGTTGATCTAATCTCCGGAAAAGGTTCTCCATAGAGGTAATGAAGGTGAGGACCTTTTCTTGAGATCCCTGAGTTCTTCTCCTTATCTCAACCCACAGGCTGTACTCGTAATCGTACGGTCTGAAGTCTTCTTTGAGTTGCGACACTAATTCCTCCCACGAAGAAAAGGTGTTCGTTCTGTACCAATATAGTGCGTCTTATACGAATAGTTCTGGTGCAGAGCGAAGCAACTGCTCCTTGGAAATACCTCGAGATAGGCGAATTTCTTCAATTCTTTCAGGAATCGTTTACACTTGTGTGTCCATCAAATTTTACATTCCATCTATGTATAAATGGGTTGGGTGGTGAGATACTTCGTTCAAGAGGTCGTTGTGGAGGGATTGGAGACATGTTGAGACTGTTAGGATAATCTGCCAAATAACTGAGTGGGTCTAAACTCTGACACGGTGATCTTCTGACATCTTCGTCACAAGCTGACATCCGAGATGAGGATGGTGCGAACCGCACCCGTGAGTAGTAAGCATCTCTAGGTTCACTATCATACTCTTCATCACAGCGGCTAGGAGGGTTACCAACTAAAGATGTGGAAGGTCGCGAAGAGTGTGATGGTTGAATCTGAGGTTCGTTCGGGTCGTCCTCTGGTACAGCAATTAGATCTCCTAATATCGGAAGACTTCTTGAAGCCATGGGGCGTGGTGGGTTTGGAGTATCGATTAGCGAACACGTACCTCTTCTCTCCAATGGACCCAGCCGGCTTGGTCGTATAACCAGTTCCTGAGCTGCCTCTGAACTCTCTGGTATACCATAATGCGGCACAGCTGCTGAAGTAGATGGATTAACCCCATTTCTACCTTCATGTCGGTCTTCTCTCTCCTGTAGCCAAGAAGATCCAAACGTTGCAGCGCCACTGATACGCGTAGGTTTTGGTACCGTCGCTTCATACCGTAATTTGAGATCTCCAAATAATTTACAAGTATTTCTTTCCAATCTGACCCGTTTATACTCTTCATTCTCACTAGGACCTTTTATTCTATTCAGCCAATTCCTGAGATGTGTGAGACGAGCGTAAATTCGACGAAAATCATTTTCCCTATTTTCTGGATCAAACGATTCTATTTCGACCACCATTTCGTCCATTTTGCGACAACAAGTAGTGTTGTATTCTGCGTGAAAGTCATAATTCACCTCTGCGTCATACGCGAGTCCAAGTTCTTTCTCCTGCCGTAACGCTTGACGTAATGCTGCTCGCTTCTCATCAACCGTATTGTAATTCGGTAAGCCGCGAACCTGTAGTTCATATGTGAGCTCATCGCTTTTTAGTCTGTTCGCCTCCATGCTAGAATAATGCACGTAATATATAACAGGGTAAAATAGTTTAGTCAGGTTAAGGGTAAGTTAAGTTGGGATGTAGTTATATTGTATATATGTTGGGGTTCGGTATTTTGTTTTTCCTAGAATTTCAATTTTTATTTTGTTTATTTCTAGAATTTTATTTTGATTTTGGTATAGAAACCCGTTTTAGTTTTGTTCCTAGAGTTATATTTTTATTTTACGTTTGGTGTGGGGTAAATCACGTAATTTAATTTATATTTACAATGTTCTGCAAGATTTAGAATAAATGAAGTTTCTATTTAGGATTGAAAAACTAAAACTAATTATTTATTTTTTTTATCTAACAAGCTCTACTTAACTAACCCAAATTAATACTCAATTAACTACTTAGAATCTATACCTAAATAATAAGTTACTAAATCCTATAACTCTAATAAATTTCCAATTAGTTAGGATGTGTACACAGTAGAATCTTGTCTTGTTTTATATGTAACTGTGTAGTTTTCAAGTAAAGACCGAATAAATATGTCAGCAATGCTTAATGCCTGAGAAAACAGAAAAAATCAACCCGTTTAACAGTTGTTTCCGTATCCCAAAATAAACCTATATGTCAAGAATATGCCAAAGTTTACCAATTTAACATAAAAATTTTATCAAATATACCATTTCCTCTGTTAAATTATAAACCTTTGAATTGTATGATACCTACCTAATGTAATATTAAATTAGAAACATAAAAATAATCCCAAATCGTAATATTTTCTAAATGTGGATGTATTGTGTGTGACGTAGGCGATGAATCTGTCGTCACCAGCAGTTCTCTAGAATTAGCTACCTGTATTTAATAGTAACCTTGTACCTAAGTATCAACTAACGACCTTAAGAATCGAGCTCCAATAATCGAACCATAATCAAACCATAATCGAACAGTCAAAATCATTCGTGAGTACTTGTAATCGAAAATAAGAAAAAGAGATGGAATATTAATTGAAATGAAGTCTGTACTAGAATTAGAATGGAAAAAAATGAACACTAAAAAAAATTGAAGAAAAAAAACTAAGAAGTTGGGGAAATTTTTGAGGAAAAAAATACTGAACACCATCTAGATAAAACCAACGTTTTGGGCGCCAAATTTATATCACCTGTTATAAACCAGTGAAAGGGTATAAATAAAAGATAATAAACACCCTTTTGAATATCTCAGGGTTGAGGAAGGGGTTCTTAAGGGGACAAATAAAACTATCTCGTTATGTAGATAAGTGATTAATAGATTCTATTGATTTACCTAACAGGTGGTAGGCCATACAGATTACACGTATGTATATTAAGGTACTCACAATAAGGAGCTCTCACAAAAATACGAAGGAAAGGTAGGGAACACGAGGGTTATCTATGGTGAGAACCACCGATATACTTAAACCTCAAATATCACATTTGAACGGTGACTTATGTCTAAAATTATAGCCACGTGCAAATTTGAGAGAAGATTAGATGAATATAATTATAATATATATGAATTTATGAAAAATCACCCAAAGTATGCATACCTAGGACTCACAGTATTTATGATTTACTTAGATTTACTATATCGTATATACAATGATTACTGAAGGTAAATATATAAAAAGGTATGAATGTACAATTAAAAACCTGATAAATTTATTCTTGGTAGAATACGAAGTGGTCGGAGAGAAGTCCTAGGGATTTACTTAAACCTATGTTACCTGGAATAACCACTTGCTAAAGGTTAGGACGTGTAGGGGTTGAATACCAAAGGTATAGTCCTCGCACGTGTAGATCGGGGTAACAGTTGTCATATGAGGTCGTCAACGATGTGAGAACCAGTCGAATCCCAAAATAAGAATTCAAGTCAGAAGAGTGAAAATTGGAAATGAAGTTGAAAGTGAAGTGGAAATTTAAGGATGAAATTGAAATTGAACTTGAAATTGAAGGATGAAATTGAAGGATGAGATTGAAGGCCTGAAATAGAAATAAACGTAAGTGAATGATATTGAGCCAGTATTCAGAATATAATCACATAAAAGTGAGTGGTCGACAAACTTACCGTTGATGGTGGGTGGCCTTTGTAAAACAAGACAAGTTGAGGTAAATCACAATTTGTTTAAAAAGAATAAATCCAACCCACTGGTTGAGTTTCCAGTTCTAAGGAACCTTGGAACCTTTTTCTTTTGAAACTTTTTGTAAACTACAAAAAATCCGTTACTTTAACGTAATGTGCTCTTAGATCCAAAAAGCAAAATGAGACGATATCTCTCTTCCCTTGTTCACAACCTGTCCTGAATGTTTGGTTCTTTTCCTTTACCAGTAGCTTCTCAGAGTTCAAAAGATATGCTATATGTGAATTTACAAAGATGGAAAAGGATAAAGAATGTACTGATTTAGTACAACTACCACTTTGTTAATGAATGATTGATTATCAGTCATATCTGATTATCAATCAATAGAGGAGTTCCATTTAAGGTCAGTGCGACCAACAAAAAGTGTTTTTTATGACAATAATGACAGTTAATGTCTACCATTCAAAACATAAGATTTTTGCAGGTTTTTTATCATTACGAACATCTATATTGCTTTATTAAAACAATGAATACACCCCCGAAGCGTAAATCTTAAAATTTAAAATGACATCTTAGCTGAATTCTCAACACATCGGTGGCCAATAATTCTAGGAACTTTTGACAAGTCACCATTTCATTTCTATAATGTTGTCACTAGTTATGTCAGATGTCAGTGTTATTTGTTTTTGTTGATATTCGCTTAATCGTTTATGTTTATTTTCCATACTTTTGTAGTAGTTCTAGCAGAGACAACCCTGTTCTAGTTAGTTGTGTCACTTTATTCTTCTGATTGCTTTTTCCACTGACATCTGACATAACTAGTGTCATAATGACAGAAGAGTGTCGAAAGTTCCTAGAATTACTGGCCACCGATGCATTAAGAATTCAGCTAAAACGTCATTTTAAAATTTCAGATTTACGCTTCGGGGGTGTATTCATTGTTTTAATAAAGCAATATAGATGTTAGATGTAGTGATAAAAAACCTACAAAAATCTTATGTTTTGAATGGTAGACATTAACTGTCATTATTGTCATACAAACCACTTTTTGTTGGTCACACTGATCATCAAATGAACTCCTCTATTAATTTCACTCTCTTGGTCTGACAGATGTCAATTTAACCTAGATGATCCAAATGTAAACATTTGAACCTTTGAGAAATATAATTTAATTTTTAACACTAAATACCTTATATTCTGAAACTGATCTAGCTCGCAATAACTACTCAAGAATCATTTTCTATTTGTACATATATTTTTAGGGAATTGAAGTGGATATGAAAGTCTGGAAGATGAACTTCTGAAGATGTAGTATATGTAAGATTTGAAAGAGGAAATGTAGGTCAATTACGAATACTAAGTAAAAGTAGTATTATTAAAATACAAAATAAACAAAAATATGAAACAACTGTTATATCATTATGTTTCAAGACCGATTTACTAAATGGGTACAGTGTAAGCCGTTAAGGAATGCTACTGCCAGTAGCATAAGTACGGCCTTTTATGAAGAAATATTGACAATATTTGGATGCCCCCGTGCCGTACTGACCGACAATGGAACTTAGTATGGCAGAAAGCTTTTCAAGGACATGCTGAGTGGATTAGGAATCCGACACCGTTTCACGCCGCCGTATACACCCCAAGCAAATCCAGTAGAACGAGCCAACCGCACCCCGAAGAAAATGATTGCGCAATATTGCGAAGCGGATCACCGAGACTGGGATGTAAAGTTGTCGGACTTGAAGTTTGCGATGAATAACTCAAGACACGATTCGACTGGATTCACACCTGCCTTCCTAAACTTTGGGAGAGAGCCCGAGACACTGAAATCCTTCCGACGAGAAGCTGAAGATGTTCCAGAAAAAAATCCGAAAGGAGGCATCGGATTTGACGAACTTTCCGAAGAGGATCCGGAACCGCATCTCTTGCGAAAAGAGAAACTGCAAGAGTGCTTCGACTTAGTCCGCCTGAACCTATCCAGGGCATTTACCAGTCAGAGTCGTAACTATAATCTGCGCCGTCGAGACTGGAAATGCACTATCGGAGACAAAGTTATGAAGAGGGAACACACGCTATCCTCTGCCGTTGACCACATCGCCGCGAAACTCGCCCCGAAATATTGCGGACTGTATGAAGTCGCACGTGTCATTTCTCCGGTTGTATATGACTTGCGAGACGAATCAGGAAAACGGTATAATCGGATACATGTAGAGGATTTAAAACCCGCCAATGAATAAAATACATGTTTGTTTTCTGACCCGTAGTATCACCGACCGTCACCGACAAAACCGCCAGAAACCGACAGGCCGCGGAAAAAGATGGAATCACGAGCACTAATCACCCTGACGGAAGATCTCTATTGGAGGTGTGGGACCTCTGGTCACCAACGGGAGAGCTGCAGCCGACCGTCCATTCTATTTTGCTCCCGCTGTGGACAAGTTGGCCGGATGTCCAGGAATGCCGGTGTAACCGACACAGTCCCCGTACCAGATCGATGGCAATCCAAGTCCATCTGGCCGCCAGTGTCCACCCGCCCCGACACATGCAGTGTGCCGCCGTCCAGTGCAGCATCGACACCGAACGACCCCAGCCCGCTCCGGAAGTAGCCGAACGTTGCTCGAGATCATATCGACGGCTGTCGTCCCGAGGAAGAGGACAACACCGTCCCAGGCAGTGAGATCTCTACATCCTGGCCGTTTTGTTCTACGCACTGTGTTAGAGATGATAAGGTGGTGTGTTGAAAAAAAAAATGTAACGAACGAAAGTTGCACTTTCGTTCATTCATTTTTTCTTACCGAAGAAAAGGGGGTGTGTAACGAGTTATTTTTTTTTGGCACCGAATCGAGGTTCACTTTCATTTTTCCGTGACATATTTTATTTTTACCGCTATGTTTTATATAACTCCTTACTTACTTTCCGACCCCTTTCCGTTACCGTATTGAGATTTCATATTTTTGTCCTCTGCTTAAATGTATTTTATTATTAATCCGGAGGTACGCAAATTCAAATTCCAACGAATAAAATTTATCCGTTCCGATGTTCAAAATTTCCAACTGATGGGTCGTTCAGTATATATAAGTTTTAATTAATTCCGAAGGACGTGCAGTATAACAAACATTTTTTGTTCAGCCTAAATAAATTTTACGACGAAAGGAAAACAACTAATGCTTCAAGGTCTGCGCTCTGCAACTGATCTCCGTTCTACAACCGTTCTCCGCTCTAATCTCAAAAGTTAATAGTATCCGGTCTTGTGTGAAAAATCCGGGAGTGAAAACCGGAAGAAAAAGACAATTGTTTTTGCTGCCAGCAACTGTGTACCGACCGTCCGGATACCGACGCCTTATTTGAAAGGTAAAAGTAGAGAAAGTAGAAATATTTTGTTAAATTCTGCTTTGGATTTGTTTTCTGCCGTTTTGTTTTTACAAAGGAAAACCCGTTTGTACAGTTTTTTTTGTTTCTTTCTTTTCTATCTCAACCACGAAGAGTGGAAAATAAATGTTGATTTGTTGTATTAGAAATGAGTTTTTTTATTATATTCCTAAATTAATTGATTTTAGTTATTCGCCGGTTCTAAATTGAGTTTACTATTTGATTTTTTTCTCCACAGGTCGTTTATATACAATCAACACTTATGAAGATTGTGATATATTAATTTTTCCGGGTCATTCATTCTTACTCTGTGTGTCGGAACTCGTGTCTATTTTAAATAGAAATTTTTATGTCAGTCTTTTTTTGTTTAAAGTGATTTGCTGATTTAATTTGAATCCTAAGGGTTTCTCGCGCTTTGAAGTGGCTCCATTACAACTTGTTCGTTTACCCGGCCGATTTATTTATTTATTTATTTATTTATTCACGGGCAAGCCCAATTCACATAAAAATTACATTGTTAGAAATTACAGTGTTAAAAGTTACAATGTTAAAAATTACAGTGTTGAAAACAAAAACAAAGAATAAAAATACATGTAAAATTAAATTTGAGAGTGATAACACTACAACATCAATAGGCAATCAAACATTTTAAAAATTTTAAAAACATTTTAAAAATATATCAAAGTTTAAGTTCTAGCAGATGCTTTTTAAATTTGAAAGTTGACACATTAAAAATTCAAATGTCCTCAATAGAGTTAGCTAATCTAAGTGTCCTAGGGAGAAAACTATTCATTGCATAGTTGTACCTATGAAAAGAAACATGAAAGGATTGCACCTGCCTGGTAAGACGAGGTGGAACAAATAAATATATTTTAGAGAGAAGCTCAGGACTATTACATATTGCATTTAATATATTGAAAAGCTGTATTAGATCTCTTTGCTTTCTGCGAATCTCTAGGGTAGGGATGTTTAAGAATAGTTCCAAAATATCATAACGATGGTAGACATGCATCTTAAAGGCAATGTATCTTAGAAATTTGTGCTGAATAGATTCTAGTTTCGCTTTATAAGTAATGTAATGCGGAGACCATACTGGAGAACAATAATCTAGGTGTGTTCTGACCAGAGAGCAATAAAGAGACTTAATAGCAGTGATGTTAGTGAAATCACAAGTGGTCCTCTTTATAAAACCTAACATCTTCATAGATTTTTGAATAGCAGCAGTAACATGGGACTTATAAGTGGGTGAGGAGTCTAATATAACACCAAGGTCTTTTATTTGCGAAACAGAATTTAAAGTTTCAATATTAATGCTATAATCAAATTCGATGAAAACGCATAATATGGCACTTGGATGCATTTAGATTCATATTATTTTGTTTACACCAATTTGATAAGCTATTTAAATCAGATTGTAAAATTAAAGCATCATCATTACTATTAACTACTTTAAAACATTTGAGGTCATCAGCAAATAACAAAGCTTTGCTACCTTGAAAGCAATACATAATATCATTAATGAATAAGTTAAACAATAATGGTCCAAGATGAAACCCTCGTGGAACTCCAGAAGTTACAGGAGAAGTATGAGAATAGTAATGATTAACTCTTACCATTTGTAATCTATTCATTAGATAGCTACCTAACCATTGTAATACAGGACCTTCCACGCCATACAAACAAAGTTTATGTAGCAAGAGTTCATGATTTACCCTGTCGAAAGCTTTGGAAAAATCAGTGTACACAGTATCGATCTGCAAACCCCTCTCCAAAGCATCAGACAAATAGTCAACATATGTGAGTAAACCCAATTCTGCAGACCTTTTAGAGGTGAAACCAAATTGTTGCGATGTCATAATGCTCGAGCAGTCGTAGGTAAGATAATCAGTAATAATACTTTCAAAGATTTTGGGAATTATGCTGAGGATAGATATAGGACAATAATTTGTGATGTCAGATTTTCTACCTGGTTTATAAACTGGAGTGGCATATGATGTTTTCCAGTAATCCGGAAATTCGCCAGTAACAAGAGACTTATTGAATATATGAAAGAGCGGACGAGATAAAATAAAGCTAAATTTATTAAGAAAAGTGGGAGGAATTCCATCAGGACCAGGACCTTTTTTAACATCATGTTTTGATAATTTTGCATAAATGTTCGAGATTTCAATATGATAATGGAATACATTTACCTTTGAAGAGATCTGAACATCTTGCAGATCCTGAGGTTGATTTGAATAAACTGATGAGAAATGTTTGGCAAATAGATTTGCAATATCATTCCCGTTACAAGCAGTGCAGTCTCCAAGAGCCATTTTATCAGGTATAGTGTTGTTCTCTCTCTTACTGCTTACAAATTTCGAAAAAAAAATTAACATTATTTGTAACAGAATTTTCAGTTAATATTATATAATTTCTATAACACTCTCGCGATATAAGTTTACACTGAGCTCTTAATCTACTAAATTCTACATAGTTTTCAGGACACCTAGTAATCTTGTAGATTTTGTGAGCTAATTTCTTCTCGCTTAACAGTCTCTTTAGCTCTGGAGAATACCAACATGGAAACTTCTTCATGCAAACCTTCTTGAGTGGAACAAAGTAATTTATTATAGAATACAGTATGTCGTAAAATATGGATACCATCTCAGAGAGAACTTTATCATGTAAAACATTGTCCCAATCAATTGATTCCAAGCAAAAACGTATTTCTTTATAATTTGCATGATTAAAATCGTAGTAGTATTCTTCACCGGGAACGTTATCACTCTCAATCTTAAGTGGTAAGATACATTCGAGTGGGGGATGATGGCAATCCTGCAGGATTAAAATATCTTCAGCCTTTTGTACCGAGAGCTCAATTGAAGATAAAATAAGATCAAGCATAACTCCTCTGTCATTAGTTACTGCATTGGACTGGAATAAATTGAGGAAAGCACAGATATTTGACAAAGTATCTATAGAATCAGTCTCAGATGGAGATGCCATAGGAGAGGGATGAGCTGATGAACAAAAATCATCAATTTCCCAATATGCAGATGGAAGATTGGAATCGCCAAAAAGGAAGAAGCTAACATTTGCATGTTGCTCATTTATGGTTATTAGCTGGTTGTAATAGTCTTCATATAAAATAGGTTGAGATCTAGGAGGAAGATATGCAGAGCCCAAAATAAATTTGTTATTAACAAGAACAAATACCTGTTCAATTGATGGATTAGAATGAATCAGACTAGAGGATAATTTTTTCTTAATAGCTATTAAAACACCTCCTCCCCTATTGTAAATACTGGATTGAGGCGAGCGATCAGTTCTAAAAACATTATAATAGTTAAATCCAAGTTCGGCATCTGCAATATCAGAGGTTAGCCAGATTTTTGTAAAAATGATGATGTCATAAGAACAATTTGAAACGTTTAGACTGAGGTTCGTAAGTTTAGTGCGAAGACCCCTGACATTCTGGTAATACAAAGAAAGGCCGCCCAGGTCAGTGGACTTTACTGGTTTTTTTGGATGATCTTAGGTATGTTGTTAAAGTATTTAATAACTAAATTCTGCTCACCAGACTGTTGACGAGACAAGAGATCATTCTTCACAGAATCATACAGCTTTTTCTGATTTGGAGTCTGATCTAACTGAAAAAATACCTTATTAGCACGACCTAACTTCTTCTTATTCCTTAGAGCAGACGGAAAAATGACCTTTAGCGGACGGTGGCCATTTTTGTTTTTCTTCCCAAAACGAATTATTTTAATATTGTCCACACTGTTACGGGACAAAGAATTATTTGTGCCTCTCTTTCAAACATCCAAAAATAAACTCTGTACCTACCAACTGCTATTTTATTAAAAACAGATCCTGATTGTTTTAAGTAGGATTAATACAATTAATGTCTCAGGAATCCTTTCAATTTTCTCAAGCGTCTCCATGAAGGGCACCTAAAAAAAAATAATAATAAATAAGTATTTACCACTTATTTTTTTTAGAACAGTTGTAACGAGTTATTTTTTTTTCTGGTTTTTGCAAGTTTAATTTTTTATTTTTTTATTTATTCCGTAATATATTTTATTTTACCACTAGGGTGTACATAACTCGTTACTTTACAACCCTTTCGACTACCGCAGTGATTTATTTTTTTGATATTACCGGTGTATATTTTAGTATAAGTCCGAGTTACGCAAATCCAACTTCTACCATACACAATTTATTCATTTCCGATATTTAAATTTTTCAACTGAAAGGACGCCCGGTATATACAACATTTTAATTTAATCGAGAGCCGTCTAGTATACTTACAAGTTTTTGTCGAAACTAGATAAATTTCACGTTTTAATTCCGCCACCGGGACGACGGCCGAAAACTGTAACTGAAATTTTGGATATAAATTGGCTGACGGGCATCATTCAGCGCTCTGAAGAATCTGTTCATTTTTCGTCTCTGAAGAATCAGTTCATTTTTCGGCTCTCAAGAATCAATTCATTTTTCGCTCTGATTTTTATTCGCGCTCCGATTTTTATTCCGTCTCCGATTCATTCCGTCTAGCATTCAGTTTGGCTCTCAAGAATCAGTTCATTTTTCGGCTCTCGAGATTCTTATTCGCGCTTAGATTGATTCCGGCTCTAAGTATTCTCCGTTAACTTTCCTCCGAAAAACCGATAAACCGTAGTGTGAAAATTGAGTGCACCAAAATTTTGTGTGTAGGCTGTATTTATTAAGGTAAATCAATTTTAACAAATAAACTGTGTATTCTAAACTCTCCGTATCGCCGCTTATTATTAAATTGTTGAATGTATGGTTTTGAAAATTTTGCGACCGGCTATTTTTTTCTTTTGTTGTTGAACTGAAATTTGTTTTTATTTTGTTTCTCTTATCTGAAAATAAAGATTTGTCAACCGTAATTTGATTTCGAATTTTTATTTACTGCGTTTATTATATATTAATTAACTGATATGAATTATTAGTGGATTCTCGAATTATTTTATGCTTTTGGTTGTCAGTAGTTTTAAATTAAATTGATATCCAAGTGGATTAGGTATAATATTTTAAAGTTTATGCTAGTACGAATATTTTTACTCTGTGTGTCCATAGTTGGGTACCGTTTAACTCGTGGGAAAATATTTTTTTTAATTGTTACCGGCTTTAGTTAGATTCAAGGGTTAATCAGACTTGGAAGAGGCTTAGCCACAATTTGTTTGATTTCCCGGCAGATCTAATTCGTTCTTAAATTTTTTTTTTTTTTGGAATAATAGTTACCGGCTTAGTAGATTCAAGGGTTAATCAGACTTGGAAGAGGCTTAGCCACAATTTATTTGATTTCCCGGCAGATCTGACTCGTTCTTAAATTTTATTTTTTTGGAATAATAGTTACCGGCTTTAGTAGATTCAAGGGTTAATCAGACTTGGAAGAGGCTTAGCCACAATTTGTTTGATTTCCCGGCAGATCTGAATCGTTCTTTTCCCGTTTCGTAGAATCATTATTTATATTTTTTTTCTCCCCGTCGGAATAATAGTTGCCGGTTTCATTTGGATTCAAGGGTTAATCAGACTTGGAAGAGGCTTAGCCACAATTTGTTTGATTTCCCGGCAGATCTAAATCGTTCTTTTCCCGTTTCGTAGAATCATTATTTATATTTTTTTTTTCCCGTCGGAATAATAGTTGCCGGTTTCATTTGGATTCAAGGGTTAATCAGACTTGGAAGAGGCTTAGCCACAATTTGTCTGATTACCCGGCAGATCTAAATCGTGCATTAGGGACCCCGTTAAACCCGGTAGATTTGAACCGTATTTGATAACCTGACCGTTAAGTCCGTTAAAATCCCAGATATAGGTAATACATACCTCATTTTATTTTCCCGGTTAATTTGTTTGTCACTAAAAAGAATTATTCGTAAAATAGACCACAGAGTATTAATAGATCAAAGTTTTGAATTCCTATTATTTTCATTATTAACCGCAATTTATTGATTGGAGAACCAAGATTTGGCTTTTCCGGATTTTCACTAGTTAGTTAAATTTAATTCAACAAGACCCCTGGAATTTTCCGTAACCTCCATCTGAGGCTATCTGGAACTCTTGACGCTAAGGGTCAAGGGGCCGTGGAGCAAACCACGTTAATAATCTGGCGCCCGAGATTTAAAAACCCGAATTTTGCATCAAGGGTGGCCATAGTGACGTGTTCTTGTGGCAGGAGCCACGTGTAAGAAGGGAGGCACGTTACAAAATGGCGCCCGAGCAGGGACCTAATTGTTGATAACAGTAGAATCAGTTTAATACCGTTTTCCATTTTTTTTAGCGTTTATTTGTGCTTGGACCGTTTAAGTCTGTTTTTACTATTTTCTGCCGTATTTTTTTTTGTTAGAGCAGGGACCCGATTGTTGATTACACAGGATCAGTTTAATACCGTTTTCAATTTTTTTTGAAGCGTTTTTTTGCTTGGACCGGTTAAGTCTGTGTTGACTGTTTTTTTACCGTATTATTGCAGAGAGTTGATTATTGATTAGAGCAGGAACCGTTATTCCGTTTCCGTTATTTTACCGTATTGTTGAAGAGACCCAATTGTTGATTACAGTAGGATCTGTTTTATTCCGTTTTCGATTTTTTTTTCTTAAACGTTTTTTTGCTTGGACCGGTTAAGTCTGTTTTGACTATTTTTCTGCCGTATTATTTGTTAGAGCTGGAACCGTTGTTCCGTTTCCGTTATTTTACCGTATTGTTGGAGAGACCTGATTATAGCAGGAACTGAAATACAGCTGTGGATATTTTTTTTAGCGTATTGTTGCTGGACCGTTTATACTGTTTTACGGGTTTTTTTTGCCCATTGTTGATTTGAACAGGGACCGTTATTTCAGTATAATATACTATTTTTTTTTCCGTATTGTAAATTTCAATAGCGACCGTTTTGCCGGTGCTAGATTTTTCAGTTTTTTTCCGCCTTTGTTGCTTTTTTATTTTGAGAAGAAGAAATATTGCTCCGCGATCCGCCATAGACCAAGAGGAATATCCGACCGCTATGGCAACTCCACCGATAAATGTACACGATTGGAAGGTGTCTTTTGGAAACCGGGGAGATCCTGCTGCATTCATCGAAAGAATTGAAGAAATCTGCACCGCAAAGAATATTCGAAAAGATAATTTGCTTCCGGTACTACCCGAATTACTGTCAGGTGAACCGGCATTTTGGTACCGCAATAACCGGAGTAGGTACACGACCTGGGATGAATTTGAGGCAGACTTCCGAATTTTCTTCTATCCCGTTAACTACGAAGTTGACTTAGAAGCTGAGATAGGCCGTCGTCTACAACGAAGGAATGAATCCGCCGCCACATACATCACCGAACTCCAGACTTTGATGCGAAGGCATGGAAAGCTAGCTCCCGAACAGCAGTTAGCATGGCTGTACCGCAACCTGTTGCCGGAATACCGTCTACAAGTCCGAAAAGGGGACTTTGACGATTTTTCCTCCTTTTGTCAGGTGGTCAGGGAATATGAGCTCCTCAGGAAGGAACTCCAGTCTATACCCAACCACACTGGACCGAACCGGGGACCAAATCCCCGTCCGCAGTCAATGAGTTCACCGAGATATGGACCTTCTCACAACACGATGCCTGGGCCATCCAGAGAGCCCATCGCCGGTCCCAGCCAACCGTCACCGACCGATACTCCGCCGCCGCCTGATACTACTCGTCAACCTTCAGGACAATATTCCCGTCAACTCATCTGTTTCCGTTGTGGTGAGTCTGGACATTATAGGAATAACTGTCAAAACCCGCCAAAACTATTCTGTTCTCGTTGCCAGAAGGAAGGAGTATTTTCCCGAGACTGTTCCTGTAGGAGGCAGGAAAACTAAAACGAAGCTGTACCGAGGAGAGGCCGACACAGCTTCCGCAAATCTTTGCCTCTCATACCGAATCGCCAGCAGAAATGAACGACCCCCGACCGCACATAGACGTCGAAATAGAAAATCATATGTTTAGAGCATTATTGGATACCGGAGCAGCAAAGTCGTATATTGGTGATCAAGTAGCTAAGACTTTTTCCCAAAGAAAGCAAACTACCTCTCGTCAAGCTACGAAGGCCCGTTTAGCTAATGGAAATCTAGTCTCCATCACCGACATATATGAGCTGAAATGGAAAATCGATGACGTCACAATGGAGGGTTCGTTGGAGCATTTCCCTGGTCTAATAACCGACATTGTATTAGGACATGATGTCCTCCGCAAGTATAATTTCCGGCTGGAGTTAGGAACCGGAGAAATATACGTGAATGATGAGTTAGTGAGGCGTTCACAAGTGGCCAGTCCTGTTGGAATATTGGAGGCCGTGAACCGGCCTATGAAAGAAGTCAATTCCGCTGTACTGATAATATGTAGAGAAGAAACCACCCACCGTCTTAGGAAAGACCGCCGTTCTGTAAATCAGTCTGTTTCCGAAGTCTCTGCGTCTTCCCTGGAGTTAGGGGTTGACAAGGAGCAAACTAGTTCCGAAGTCTCTGCGTCCTCCCTGGAGTTAGGGGTCGACAAGGAGCAAATTGTTTCCGAAGCCTCTGCGTCTTCCCTGGTGTTAGGGGTTGACAAGGAGCAATCTATTTCCGAAGTCTTTGAGTCTTCCCTGGTGTTAGGGGTGGACAAGGAGCAAACTAGTTCCGAAGTCTCTGCGTCTTCCCCGGTGTTGTTAGGGGTTGATAAGGAGCAATCTGTTTCCGAAGTCTCTGCGTCTTCCCTGGTGTTAGGGGTTGACAAAGAGCAATCTGTTTCCGAAGTCTCTGCGTCTTCCCTGGTGTTAGGGGTGGACAAGGAGCAATCTGTTTCCGAAGTCTCTGAGTCTTCCCTGGTGTTAGGGGTTGGCGAGGAGCAATCTGTTTCCGAAGTCTCTGCGTTTTCCCTGGTGTTAGGGGTTGACAAGGAGCAAGATGTTTCCGAAGTCTCTGCGTCTTCCCTGGTTTTAGGGGTTGGCGAGGAGCAATCTGTTTCCGAAGTCTCTACGTCTTCCCTGGTGTTAGGGGTTGACAAGGAGCAAGCTGTTTCCGAAGTCTCTGCGTCTTCCCTGGAGTTAGGGGTTGACAAGGAGCAATCTATTTCCGAAGTCTTTGAGTCTTCCCTGGTGTTAGGGGTGGACAAGGAGCAAACTAGTTCCGAAGTCTCTGCGTCTTCCCCGGTGTTGTTAGGGGTTGATAAGGAGCAATCTGTTTCCGAAGTCTCTGCGTCTTCCCTGGTGTTAGGGGTTGACAAAGAGCAATCTGTTTCCGAAGTCTCTGCGTCTTCCCTGGTGTTAGGGGTGGACAAGGAGCAATCTGTTTCCGAAGTCTCTGAGTCTTCCCTGGTGTTAGGGGTTGACAAGGAGCAATCTGTTACCGAAGTCTGTTCATCGTCTCTCGTAGAGTTGGGAGATAGTAATACAGCACCGAGAAATCTCCGAGAACTGAGAAGATTCTTGAGAGTGGCATCCTGGTATAGGAGGTTTGTACCATCGTTTTCAGAAAAGGTAGCTCCGTTAACTAAGTTACTCCGCAAATCTCAGCGATGGAAGTGGGCCGAGGAACAAGAAGCCGCGTTCACTAGAATCAAAACCTGTCTGTCGGAAGCACTCGTTTTGGGCTGTCCTGATTTCTCCGTACCGTTCACTCTACAAACCGATGCCTCAGAATATGGTTTGGGAATATCCCTTACCCAGCAGAAGGAGGGCCACGAGCTCGTAGTAGCGTATGCAAGCTGCACCCTGAGTCCTACCGAGAAAAGTTACTCCGGCACCCAGAAAGAATGTCTTGCCGTTGTTTGGGGGATTGAAAAGATGCGTCCTTATTTAGAAGGCTACCATTTCACGGTTGTCACCGATCATCAATCTCTTAGATGGCTGCATTCCATATCTAGTCCGTCCGGACGTTTAGCCAGGTGGAGTATTTTTCTACAACAGTATGATTTCGAGATACAGTACCGTAAAGGTGCTCTAGATCGTGTGGCCGACGCTTTGTCCAGAAATCCGCTACCAATGACCGCCGAGACCGATTCACCGTCTGCACTCTGTTTGACCGATGTAACCGCCGAATGTTCGTGGTACCGGAACAGGAAGGAAGAGGTCCTGAAGGATCCAGAGAAGTTTCCGGACTACTGCATTGAAGAAGACCGTCTATACCGTCATTTCTGGGGTATCAATGATTTCAGAGAGCCAGAAATGTCCGATCCCTGGAAACTGTGTATAGCAAAGCCCGACCGAACCCGGGTGTTGCAAGAAAACCATGATAATCCGAATGCTGGTCATCTGCGAATTGCTAAAACCATCACCCGGATTGCAAAATTGTACTATTGGCCAGGAATGTTCAGGGACATCACCAAGTACGTAAAGAGGTGTCTGCGATGTCAACAGTACAAACCGTCACAGCAAAAACCGCCAGAGACCCACCTGCCGCAAGAACGAACGATATCCGGGAAGTTCATCACCCTGACGGATGATCTCTGTTGGAGGTGTGGAATCTCCGGACACCGCCGAGAGAACTGCAGCAGGCCGTCTATTCTGTTTTGTTCCCGATGTGGACAAGTGGGACGGATGTCCCGAGAATGCCCGTGTGATCGACGCGGCCCCCGTACCCGATCGGTGGCAGTACAAGCGCACCTGGTCTCCCGTAGCGACGAACCCCGACGAATGCAGGATGCTTCCAGCCAGTGTAGCATCGAACGACCCCACCCCGCTCTGGAAACAGCCGGACGCTGTTCCAGGTCATACCGAAGACAGGCGTCCCGTGGAAGAGGACCGCCCCATCCACACCAAGCGACCCTACGCCGACGTTCCAGGCTGTGAGACGCTACACCCTGGATCACCGTTTTGTTTTCTCACCTTTTTTATTATTAGGTGTAAGTTGTTGTTTAAAAAAAAATGTAATGTCCGAAAGTTTAATTTTTTATTTTTTTATTTATTCCGTAATATATTTTATTTTACCACTAGGGTGTATATAACTCGTTACTTTACAACCCTTTCGACTACCGCAGTGATTTATTTTTTTGCTATTACCGGTGTATATTTTAGTATAAGTCCGAGTTACGCAAATCCAACTTCTACCATACACAATTTATTCATTTCCGATATTTAAATTTTTCAACTGAAAGGACGCCCGGTATATACAACATTTTAATTTAATCGAGAGCCGTCTAGTATACTTACAAGTTTTTGTCGAAACTAGATAAATTTCACGTTTTAATTCCGCCACCGGGACGACGGCCGAAAACTGTAACTGAAATTTTGGATATAAATTGGCTGTCGCGCATCATTCAGCTCTCTCAAGAATCAGTTCATTTTTCGGCTCTCAAGAATCAATTCATTTTTCGGCTCTCAAGAATCAATTCATTTTTCGCTCTGATTTTTATTCGCGCTCCGATTTTTATTCCGTCTCCGATTCATTCCGTCTAGCATTCAGTTTGGCTCTCAAGAATTAGTTCATTTTTCGGCTCTCGAGATTCTTATTCGCGCTTAGATTGATTCCGGCTCTAAGTATTCTCCGTTAAACTTTCCTCCGAAAAACCGATAAACCGTAGTGTGAAAATTGAGTGCACCAAAATTTTGTGTGTAGGCTGTATTTATTAAGGTAAATCAATTTTAACAAATAAACTGTGTATTCTAAACTTTCCGTATCGCCGCTTATTATTAAATTGTTGAATGTATGGTTTTGAAAATTTTGCGACCGGCTATTTTTTTCTTTTGTTGTTGAACTGAAATTTGTTTTTATTTTGTTTCTCTTATCTGAAAATAAAGATTTGTCAACCGTAATTTGATTTCGAATTTTTATTTACTGCGTTTATTATATATTAATTAATTGATATGAATTATTAGTGGATTCTCGAATTATTTTATGCTTTTGGTTGTCAGTAGTTTTAAATTAAATTTATATCCAAGTGGATTAGGTATAATATTTTAAAGTTTATGCTAGTACGAATATTTTTACTCTGTGTGTCGATAGTTGGGTACCGTTTAACTCGTGGGAAAATATTTTTTTTTTAATTGTTACCGGCTTTAGTTAGATTCAAGGGTTAATCAGACTTGGAAGAGGCTTAGCCACAATTTGTTTGATTTCCCGGCAGATCTAATTCGTTCTTAAATTTTTTTTTTTTTTGAATAATAGTTACCGGCTTAGTAGATTCAAGGGTTAATCAGACTTGGAAGAGGCTTAGCCACAATTTGTTTGATTTCCCGGCAGATCTAACTCGTTCTTAAATTTTATTTTTTTGGAATAATAGTTACCGGCTTTAGTAGATTCAAGGGTTAATCAGACTTGGAAGAGGCTTAGCCACAATTTGTTTGATTTCCCGGCAGATCTAAATCGTTCTTTTCCCGTTTCGTAGAATCATTATTTATATTTTTTTTCTCCCCGTCGGAATAATAGTTGCCGGTTTCATTTGGATTCAAGGGTTAATCAGACTTGGAAGAGGCTTAGCCACAATTTGTTTGATTTCCCGGCAGATCTAAATCGTTCTTTTCCCGTTTCCTAGAATCATTATTTATATTTTTTTTTTCCCGTCGGAATAATAGTTGCCGGTTTCATTTGGATTCAAGGGTTAATCAGACTTGGAAGAGGCTTAGCCACAATTTGTCTGATTACCCGGCAGATCTAAATCGTGCATTATGGACCCCGTTAAACCCGGTAGATTTGAACCGTATTTGATAACCTGACCGTTAAGTCCGTTAAAATCCCAGATATAGGCAATACATACCTCATTTTCTTTTCCCGGTTAATTTGTTTGTCACTAAAAAGAATTATTCGTGAAATAGACCACAGAGTATTAATAGATCAAAGTTTTGAATTCCTATTATTTTCATTATTAACCGCAATTTATTGATTGGAGAACCAAGATTTGGCTTTTCCGGATTTTCACTAGTTAGTTAAATTTAATTCAACAAGACCCCTGGAATTTTCCGTAACCTCCATCTGAGGCTATCTGGAACTCTTGACGCTAAGGGTCAAGGGGCCGTGGAGCAAACCACGTTAATAATCTGGCGCCCGAGATTTAAAAACCCGAATTTTGCATCAAGGGTGGCCATAGTGACGTGTTCTTGTGGCAGGAGCCACGTGTAAGAAGGGAGGCACGTTACACAGTATGAGATATAATAGGTCAAATATTTATATTCTAAATTTACAGAATATCTTATTTGAACATAGGATGATCACCAGATCATAAAAGTTAGTAATTGGAAAATGTAAAAGGCTTAGAGGTTATTTTGTTTACATGGTGTACAAAGTAGATGACAATCTTGTCATATCCGTCAATCTTAAAAATAAATCTTCTCAAAGTGATTTCAATCTTTCATCATAATGTCACTTTTCTATTCATAGATCTACTGATTAAATATCATTGACCTTCCTTATCAATTAATAGTTTCTTCTTTTAATTTCTGTTATCAGAGCTTATCTCTGGTGTTAAGTACTTTGGTAATAAAGAAGTAAATGAAAAGAACATACCTTTTTTTCTAAGACCATCCATACGTAGATAGGAGATGGGTTTTTTTTTTCTTCCATGTGAGGTTCGTGATAGACCACATGGTTTAGCAATTTTGCTAATTTTTGCAAATATATTTTAGTGAGCTTAGATTTTATTAGAGTGATCCTGTTGGAGCTCTACCACTCTGTATAAGTGGATATTTATTTTCGCTCAGCTTAAGTTCCTGTTTCCACATCCGTAGGCGAAACCACTTTGAGGCCACACAACTTCTACGGTGAGTTTAATTTGTCAGTGTACTATACTCAACCCTCATAACATTTAATTATTATTACCAAATACTTACACAAGCTCCTTTTTAGGTCTCTTCCTTTCTTCCTTTCTTTCTTTCTTTTCTTCGATCTATCTTCTTTCTTTGGCTTTATTTCATACATCGATATCTTCATTTCGTTCCTGCATCGACATCATCTACACCCAGTCATCATATCGGATACACCTCTACCTACAGGATATAGTAAGCCACCATCAGTTCTTTTGGAGGGACACCCCACAGCACCCGATTGTAAACAGGTAACCTTCAGACCTTACTCTTAACAAGGAATCCAGGGGTTTGAGTAGAAAACATTTGGCTGAAATAACAATTATCTTTATGGAAAAGTATTGTAAGTAGAGTATTTTGCCATACCTACTGAGGAACTTAGTTTCCTGGTGTCTTTACCCTCTGTGGAGGACAACTTGTATAGTATTTAATAACAATTGCACAATCACTAGAGTTTGTAAGCCAATGTATGCATACAAGGTAGTTCATAATATAATTCTGTATCCAACCACCCCTAAGGTAAGATTGGATAGTGTAAAACTTTTCTTTTTTTATAAATCTTCCCAGGCTTTCTATTAACTTAGAATAACCTAAATAATTTGTGAAAGCCAACTTCATATAAATCGTGAGGTACAGCGGAACTACTTTAGGGAGTTTTTAGCGTTACCACTTTTTAGGCAAGGCCTTGTGTTTTTTTGGTTATCCATATGACAACCAACAATATTTTATATTAAATCAACATTACATCTGTATCAGTTTTTTTATTACGAATCCCACCCTGAGATTAACAGGACCTTTTAATCAAGGTAACAAAATGGCGCCTCAACTTGGTTAATGTTGGTTTATTTAATATTTTATTGTTAGTTGAGTTATTTTTATTGCAACTGGTTTATTTTTTCAAATTCACTTATTTGTTAGACGACTTGCCTCTACACTGTTCGTTAGTGAATGATTTTCAAAGAATCGATTATTAATATTTCAAACAATCGATTGTATATTTTTCGAGATATAAATGTGACACTTCACATTAATTCAATCGTTTGTAAATTACATTAGGATAGGTTCACACGACACGGTAAAAACGTATTTTTATTTCATTTTGCTAAAACTAATAGGTAAATCGATAAACTATTTACATAGAAACTAACTAAAAATACTTAAATTATTCTAGTACAGTATTTACATCACAACTAATTAATAGATCTTACAATTAATTAAAACTAAAAATAAATATTCTTATAACATCAAACTTATTCTATTCAACAGTAATAGATAAACATAGAGGTAACATTAAGGTGTAGTAACTTGTATGTGTAACTCAGTTCCAAGGGCACATGAGTTGTTTTGGGATGTTTGAGGAGAAGTAGATAAATTATTTTTTTGCATACAGGGTGTGGCGAAACATTTTTTTGAAAGTTTGTGTTGGTACAATATAAGCAGTTCAAATTTTATCGGATTAGAATTTGAATACAGTCTATTTGAGAGATAGTCAAATATACATATACAGGGTAATTCGGTTCACTGTATATTGTGTTTTATTAGGGTTATTTATAGTTTAAGGTGTAAATATAGTTCTTAGGGAAATAGATTTAAATTAAACAGGTTAAATAACTGTTTCAAAGATAGTAGATATTGTAAACACAGTTTTTTCATCTTTAGATTGATACTTTATTCTTGCCCAATCAGTGGAAGAGTTAATTTGGATGCATTGATAGGTTTGTTACATATGGTTAGTAAGAAGGCATACTTACCCTGGTTAGACAAATAAAGCTGAGGTACATTTATTCTACACGCATTAGTGGTATATTAGTAAACATACTGTAAAGTAAATTCAAGCAGCCCATTTCGTTAGTTAGGGATTCTTAAAACCAATTTATTAAGGTAGATTATGTTGAGATAAGTAATAACCTAGACAGAACATTGTTTTTTACATACCCCACACCAAAGGTAAAATAAAAATATAACTCTAGGAACAAAACAAAAACGATTTTCTATAACAAAATCAAAATAGAATTCTAGAAATAAACAAAATAAAAGTTGAAATTCTAGGAAATACAAAATACCGGAACCCAATATATATACAATATAACTACATCCTAGCCCAACTTAAACTAGACTAACTAAACTATTTTAACCTATTATCTACTACGTGCATTATTCTAACATGGAGGTGAACAGACTAAAAAGCGATGAACTCACTTACGAATTAAGAGTTCGCGGCTTACCGAATTACAACACGTTAGATGAGAAACGAGCAGCGTTGCGTCAAGCTATGAGGAAGGAGAAGGAAACTGGACTCACTCCTAACGTGCAAGTTCATTGGGATTTTCAATCAGAACTCGAAATTTGCAGTGGTAAGCTAGAGGAATTGGTCATGGAAATCGAATCTTTCGATCCTGAAAATCGTGAAAATGACTTCCGTCGATTATACTCCCGTCTAACGCACCTCATGGAACGGTTAAATAGGATAGATGGTCCCACCGATATGGAAGAGGATAAGCGGATTAGTCTGGAAAGTGATTGTCGTCAACTATTTGGTAACCTCAACTTAGCGTACGAAGCAACATCGCCGAAGCCTGGACGTCGTCTCGTCAACCCTGCAGAGCATGCTGTCCCTCGAATGGATGGGATATCTGTCCGAGCGAAAAGGGAAGATAGATTCAGTCTATACCCGTCAGCAGCTATCAATCAAGGTTGTGTACCTAGAGGATTGAGGTCAGGAAGGGAACAAGAGAATTTTTCGAATCCACGGGATGCATATTCTCTCATCGACGCTCCAATTCCACCGACACCCAGAGTTTCCAGAAGTCTTCCAATAATAGGAGATCTAATCGATTTGCCAGAAGATGGTCCAATCGAACATCAGACTCATGGGATACCTTCTAGTCGCCGAGAACCTGAATATGATGGACGAAGTCATAGGAGCCCAGACGAACGTTGTGAAAATTACACGTCACAGGGAAGGCTCGCATCATCAACATCTAGAATGGCAACTTTCGACGACGATACGAGAAGAACCTCGTTCCAGGATTTGAACCAACTTAGATACCTTGCTGACTGTCTGAACAATTTAAATATGTCTCCGATTCCTACCCAACGGCCAAGTGAACCAAGTAATTCAGCTTTCAACCCCTTCATTCATAGGTGGAATATCAAATTTAACGGGCGTACTAGCGTCAACGATTTCCTAGAACGTATTGAGGAAGTTCGTTTATCACGGGGCGTTTCCAAGGAACAATTATTACGCTCTGCTCCGGAATTATTCGAGGAAGACGCGTTATACTGGTATCGAACGGGAAGTTTTACCTCGTGGGATGATCTTGTGACACAACTAAAAGAGGATTTCAGGCCGCATGATTATGAGTATAACCTATGGGATGAAATCAGACGAAGAACACAAGGGTCGCAAGAAAAGGTACTAACATTCATTACTGCCATGGAAAACCTTTTTAGAAGATTGGATCAACCACCCTCAGAGGAAGTTAGGGTATAACTAATCCGAAGAAACCTACTCCCCTACCTTCAAACCCAGTTGTCTCTTCGAGAGGTACACTCGGTAAGGGAATTGCTTAAATTATGCAGGAGCGTGGAAGAAACTGAAGGAAGAGCCAAGAAATTCCTTCCCCCTCCAGCCTCACATCGAACGCTACTCGAACCCGATTTGGCATATCATCGTCCCGCTCATTCAACGTCGATTAATGCTACGCAAGTCTCACCTACCGCGCGTATATCAGAGATGGTCTCGCATCCGATACCCTCCGCCTCCGTGAAAGCAGTCAACGCTTCAGGTCAACCAGCCTGCTGGAATTGTCAACAGGCCGGCCACAAATTTAAAAAATGTCGTGAAGAACGTAAACTATTTTGTTGGAAGTGTGGAAAACCGAATGTCACCCGTATCAATTGTCCTCATTGTCAAAAAAATGTGAGTCGGGGCCAGCAATAGGTCGGTCAAAAACCCCGAACTCGAAAACTCCGACCAATCCGGTGTCGTCTGTATCTGTCGTTTTAGATTTCGTTTTAGCTCATGCCAAAGATGACAGACGCCCGTTTCTTAAGGTGTGTATTTATAATAAGATGTTTTTAGCTCTGTTAGATAGCGGTTGCTCAAAGACAGTTATTGGTGGTCCTGGTTGGGATGTGTTGAAGTCTATTTGTAAACTGAACCATGGTTTGTCGACGGAGTGCACAGTAGCGAATGGAGCTAAGTGTAAGGTCGTGGGTTCGCTCACAATCCCTATCCAATTACAAGACAGAATAAAAATATTTGAAGTCCTTGTAGTACCGTCAATTTCGCATCATCTTATTTTGGGGATAGATTTTTGGATGCAGATGGGAATCGTTCCAGACTTGTACTCTGGTCAATGGTCTTTTGTACCACATGATGACAAAGTACTACCCGAAATCTCTGCTATCAATTCCCTTGACCAACTTTCAGGTGATCAAAGGAATGAACTCGATTGTCTCATCAACTCTACGTTTGGTAAAATGGGGTCAGGCTTAGGATGTACTCACTTAGTGGAACACGTCATAAAAACTTCTCATCCACCCATAAAACAGAGACATTACCCTCTTTCTCCAGCATTACAAAAGCAGGTGAATAAGGAACTTGATGACATGCTCGCCAAGGATATAATCGAACCATCTAGTTCTCCTTGGGCGTCACCAATAGTACTAGTTAAAAAGCCTGATAATACATTCAGATTCTGTGTAAATTATAAAAAGTTGAACGAAGTCAGTGAACGTGACGCATACCCACTGCCATTTGTTTCTGCAACCTTAGATAAACTAAGAGATGCTAGGTTCCTCACTACCCTAGACATCAAGTCAGCTTATTGGCAGATTCCTGTCGCGGAATCTTCCCGACCCTATACCGCATTTGTAGTCCCAACTCGCGGGTTGTTTCAATTTAAACGCATGCCGTTCGGTTTGCATAACGCTCCAGCCACGTGGCAACGTTTCGTGGAAAAGGTACTTGGTTACGACCTTGAAAACTATGTTTTCGTTTATTTAGATGATATCATCATTTGCACCTCTACCTTTGACCAGCATTTATACGTTTTGGGAGAAGTTTTGCGAAGACTTGCGGAGGCAGGTTTAACCCTTAACAGGGATAAATGTAACTTTTGTAAGTCCGAGTTACGTTACTTGGGTTACGTGTTGAATGCAGCTGGTTTGTTGGTGGACCCAGACAAAGTAGAAGCCATCCTTCAGATACCTGTACCAAAAACGGTGACCGAGGTCCGTCGTCTGATTGGAGTAGCTTCATGGTATCGACGCTTTATTCCGGATTTTTCGTCCCTTACAGCACCTCTATCAGCACTTCTGCATAAAAATAAAAAGTTTCTCTGGGATGTAGATTGTCAAAAGGCTATGGATACTATAAAGAATCATCTTGTATCAGCTCCAATCTTGTCTTGTCCACAGTTCGACCTCCCATTTATAGTTCAAACGGATGCCTCAGATTTTGGTCTTGGTGCGGTATTGTTTCAGATCCAGGATGGAAAAGAAAAAGTCGTCTGCTATTTAAGCCGCTCGCTGACAAAAGCCGAAAGGAAATATACCACCACAGAAAAAGAGTGTTTGGCCGTTATTTGGGCAGTGGAAAAGCTTCGTCCTTACCTTGAAGGAGCACACTTTACTGTGTGGACCGATCACCATGCCTTACAGTGGCTGTACAAGATCAAGGATCCAATTGGTAGAATTGCTAGATGGAGTATGCGCCTTCAACAATTTGATTTTACGATCGTACACCGAAAGGGTAAGGATCAAGTCATTGCTGATGCATTATCTAGATCAGTACCTGCCATTGAATCCATAGATCACCATCCAGATAGTCTTCTAGATTTAAGTTCTACCCCCTCCTTGGACAAATGGTACAATACCATGATGGAGAAAGTTGAACACGACCCGGTGAAATATCCATTATGGAGAGTTGAAAACCAACGTCTCTATCGACTGACGAAAACAAACTACCCTAATCTTGTACATAATTTAGATAGCTGGTTAGAAGTAGTTCCTAGGGAGAAACGGAAAGACATCATAAGGAATCACCATGATCCCCCTACATGTGGTCATCTAGGTGTTTTCAAGACCATGGGACGCATTATAGAACGGTTTTACTGGCCGAAAATGAGAACCGATGTCGCCAAGTACATTAGAAGGTGTCACATTTGCCTTAGCACTAAGCCACTACAGACGAAACCTGCAGGAAAAATGCTTAGCCAAACCCCTACTGTGACTCGTCCATGGGACTTGTTGTCCATTGACCTCGTCGGACCACTTCCCCGTAGTTCTTCGGGATATACTTATATTTTTTCAATTTGTGACAGCTTCTCTAAGTTCGTTTTGTTATTTCCTATGCGCACTGCGACTGGAGATAAAATCGCCCAGATTCTGGAAGATCAAGTTTTCTTGGTGTTTGGTACTCCGTCTAGAATTATTTTAGACAATGGGTCTCAGTTTAAAAATGAAACATTCATATCTAAAATGAACGAGTATAATGTCAAGTTATGCTATCTTGCCAATGACCACCCACAGGCATCCCCTGTTGAGAGAATGCACCGCGTCCTCAAGACGATGATAAGTTCCTATGTGAGGGATAATCACAAGATGTGGGAGAAATATCTGGCAAAGCTTGCATGGGCTTTGCGTTCGGCAAAACATGAAGTTACCGACATGGCTCCGAATTTCATAATGTATGGAAGAGAAGTCACTGTTCGTGGTCGATCTCCATCGGATGTTCCCCAAGAAGATTTGCCGACTCCTGAAGACCGTTCCGAAGCTCTGAAGGTCTATGAGGATGTCAACAAACGTCTCTGAAGAGCATATGACCAAAGTCGAAAGGGGTATGACTTGAGAAGAAGACCAGATAAGTTTCCTGTTGGTCAGCAAGTATGGAAGCGAAACTATTCCCTGTCAAATGAAGCGAATAACATCACCGCAAAATTTGCACCAAAATTCACTGGCCCTTTTGTAATTTCCAAAATTCTTTCTCCATGGAGTTACCAATTGAGAGATATAAATGGTAAAGATTGTGGCATATGGCATGCAAAAGACCTAAAGCATCATCCTCCAGATGATAGTGATGAAGAATAAGTCCTCAAATTTTTTTGTCGTTTTGTATAAAGTTTTATATATAAAGTAATAGGATAAGCAACTTAAGATTATAACCGAATTTCAGATGTATGCTAACTAAGGCTATATGTTTTGTTAAAAGTTAGGAATGTTATATGAAGTTTCCCTTTTGACAAAGTAAAACTTCTTTTCGGGAAAGAGGGGTGTGTTACGGGACAAAGAATTATTTGTGCCTCTCTTTCAAACATCCAAAAATAAACTCTGTACCTACCAACTGCTATTTTATTAAAAACAGATCCTGATTGTTTTAAGTAGGATTAATACAATTAATGTCTCAGGAATCCTTTCAATTTTCTCAAGCGTCTCCATGAAGGGCACCTAAAAAAAATAATAATAAATAAGTATTTACCACTTATTTTTTTAGAACAGTATGAGATATAATAGGTCAAATATTTATATTCTAAATTTACAGAATATCTTATTTGAACATAGGATGATCACCAGATCATAAAAGTTAGTAATTGGAAAATGTAAAAGGCTTAAAGGTTATTTTGTTTACATGGTGTACAAAGTAGATGACAATCTTGTCATATCCGTCAATCTTAAAAATAAATCTTCTCAAAGTGATTTCAATCTTTCATCATAATGTCACTTTTCTATTCATAGATCTACTGATTAAATATCATTGACCTTCCTTATCAATTAATAGTTTCTTCTTTTAATTTCTGTTATCAGAGCTTATCTCTGGTGTTAAGTACTTTGGTAATAAAGAAGTAAATGAAAAGAACATACCTTTTTTTCTAAGACCATCCATACGTAGATAGGAGATGGGTTTTTTTTTCTTCCATGTGAGGTTCGTGATAGACCACATGGTTTAGCAATTTTGCTAATTTTTGCAAATATATTTAAGTGAGCTTAGATTTTATTAGAGTGATCCTGTTGGAGCTCTACCACTCTGTATAAGTGGATATTTATTTTCGCTCAGCTTAAGTTCCTGTTTCCACATCCGTAGGCGAAACCACTTTGAGGCCACACAACTTCTACGGTGAGTTTAATTTGTCAGTGTACTATACTCAACCCTCATAACATTTAATTATTATTACCAAATACTTACACAAGCTCCTTTTTAGGTCTCTTCCTTTCTTCCTTTCTTTCTTTCTTTTCTTCGATCTATCTTCTTTCTTTGGCTTTATTTCATACATCGATATCTTCATTTCGTTCCTGCATCGACATCATCTACACCCAGTCATCATATCGGATACACCTCTACCTACAGGATATAGTAAGCCACCATCAGTTCTTTTGGAGGGACACCCCACAGCACCCGATTGTAAACAGGTAACCTTCAGACCTTACTCTTAACAAGGAATCCAGGGGTTTGAGTAGAAAACATTTGGCTGAAATAACAATTATCTTTATGGAAAAGTATTGTAAGTAGAGTATTTTGCCATACCTACTGAGGAACTTAGTTTCCTGGTGTCTTTACCCTCTGTGGAGGACAACTTGTATAGTATTTAATAACAATTGCACAATCACTAGAGTTTGTAAGCCAATGTATGCATACAAGGTAGTTCATAATATAATTCTGTATCCAACCACCCCTAAGGTAAGATTGGATAGTGTAAAACTTTTCTTTTTTTATAAATCTTCCCAGGCTTTCTATTAACTTAGAATAACCTAAATAATTTGTGAAAGCCAACTTCATATAAATCGTGAGGTACAGCGGAACTACTTTAGGGAGTTTTTAGCGTTACCACTTTTTAGGCAAGGCCTTGTGTTTTTTTGGTTATCCATATGACAACCAACAATATTTTATATTAAATCAACATTACATCTGTATCAGTTTTTTTATTACGAATCCCACCCTGAGATTAACAGGACCTTTTAATCAAGGTAACAACACACACAGCAACCCCATCTTCTCCAGCATTTATTGAAAGTGATTTAACCTGATGAGTGTCTTCAGCTGCTGTTGCTGGTTCAGGCTGGTTGAAAATCAGCAAATGGTTTGCTCTTTTTTGACGTTCCTGAAGTTCATTTGTGATGTCATCAGGTGCCGGAAAGGAATTTTTATCTTCCTTCAACTTCTGAATTTCAGCTTTAAGCAGCGTAACTTCAGATTTTAGAGTCTCAACTTCTCTCAATATCTTAGGAATACTTTTGAATGCTAATCGGCAATCAGTACAGAAATAAACCATAGTTCTTTTTTGAATAACCACAGCACGAAGCTCAGATGCACTTAAACCTGTACAATGTTCAGTAGGGTGCATAATGATATGACAGCTATCACATGCAACAGACATATCACCAACAGGATCATTGCAGGTGGAACACTTGTCAACCATTTCACTATAATTTCACTTGGCTATTAAATGCAAAGATTGAAATGTTACTACTAATTCCCAGACTAACGAACGTTTCACAAACCAATTAATTTCTTATTAGGCACAATTGTTTGAAACTTTTTTTGTACGTTTTTATTTGTAGTACAGATAAATGACTTAAGAAACTTTCGCAAATTTACTGAGATTATGCAAATAATTATGCGAAAACTACACATACACACAAGGAATAATTTTAAACTAAAAAACAGTCGAAAACACGGGAATTTTTGATGAATTTCAACCACTACAATCTGCAAAACTTCAAAATTTAAAGCGTAGTTTTGATAACCTGACCGGCTCTGACTGTTACGTCCGTTATAGTACCAGGTATATGGTGTAAATACCAATTTTTTTGTCCGTTATTTAAATTAAATAGACCACAGAGTATTAATAGACTAAAGGTTTGAATTCCTATTTTTTTGTTATTAACCGCAATTTATTGCTTGAAGCACCAAGATTTGGCTTTTCCGGATTGTAATTAGTTAGTTGAATTAAATTTAACAAGACCCCTGGAATTTTCCGTAACCTTCAACTGAGGCTATCTGGAACTCTTGACGCTAGGAGTCAAGGGGCCGTGGAGCAAACCACGTAAAAAATCTGGCGCCCGAGATTTGAACCGAAAATTTAGCATTAAGGGTGGCCATAGTGACGTGTTCGTGTGGCAGGAGCCACGTGTAGAAGGAAAACGTTACAATTCAAGAGAGTCACATCTACTACCGCTATTTACCGCGCTTGTTGTGTATTTACATACGTGAAAGTAATAGAATTCATTTAGTGACCCGCTTCTATTAGTATTAACAATATTTATATATGTGCCACCATATGTTGGGTGGCTGTTTTATCCTCCTGGCACGCAGGCCGGAGTTGTACATATTAAAATTACAAATGTCATAGAAGCCGTATTGGGCTCAACGACACTCACGAACACTGACCGAGACACTTCCGCGCACTTACGACGAGCCTGCGGGTGGACCAGGCCTGGTGGACAGCTCAGCGTCCATACTCCATACGGAGCGTCCAAAGGCGGCGTGAATCGCAATACCCCACTTGAGGGCCGAGTGAACACAACTAGCCTTGAGCGAGGGAGTTATACTAATAAGCTCACTGATCAGATCGTTGCAGCGAGGCCAAATGCCTCGGGCTCCAATCACAATCGGCTCAACGACAATCTCCTCACCGGGCCACCGATGTTTGGCAGCCTCTAAAAACTTCGGATTGTTATATACGGTACGTTTAGCGGCGTGGGAGGTCTTCAATGACTGAGAACCCTCCCAGTTGTATTGGGTATCACGAAGTCGCGCACCAGAGGCAGTTTTTGTTCCGGCTTCGGAGCAGCGGTGTTAATACGTCTAAGCCACTGCGGGAGGTTAGCTAGCGATGGTTTTAGAATGCCTGTTGAGTTAACACAGTGGCCGAGATATTTAAACGAATTTAACTCATCGACCATTGGTATCGGCTTGCTAGCTCCTTCGAACAGAGGCCGGGTATGCGTTTTCTTGATGCCAGCCTTCCACTCGATGCAAGCGGACGAGCATTTCTCCGGGTTGAGAATCATTCCCCTCCCAGCAAAAAATTCCTCCGCCTCAGCGAGCAATAGGGGCATCCTGTCTGGCTTGTCGGAAATTACAATTATGTCGTTAGCAAATCCCATAGCAGTGACCTTCACACCATTAGCAATGGTTGCTGCCTGGTTGGTACCAGCGTTGACTCTGCTCAAGTATTCATCGACGACAAGATTCAACAAAAACGGGCTCAAGGGATCACCCTGTTTTACCACACGTCTAATTTGGATGTTTTCCGAGAATTCACTACCCACGCATATTGATGTGGAAGATTCACTAAAATGTCTCTCAATATATTTGACAACGTCAGTCTCAACGCCAGTTCAGCTGAGGGCCCTACTGATGGAGTGGTGTGAGACAGAATCAAATGCCTTTCGGATGTCAAGCGCAGCGACGGCAAACGATTTTTGTCCAAGCCGTCGTGTGCGAATGTAGGTATCCACAATCGCGGCTTTGCCTAGCGTACCGTCGATATCGGTGAAACCGCGTTGGCTTAAGTTAAGCGAGATTGCCGCCTTGAGCCGAGTGGAGATGTAACGATGCGATAGTCGCTCAAGTGCCGACCCGATGGTAATAGGCCGGTAGTTGTTGGGGTTCGTTTGGTCCCCATGTTTAAATACGAGGGTTGTACGTGATATAATGAACCGCCGCATTCGGACGCTCCGCATGAAAATAATTTAAAAAAGTATGCTTAGAGCTTCATTGTCACACTTTTTGACCTGGTCCACACGCAGACCGTCGGCATCGGGTGCCCAGTTTGCCCAGTTATTCTTGGCATTCACAACCTCCTCAGCGAAGGTACGTAGCACAAGCAAAATTGCCCGCGGGTACCACTCTCCCATCATCACGAGGAGATTCCTCGCTCAACATAGTCCCAAAGAGGTCTTCCACCTGTGATAATGAGGGAAGCACGTCTGTCTCGTCTAGTGGTAGGCCTGATGAAATTTTATCAGCAAGGACGGAGCGGTTCCGGGAGTACAGATCCTGCGTTTTTTTGAATATAGCAGCCCGCCTATTACTCCCGGAATCTCTCTGGCCGTAATTTTTAGATGGTTTTTTGGGCCGGGTGCCCGACTTGACAGTCGCGTTAGTCTCAATATACTGTCATTCCCCTTCGATTTTCCCTTTACCTGGATGTCTTCGAGGATCCATTTTTCTAAATGGAGCTGCAGATCCTCTCCAGAACTGGTAAGTCCAGTTCGGATCAGTTTGACTAGGCCATTTCTCCTGTCAGTAACCGTCAGCTCCAGCATATGCTGCGTTGAATAATCGTGGAGCTGATTGTTGACAGTAGCAACAAACGAGCTGTTGCTCGTCGAGGCTAAATTGTTGGAAGCCTCAGTGGAGGGCTCTAGTCGACACTTTTGCAGTGATAGTGGAGGCAGTCTCTTTGCGGCTATGTTGGTCGAGGAGTCCTCAGACGGAGAATCGTCCTCGCGCGCACGATTGCTTGCTCGCGGCGTCATTTGCGTGGCGCGCACTTGTTGAATATTTGGAGCAAGTACAGGTGTAGGTACTTCATTTAGGTGACGCGCATCTATTAGTTCCTTAAGAGAGTCACATCTACTACCAGTATTTAGCCGCGCTTGTTGTGTATTTACATTCGTGAAAGTGGTAGAATTCATTTAGTGACGCGCTTCTATTGGAACCTTAAGAGAGTCACATCCACTCCTGACATTTAGCCGCGCTCGTTGTGTTTCTACATACGTGAAAGTAATGGAATTCATTTAGTGACGCGCTCTGTTAGTACCTTAAGAGAGTCACATCTACTTCCGCGATTCAGCCGCGCTTGTTGTGTATATACATACGTCAAAGTAATAGAATTCATTGAGTGACGCGCTTCTATTAGTACCTTGAGAAAGTCACATCTACTCCCGACATTTAGCCGCGCTTGTTGTGTATTTACATATGTGAAAGTAATAGAATTCATTGAGGGGCAAGCTTCTATTAGTACCTGAGGAGAGTCACATCTACTCCCGACATTTAGACGCGCTTGTTGTGTATTTTTATACGTGAAAGTAATAGAATTCATTAAGTGACGCGTTTCTATTAGTACCTTAAGAGAGTCACATCTACTCCCGCTATATAGCCGCGCTTGTTGTGTATTGTAACGCGCCTCCCTTCTTACACGTGGCTCCTGCCACAAGAACACGTCACTATGGACACCCTTGATGCAAAATTCGGGTTTTTAAATCTCGGGCGCCAGATTATTAACGTGGTTTGCTCCACGGCCCCTTGACCCTTAGCGTCAAGAGTTCCAGATAGCCTCAGATGGAGGTTACGGAAAATTCCAGGGGTCTTGTTGAATTAAATTTAACTAACTAGTGAAAATCCGGAAAAGCCAAATCTTGGTTCTCCAATCAATAAATTGCGGTTAAAAATGAAAATAATAGAAATTCAAAACTTTAATCTATTAATACTCTGTGGTCTATTTTACGAATAATTCTTTAGAGACTAACAAATTAACAGGGAAAATAAAATGAGGTATGTATTACCTATATCTGGGATTTTAACGGACTTAACGGTCAGGTTATCAAATACGGTTCAAATCTACCGGGTTTTACGGGGTCCCTAATGCACGATTTAGATCTGCCGGGTAATCAGACAAATTGTGGCTAAGCCTCTTCCAAGTCTGATTAACCCTTGAATCCAAATGAAACCGGCAACTATTATTCCGACGGGAAAAAAAATATAAATAATGATCCTACGAAACGGGAAAAGAACTATTTAGATCTGCCGGGAAATCAAACAAATTGTGGCTAAGCCTCTTCCAAGTCTGATTAACCCTTGAATCCAAATGAAACCGGCAACTATTATTCCGACGGGGAGAAAAAAAATATAAATAATGATTCTACGAAACGGGAAAAGAACGATTTAGATCTGCCGGGAAATCAAACAAATTGTGGCTAAGCCTCTTCCAAGTCTGATTAACCCTTGAATCTACTAAAGCCGGTAACTATTATTCCAAAAAAATAAAATTTAAGAACGAGTTAGATCTGCCGGAAAATCAAACAAATTGTGGCTAAGCCTCTTCCAAGTCTGATTAACCCTTGAATCTACTAAGCCGGTAACTATTATTCCGAAAAAATAAAATTTAAGAACGAATTAGATCTGCCGGGAAATCAAACAAATTGTGGCTAAGCCTCTTCCAAGTCTGATTAACCCTTGAATCTAACTAAAGCCGGTAACAATTAAAAAAAAATATTTTCCCTCGAGTTAAACGGTACCCAACTATCGACACACAGAGTAAAAATATTCGTACTAGCATAAACTTTAAACTATTATACCTAATCCACTTGGATATCAATTTAATTTAAAACTACTGACAACCAAAAGCATAAAATAATTCGAGAATCCACTAATAATTCATATCAGTTAATTAAAACGCAGTAAATAAAAATTCGAAATCAAATTACGGTTGACAAATCTTTATTTTCAGATAAGAGAAACAAAATAAAAAAACGAATTTCAGTTCAACAACAAAAGAAAAAAATAGCCGGTCGGAAAATTTTCAAAAAAAATACATTCAACAATTTAATAATAAGCGGGGGCGTCGGCCCAGCTTTGTAGTGGAACGCTTCTGAAGCGATAATGACAACCAAGCAAGGTCGAGCACGGTTAGTACTTGGATGGGTGACCGCTGGGGAAACACCGTCGTAGAGCCCGTACAGCCTGCAGCGAAGCACCGTAGATTACTAGGGTCAGTAGCATATCACAGCTCGCAGGCATTATACCAATGAGCACGAGGTATAATGGAGATATGCCGTCTTTCGGATGAGACGTAAAACCGAGGTCCCGAGTCCATGGATGTTGGGCTCGATAAAGATCCCTACCACTGGTTGGAACACTAGTGGATTCGGCAAAATTTCCGGTTAGGGGTAGAGTGCTCCCGGCGTCGGTGATTAGCCTAAGTTGCAGAAATAGACCGACGTTAAATAACCGAATAAAAAAAAAAAAATAATAAGCGGCGATACGGAAAGTTTCGAATACACAGTTTATTTGTTAAAATTTATTTACCTTAATAAATACAGCCCACACACAATCGGAATATGGAATACACAAACTTTTCGCACTACGGTTTTTCGGAAGAACGTTTAACGGAGAATGCTTAAAGCCGAAAAAGGAACTGATTCTTTTCGAGAGCAAATAAGAAGCCAGACGGAATGAAGTTCGGAGGGCGAATAAAAAGCGACCAAAAATGAATTGTTTTCGAATTTATATCCAAAATTTTAGTTACATTCTTCGGTGTGGGAATTAAAACGTGAAATCTATCTAGTTTCGACAAAAACTTGTAAGTATACTAGACGGCTCTCGATTAAATTAAAATGTTGTATATACCGGGCGTCCTTTCAGTTGAAAAATTTAAATATCGGAAATGAATAAATTGTGTATGGTAGAAGTTGGATTTGCGTAACTCGGACTTATACTAAAATATACACCGGTAAAAGCAACAAAATAAATCACTGCGGTAGTCGAAAGGGTTGTAAAGTAACGAGTTATATACACCCTAGTGGTAAAATAAAATATATTACGGAATAATAAAAAAATAAAAAATTAAACTTGCAAAAAGCAGAAAAAAAATAACTCGTTACACACCCCCTTTACTTCGGTAAAAAAAAATGAATGAGCGAAAGTGCAACTTTCGGACATTACATTTTTTTTTAAACAACAACTTACACCTAATAATAAAAAAGGTGAGAAAACAAAACGGTGATCCAGGGTGTAGCGTCTCACAGCCTGGAACGTCGGCGTAGGGTCGCTTGGTGTGGATGGGGCGGTCCTCTTCCACGGGACGCCTGTCTTCGGTATGACCTGGAGCAGCGTCTGGATACTTCCAGCGCGGGGCGGGGTCGTTCGGTCCATTTGTCCACAACGGGAGCAAAATAAAATGTTCAGTCAATGGCGGGTTTCAAATCTTTTACATGTATACGATTATACCGCTTTCCTTTTCCATCTCGTAAGTCATATACAACGGGGGAAATAACACGTACGACTTCGTACGGCCCGGAATATTTCGGAGCGAGTTTCGCGGCGACGTGATCAACGGCAGAGGATAGTGTATGATCCTTCTTCATGACTTTGTCTCCGATAGTGCACTTCCAGTCTCTACGGCGCAGATTATAGTTACGACTTTGACTGGTAAACGCTCGGGACAGGTGCAGACGGACAAGTTCGAAGCATTCTTGCAGTTTCTCTACTCGCAAGAGATGCGGTTTCGGGTCTTCTTCGGTAGGGTCGTCCAATCCGGCGTCTTCTTCCGGACTTTTCTCGGTGTCGTTTTCAGCCTCTCTTCTGAAGGATTTCGGTGTCTCGGGTTCTCTCCCAAAATTAAGGAAGGCAGGTGTGAATCCAGTCGAGTCGTGTCTTGAATTATTCATTGCAAACTTCAAGTCCGGCAACCTTACATCCCAGTCTCGGTGATCCGCTTCGCAGTATTGCGCAATCATTGTCTTCAGGGTGCGGTTGGCTCGTTCTACTGGATTTGCTTGCGGTGTATACGGGGGAGTGAAACGGTGTCGGATTCCTAACCCACTCAGCATATCCTTGAACACCTTGCTGGCATACTGAGTTCCATTGTCGGTCAGTACGGTACGGGGGCATCCAAATA